>CAJFCP010000077.1:789865-844674 GCA_904066005.1 Synergus itoensis
AGGAACGGATAGAGCGTGTTCAAATTGGTATAAGTGTCGCTCCCTGAGTAGGAGTCGAGTTAGTTTTTTTTTTGTTGGAGAATGAGGGGGGGCGGTATCGTCCTCCCCCTAATTGACAAATTGGAATCTCATTAAAGAAGTCTGTGGTGCCGTGGGCCAGACCAGCCGTATCCAGAACGAAACAAGGTAGAGGGAGGAGTGCACAGAAAGCGAGAGACGAGTGATCGAGTGGAAACGAAGGGGCCAGAAGGCAAAAAAGAATAATAAGCCCAAGAAGGCAAACTGGTAGAAGGGAGAGAACCAGGGTCTCATAACGTGAGCTCCACACGGTCAATGCTAACCGTTCAGCTCGATGTCCTGCCTGCGAATGCCACCCAAGCAGCTTGCGCGCGTGCGCGATCTGTGTGGGCTCGGGTGAAATCGACCACCGGGTCGAGCCGAGCTTACCCGAGAAACCTCGGAACCATGCGACCAGCTCCGAACGGAACGTGTCGTAGACCACCCGGTAGAGCGCGCGCGTGCCGCCACCTGTGTGGTCCGCTCCTGCAAATCTGCACTCTAAGCTACGTGCGTGCCCAGCAAGTTCAGCCAGGGGCGTATCAATAATAATTCATGTATTCTTTTTGATCAAATTTCCGTTTTTTTTAAATTAAATTTTTGTAAATAGCAGCAAGGTTCCAATGAAGCCTTGAATCTCAAATACGGAATAAAACTGCAGTCATTCGGCGAATTTAATTTATTTTGATTTTTTCTTGAACTTCAGGTAGAATCTCGTTAGAGCTAATAAACAGACGATTTCAGAGTCACGAGATTGGGTTGAGCGTATATCGTAACCAAGAACGGACATGGATAGTAGATGGCATTCCCCTCGACAAACTTTTTTCCCTTTTTTCTCAAGAGCTCTCGCTCTTTTACTCTCTGCTATACTTTTTCTCTCTCTATCGAAAACCTCTTGACTCGTTCCGCCTCTCGATCTCGACTCGCGCTTCTTCTCGGTTTCTTTCGCGCCGCCTGGCCCGGCGCGACCACGTGCTAACTTACGAGCTGTACCGAACTCTTCGAACCACCTCCTTACCCTTCATCACCCTCACTGCTTCTCCTTCTTTTACGTCCTCTTTTTTTCACAGCGTCTCCGTCTTCAGACTCTTCCTCACTCCTTTCGCTCGTTATTCTTTTGTTCTTGACGACACTCTTTATTCTTTTATCATACATATTTGTGCCTCCTCTGTGAAAAATATGGTACTTATGGTACCAATGTAACCACGGGTCCACGGGGTCCAGGTTTCCTGATATTGGTACCATAGACATGTTTTTCCATTGGTACCGGCTCAGGGTTCGAACCCCCGATACTCCTATATAATGGGAGCCCGAACGTATAACGACTGAGCAACCAAACATCTTCTGATCAAAAAAAGACTCCTCCGTTTTTCAACTTATTGGCGATGGTGTCTGTCGGTAGTCTGTAGCATGTACTCTGCAGCCTGTTCCCACGATAACTTTTGAAAGAATCATCCGATCAATTCGCTCTTTGAGGAAAGTTTTTATATTCCAAAAATCGAGCCAAAAATAAAGGCCAAGCTCGTTAGCCAACCTTCCACCACCAATCCACTGTTCATTTTTGCGTTTCTCGCACCGTTTCCACGATTTCAAGAACAATGGATAAAATTGCAAATTTTTTGAAAAACCATGTGAGCTATTGACGAGTGGAGACTTGTATCAGCTTGTATATACCTGTATGAAAGAACATGAAAGAGGATTTGACCACGAGCAGCACGTGTGAGCGCGAACCGAGGCAGAAGCAGGCGCGATGATTGGCCCGGACCCGTATTTTCGCGTGTAAAATGTAAATGAATCTTCTCATGTTAGCCAATCCCAGAGAAAAAGATGAAGAACCACAGCCAGACAAGGATCAAGTTCAAAGCGCCGCCTGTGGTTACAATCTTTCTCTCTTTTTTACTCAGCTCCTCATTTATTCTGTCTCTCTTTCATGACAAGCATACAGGCACACTTAAAACTGACTGCAACACGTCTAAAATAGAATTCGCGATTACGCAAATCACTTTGGTCATTTTTTAAACTTTACTAATTGCCTTAATGCTACATCATTTTTCCTCAACAAATTCATCAGCAATGTCGGTTTATATTTAAAAAGACGCTTATTATTCTCATCAGAGTGATAAGTGTTTCATAGCGATTAAGGACTATGAAATTATTAATTACATTTTTTGTATCTCCTATTCTCTACTAATAATAAAAAAATGTCTCTGCATATAGGATTTTAGAGGTGATGATCTAATTGAAACTCAAATTCCTCGATTGTTGTATTTAACACGGCTTACTTTAAAAGCCGAGGAAGGAAATTTTGTCTATTTGTTTTACATATGAAAGTATGAAACTTGTAAAAAATGTTTGTTAGCCTCTTGTATCCATAATACTTGACAGTCTGTGGTCAAAATTATCATACATATGGTTACGAAACATTAGGCTTCTCTATATGCTATACAATTTTACGGCTCTACATAAGAAAATCTGAAATCTCATTGAGTAAATATTCGTGTTTAAGTATTTTCGGTTCTCAGCTCGTACAATAAATTCATTTTAGGAATGAATGAGTCAAGTCATTAGTGTTGCTCACAATTTCGGTATTTTAAAAAATGAGCAATCTTTTTTAATCACTATGTACATTTGATAAATTAGTCTTAATATTCTCCTTCTGGTCGAATCCCATCCCGGTTAGTTGATGTTCATCCTTGTGTCCCAGCTTCTTCTGTCTCTCTCTCCAGTAGCTAAATTTATTTTACATTTCTACCTTTTCTAGACCTTTCACAATATTTGGGTGTAGTTTGGCATATCCTGTGAGATCACGGTGCGGCAGTCTAAGTCACTAAATCCAGCTTTGAGTCCTCGGTGATGGATGGTTCGTCCTTCTCAGTTCTCTCCCTACACTCCTACAGATAGGTAGACTGCCGAGTCCAGGGCCGCCGTAAGCAGACTCCTCTTCCAAAGAAAAGTCAATCATGTACCCCAACGCGTGTATAACATTCTCGAAGAATGCGTCCTCCTATGCAGGACCCGGAATCTATTTAAATAACCACTATGTAAGAAACGCATTCTTCAACATTTCAGAGCTTCTCTCTACTTTTTTTGTCGAATATCTCTGAGCAAATACGTCCCTGTTCTTCTGTATCACAATTCAAACAAAACCAGGCATGTCCCTCATCTTCACTTCTACATTTTTAAAACTAATTTTCACTTTCGTGCATTTAAGGGCATATGCTGCTTACCATAAGAGCAAATGAAGTTTCACTAACTTTACTTTCTCGATCCAGATATGTAAATCTGAATATCTATGTGTGTGTGATCCCAACAGACTTCCACATATGCTTGTGGTTTTCGAAACCGAATTTTGCAGGGCGTCATACATTTATCCGTGCAAAAAGCTCGCAAGCTCGACTTGCAGAAAATAATATTTTGAAAGAAAGTTATAGAAAACTTGTCAATGACAGTATAGGAACCGATAATTTCGTGCCTAGGGAAACGCTGTTAAGACTCATGCTTGTCGATTTAATCTCAATTTCAATTTGACTGCATTGCGAGATTGCGGGTGAAGGTTGCAACTGGACAAGTTGCATGGGAATGTGGATGAGTGAACTAACCGGAATTGGAACTGGGTTCGATGATAGACGGAAAGAAATTGGAGAGGAAGAGAAAATAATGGTTGGGTTGTATCCGATCTATCGATCGGCGCCTTGCATGCCCCTGCATGGTTCATCCCTGGCCCCGGGGGCCCCCTAACAGCCCACTCCATCGAGTTCGTGCAGGTATATAAATTCTGGTGCTATTATTGGGGTTTGTGCTTTCGCACAGGGACCTTTGGGCCCAACGGCGGCCCCTTTGAACGACTCTTTTCGCCTCTTTCTCTCGGACTCTTTGCTCTTTGTCGCTCCGCAAGTTTTACCTTCTTCCTTCTCATTGCTCCCTTCACCCCGACCTGCTCTTGTCTTGTTTGTTTTCCCTCGCATCTTCCGTTTGCTAAACGCACCTTAAATTACGTGGCCAATGATAAATATTTGCCCTGTCGTCCATTACGCGCGGTTCGACGCGCAGGACCCTTCGTTTTCATTCGGTTCGGAATCGTTCCTGGTTCAGTGGCGGGTTCCGCCTTTCTTCGTCTCCTCTAGAGTCAGATCGCGTCACCTTGAAAAAGGTCCAGTCACCTACTTCAGAAAGGGTTGCGTTGGGATCCTCAGGATGTGATATTCCTCATCGAGGAGAGAAGAGGCAAAGTAACACTCGAAGGGGTCTCAAATACAAATAAAAACTATATGCCCGCCTATTTTCAAGCAAGATGCTATTCAAGGTTCTATGTTTTCAAAGCTCTTTAGTTTTGAGGAAAACATTCCCTTATCCTCCCTATTTGGTCTTCTTTAATTAGTTATATATACTTATATTTTTGAAAGTTATATTTCTTAAATTTTAGGATATTTTAATTTAGTACATTTTCATATTACGTTTTAGGGAAATTCCATAAAAATGTTGGTGAAAATCTTGTTCCCAAATAAAAATGTTAAATAAACCTTAAGGAAATTTTCCGAAATTTGTTAACGTTTTATACATCATATCCATGATCTTGTCTTTAATCAGGGTTACCAGATGGGTCGGACGAAAAACCAGGACATCTCCAAGTTTGTCTAGAACCCCTAAAAAATAGACAACTGCGGTTGGCCGATTGTAAAAAAATAAAACATTTCTTGTCGAAAAGAGAGGAATGCGTAAAAACCAGGACATTTTGCCTATTTTCGAGAAAAAAACCAGAACATCAGGACAGACCCCGAAAAACAGGACATGTCCCGGAAAAACAGGACGGATGGTAACCCTGCTTTAATCACCATTTTGAATCTTATATTGTTTTTTTTTACATGGGGTTTATAATTTTCATCCTTTTGTGGAACTTTTATATTACTGTGGGTCCTAAATTTGGATCTTATTTTATTGGGCCTTATTTTCTGGTCTCTATTTTTTTCCCTAATTCAAAAGGGAGTACATTTCACTCTTGTGAAACTATTATTAACTGATCTTGTACGATGCCGCACATCTGTAGATGTATACATATGGATGTATAACGTACGTGTGTATGTATTATGGATCCCCTTACAGATTTTAGTCTAATCTGAAAGTGACCTGTTTACGACTTGTTTAACACTGAAGCATGCTTCGAATATTCGTAAAATAAAAGTTATGGTTTTATTTCCTGTCGGTATGACACAACTAACCATATCAAATTTCTAAGAACCTCTTTTATATACATTGGACGTGCTTTTATAGTACATAAAGCGACAAAATGCCCAATTGGTCACGCACTGGCTTCGTGAAAAGAGCGTTCATTATCAGTATGAGCAAACAAACACTTGGACTTATGCTCCCTGGACAAGCTTTTGCACGGCTTAGTGTGCTTCAGTCTAGAGGCAACCGTTGCTCGTGTCTATGCGCATTTTTGCACTTCTAGTGCTCAACACCTACGTCACTTCCCCTATTCGATGAATCACGCATAGATTCCGTTTTTTATGAAGTTTCAGTGGGTGTGTGTTTCTCCGTGAATGGTGAAGGTGCGACTTTCCTCAGCTATTGATTCATACATGAATATATTCGGTTGTCAATTCTCTGACTGAGAAGAAGATTCATTGTTCTAACAATTTTCTTTGTAAAAATGTGCTAAATACGGACATACAGAGGCTGAATAGCAGTATACCTATATATGTTAGACTAGAAACATGTGAGGTAGATATCTTTTACGTTATCAAGTTGATATACACCAATTTTACGACCATCGATTTTATTATTTAAGAGAATATTTATTTTCAGTATTAAAAGAAACGGTTTTATTTTAATTCTCGGTATCTAAAATATCGTTAATTTAATTTGAGAGGAATGTATTTCTTAGTATTTAGATATGTAAGGTATTTTAATTTAAAAGAAATAATATTCTCAGAAGTTAAATGTAATATATTAATTTAAGAAATAATATTTTTTCCGAGAAATATTCGAGCAGCGTCGACGATTCTCTGGTGTTTTTCCAAGATCGACGATTTCAGTTATCAATAGCAGTTGTTCTACAGTTTGTTCTCCAGTTGTTCTCCAGTTGCATCACCGACGTGCGGGAGTGATTTCTCGGTTTTGACTCCCCGAAGGAGTGACCGCCGATTACAATTGCGGTAGGTCGAGGGGTACTGACTCGTCGGTGACCTTCGATCGTTCGCGTCGCGTTCCTAACGCGTTTCCGGTTTCGCGAATCAAGGTCGGTGCTTCGACTTCGCGTTGTTTTTCCTTCCTCGCATTCGTGATTAATGAATGCGACTACCCCTAAACCTCGTAAGGGTCGAGATAAACCACAGAAGCGCCTAAACCGAAGGCGCCGCGATCGAAAAGGCGACAGCTTCTTGCATCTGGAAAGCCTTCCAGAAGCGATGGAGCTTTTCGGGACATCTATATATGTATATTAATGGCTCATGGGTAAAAACGCGTAACTCGATTTTGCACATTGTCAAATGGGCGAAAGTCCCTCTTGCAGCGTCTGACTTGCGCCTGTCTGATAATGCATAAAATCGAGCTATGCGTTTTCATTTAGGAGCCATCGAGTTGTGAAGAAAGTTTGGGATTTCGACCAGTATGAAGATACGAAGGATATGAGGAACCAGAAAGTTAAAAGGGCGCAAGGAGGAAGAAACTGAAAAAGGGTGGAAGAAGCAGGTTTCAGGGTGAGAATTCGAAAGGAGGAAAGAGAGATAAGTAACGAGGTGGAGTGTATCAGATATGAATTGGTGGTAGAAAAAGAGGAAGGAAGAAGAAAGAAGAAATGAGAAATAAGAAAGGAAGAAGAGGAGGGAATGAGGAGGAAGGTTAAAAGAAGTGAAGAAGAGAATAAGAGAAGTGGAGAAGGAAGATGGGAAAAAAGAGAGGAAGCTATAGAAAGTTTAAGAGTAAGAGCAAGAATAAGAAATAAGGAAGGGAGGTGGAGGGATAGGAAGAGTGAGAGAAAAATATCTAAAGATTGTAGGAGTGGGAAGAAAAGTGAGTGAGAGAGGGGGAGAGAGTGATCGCGAAGAGTCGAACGAGGAGAAAGCTAGGACTTGCCTCCTTCCTCTCCTGCACCTGTCCTCCTTTACCTGGTTCGCCCCGCCCCGACCAATAGCCGTTGAACTGATCTTGTGACGTCAGTGGGTAGCAGGATCACATGGTGGGAGAAAAAGCACCATGAGTTGAGGACCACGTTGTAATGATGGAGGGGAGGGGAGGTGGCGGAGGTGGTGGCAGAAAGAGGCACCCGGTTCGGACCGATCCGCTCACTCGAGGAACACCAAATCCATCCTCGCATTTCCCACTTCTGGGTCGTTCGGAAAACGCTCACAAGCTTTCGGTCACTAAACTTGCACCCTTACGAATTTAGTCTTCGCGCGCGATCGTGAGTGCTCCAAGGATTATTACCTACTAGGACGAAAATTTGCAACATTATTGGATTACCTTGCATGCATTTAAAAGTTGACATTCCTTTTTTTGAATGCAAATTTAAATGTCTAGGAGCATTACATTTAAATGTAATGTGAGAGGAAAGGGATATGGACAGTGGTCCAGGTGGAAGAGAATTGATCAAAACTGAGAATCTGCTCGTAGCTGGTCTCGATTCTTCGCCGTGGAGTGTAGGTGTGGAAGTGATAAAAGAAAGAAAGGTAAATCAGGGAAAAGGGAGAAAAAATTGGGTTATGGGTGTGAAGAAATCGTGCATATAGCGTGGTTAGGGTGAAAGGAGGTGGCGTGAAATTAGGAGCTCGGGAGGTCAGAGTGTGCAAGGGTGTGATGCCCTGGTTATGGTTAAGCGTGAGTGAGGTCAGTGGCAAGAGGAGGAGGTGGTCGACGGACCGTGACTGGAGAAAGAAGAAGCTGGTAGCAGCATCGTCATCTACGACCCTTAACGTAGCGCAGAGAGCAGCCACCGCGGTACCACGAGGGCCGTGATTATGGTGTGCAACCGTGTCCTGGTAGCAAGGCCGGCGTACTTGCACCGCGTGTATGGCTCTAGACTACAGTTTCCGCGTTACCTGCGAATTGTGCTGGTGTTGATTATTCTTGGAATACCGAGTCCTGGCAACAATTTGACCTTGGCCTGTGGCCCCGGAAGGGGTGGAGGCCGCAGGCCAACCCTTCGCAAACTTACACCCCTTGTCTTTAAGCAACACGTGCCTAATGTCAGTGAAAACACCCTCCCGGCCAGTGGACTCAGCGAGGGTCGAGTGTCTAGGCATGATTCCAGGTTTCGGAATCTGGTTCCAAACTACAACACCGACATCATCTTCAAGGATGAAGAAGGCACAGGAGCTGATCGCCTTATGACGCAGGTGAACATTCATATTTCTTTTTTATATATATCCTTATCCGGTTTTGAACCGACTTCGGATCACAAAAATGGCACTTTCGGCGGATTTAATACGAGAAAAATAGAACCATTTGAATTGAAATTTGCTTATAATGTGAAAATCTTTTCAAAAGACACCTTTTGTAACATTTTAACAAGAAATGTATGTCTTTTAGATTTACATGTTGGGATAAGACTTTAAGTCGTTCTCGGGTGTTTGAAATATATCGTCACACAAAGATTACGATAAGCCGATAATCAAGTTTGTTGATTCTTTATGTAATATGTACATTGTACATTATTCCGTGAATACACAATGGTATGTGTCATTGTTAGGGAAATAGTAAAGCAAAACCCTAATAGCTGTTTGTGTATTGGAAAAATATGCAGTATTTTTTTGTAAAATCAATTGGAAGACTTTGTTCATCAGTCTGACTTTTACTTTATCAGTAAAAGCATCTCTCTTGATTACAAATTTGCTCCCAAGTAAACTCTTTCTCGTAAAATTAATGTATACCTTTGAATTATACGTTGCTCCATACATTTTTTAATATGCAAATTGCTCTTCAGATACAAACTAGTATACAATTTTTCTGAAATATTAAGCAAGTATTTATTATGTCGTAAAAGTTCGATGACATAGTTTGCATATAAACAAGGGGGAAAAACCTTTCCGCAATTTGATCGCATCGAGAGTATCGGTTGAAAGCGATCGATCGACTTCCGTCGGTTCTTTAAACCTTCCACTTGTGCATTGGGTGGAACCTGGAACCTTCGAGTAACGTCGCTCACATTCCACATCTCTTGTACATATATATTTGTTCTTACATTTAACTTCAGTATTTAAACAGCATCTATTCGTGCCTCGTTCACACTGCTTTCATCTGTGTTTACCCTCCATTTCGCATAAGTTCGAGAGTAAACGTTTCGGTAACTTTTCTCAGTTGTGCTGCAATTTGACCGTCGACTAAAAGAGTTTGACCGAATCTCACCACGCCTGGTTTGTTTGTTTCTCCATCAAACGGGGCGCCAATTTCTTAAAATTCTCATTAAAATTTCAGTCAGCATTACATTGTCTAACCAGAACTTTAAATTTATTTGTAAAAAGCAAATTTAAGTAAATGTCATGAATTCCAAAGAAATGGAATGATTTCTGAGATGATTTAGATTTTAGAAGATATATTGAAACCCCAAAGAATTTCTGGTGCTCAAATTCAAATGAATAAACAATAGAATATATATGTATATTTATATATTCTATATAAATATTCTATGGAACAACCGCGAAGGTGTAGAAAAACTTCTTATGGAAATGAAATATCGCTATCACGAGTCCGCACTGAACTGAACATAAATTTGGAATGTGAATTGCATAACATATGTTGCATGTTGTTGACACGCTAATATGCTGTTAGGGTAGTGACAATTTTCCTTCAATAATATATATATAGGCGGATTATGCATTACTCAAAACTTTATGCATGCATCAAGCATTCATTCAATAATTTATTTCCAAATAAATATTGATATACGACCTACGGTTCTTATTCTGGCTTTCCTGGAATTCCATTTACCAGGAAAATGCCGACAAACGCATTCGAGTATTATAGGATGTGCTTGAGAAAAATCCAAGTATTTATTTAGTTTATTTAGTGGGACGGCTAAACAAGCATCTTCAGAAAATTTAATTAATTTTTGAAGAATAAAGAGAAGATATAATTATATAATTTAATGCTCTTTTTGACTTTTAATGTCAGATGCAGCTTTTTCTTCAAAAAAAGCTTATCAGATGTAAGGTCAGGAATAACGGCATCAGATATTGACAAAGTTTCAGGAGGAATTTTTATCAGTTCGCTTGAAAATGAACCTCGACCGGCGCCCGATTTCGGTTTGTCGAGGTGTATAGACAGTTTTCCCTCAGATAAATATATTTCCCATGCAATACGGTCTTGAGATAAATAAATTTTATGAATTCGGAATGGATCGCTAATCTGAGGGAAATAAAAAAAAAACGGATGTGATAAGATAGCCTATATAAATTTATGATTTTTATAAAAATCTTATCTCTAGATTTTGATTGAACGATTGATTCGTAAGAGTATAGTATCTTTTCGACTTAAAATGCAATTGTCTGTGATTCCCCGATTTATATGAAGAATAGATGACATTGATATAGATGCAATCATTTTTCCTCGGGTAGATTACCAATCTCTATAATTGTTATAAGGAAAAATAATTGTTATCAGGAAAAATCGCGCAAATTCCAAATCTTCGGAATATTTCTTAAGGTTATAAAGAGGAAAGAGAAGGAACGCAAATTACACTACTTAGGAAGCGATAAGATATTACGGGAAGGGCAGTATAATAGGAAAAGGAAAGTATTTTGTACTACAAAGGAGAGCAAAAAATTACGCGAAAACAAGTCTTGCGTACATCTGCTCTTTATTTTTGTATATTTTATTTATTTATTTTTTTCAAGTAGAGTCAGACGTATCATCAATCGTAGCAGTAGTCTTTGCTGCATGGAATAAATAGAGAGAAAAAGTGTAGTCGCTTCTCTAAGTGATTGCGGGTAGGTTTATGGGAGCCATAACCGGTATTTGGTTTGGCGCGTTAAGCTTCTCCAATTATGGCAAATAAAGTTAATGGTGTGTTGTCATATTCCTTTCGTTCTTTTGTTGTCGTCTTTTCCTAACAATGAAAATAATCTGTTTCTTCATTTCATACTTTTTTATACACATGATATACAATCGGTGGAAAAATCCAGCCGAGGAACGTGGTTATAGAAGTTATTACGCTCGAGCAATGCCAACAAGCTGCTCTACTCGCGGGAAATGCCAATTTCAAAGTACTTCCACTTGTTGTAGAGTCCTTCCAAGAAACTATAAAGGTTTCAGACATTTATACGAATCTTTCACATAACTTTTGGAAAAAAATCTTTCAGTTTTTCCTATTCACTTAGCATTTCAGTTTTTTTCGCCAAGATCGATAATTTTTCGACCTATACGATATCGAATTGATGTCATATCGACATTTCTGACTGGATGGAAGTTTCTAACAATGATTTTGAACATTGTAGAATGAAGTTTTCTTTTTTTCATTTTTTTGAACTGAAATTGGAGGTGGAAAAAGATCAGATGTATGTTTGGGGTACCATTTGCGGAATGTTAGGGTCTGTTGGCATAAGTCGCGTAATACCGCGCGTGCAATAAACCTCGTGTTGGACAGGTGTAAGGTGCAGGCGTTTACGACATTGTTCGAGTGAGAGAGCAACCGAGAGCAACCTGGTGTGAATGTGCGAGTCAGTGGATTACGATTGGTCGATGTAGATAACCACTGGATAGAGCTTGGATAGACGTTATACACAATGTATCCGAATGAAGAAGGTATCTAAGCTATCTGTGGTGTCTAATGACGTCCAGCGATCGACGACCGAGGACCGACGCTAACCGGTAACCTGATAGCGCTGCGCACGTGGCGCCAAGTGATACGAACACCCTGACCTTGCCCCTCGTCCTATTGCCTATTATAAAATGCAACGCCACATCGAGACTGCATGACTCGCTTCGCCTTATCACTTGCGTACAATATACAATTATCCAGACTATGTGAAAATAGATCTTAATTGTCACAGGATACATCGACAACAAATCATCTGTAAGATTTGCCTTTGTTCACCCTTCTTCTTGACTCTTTAATTATACAATAATTAACTGCAGACTTTTTATCCATCTTATTAAAATCATTTCTCGGAATTTACCGTTATGATAGCCGAAAGAATTTGAAAATTTATTTTTGTAAGGGACTTTATCTCTACTCTCTCTTCATGCTACATCATATCTTATCTAAGATTAAGAACTACACAGTGTAAGTTAATAAAAAGTGCCTCTGGCCTTGTAACCTATTGATGTCATCTTTGAATATTAGCCTAATGGGAAAATCAATTTTTCCTTATAGATGTCTTTTCTAGAAAAAGTGGCAATTGCTTCAAGGAAATAGATTTGCAAGAAAATGCAAGGAAAATTTTCCTCGTTAGATTGTTACATTGTTTGAATAGTGCATTAACGCATTTGTAGTTACTCATTCTTTTGTGAAAAAAGTTTATGAATCACGTTTGCAACTGAATGTAGGAAAGAAGCATCATTTTCAATTGTGTGTAGATGTTATGTTAGACATTCCATTGCACAGCTTGAACTGTGCAAATGAACATTACTACCTGAATATTATTTAATATTCTCTCAATTTCATAAAGTCTTATATTTTTCTCTCGTATTGAAACTGATTATATCAGCTTTCAAGAGTATTTTTTGCAAAATTATCAGCGAACTTTGAAGTGAAAAAAACGTTTAAAATTCATCTTAATCGTAAATTCGAGTTTAAGGTTTCGATGCGTGACGCGATTAGTAAATAAGCGTTTTATCGTTGGCTATTTCGATGTGTGGGGATATCGGCAATAAATCGCGCAGGTCTGGCCTGTAGAGGAGAGATCCGAGACTCGAGTGTTACTAATGAGCGCTGGATTAGCGTTGACCTTACGTCGTAGCACCATGGGGTACGAAACTACACTGTATTTCTTGCAAAGGCCTACAAATACAATATGCATGCAATATGCATGCAATATGTAAACGCTTTATATTCATTCTATTTCTTCGTGCTTTCATAAACCCCCGAGCATTTGTTTCTTCAAAAGGACAACGGGGTTACCGCGCCACCAACTCCATTACAATCGGTCACACGTCTACAGCGTCACAGGAAATAAATCGCTCTGAAAGCTATTTGCTTTTATATTTATTTATTTTTCCTTTTACCTAGATGAGACACTGAGACACCAAAATAGAGAGATTATTATTCATACGCGCCGTCTACTCTATTTGTCACTTCTCATCTCAAACGCGACAGTAGTAGAAAAATGTCGTGTTTGGTCAGACAAGTCACCAGTTAAAGAAATGACAGACGACGTGTCGCTCTTTATCTTGCTGAAAAATAGCCCAGAGATAAATCCTTCGACGGGAGACTATCTCGTGCGATCCTGTGCACATGAAATCTTTCATTTTTGTTTTTGTCCTACCACACGACTTCTGAAAAATTACTCCTTTTTTACCAAGAATCATTCTGTTGTTCTTTCTACCTACTTGAACTTGTAAACTCATTTATTGGATGTACTACTTTCGAGATTACTTGTTTGGAGAGGAAGATAGCTCATTTATTTTCTGTAGTGTTTTTATTTAGAGGTGAACAACATCAGGAATATACTATCGTAAAGATACTTTTCGGCATCTGTTCAGATGAAAGCAATAAACAATATGCAGTATCGTTAATCGGCATTTCCTTTCTAACTGAGCCGCCAGACTCTTAATTAAGAAGAGGAAATGCTTGTTCAAGTTTTTTTTAGTTTAAAACACTTTTACACCACGTTAGGACTCGTGAAGTTCTCTTTTGATGGGTCTGATTATTGCTTTTTCCTCCTCTCTATATTCGTATTCCCTCATCTATGAATTTTTGCACATTCAAAGCAATTGGTATATTAAGATAGGGAGAATTCCTTAAGTAATAAAATAGATATAAAGTAAAGAAGGTTGGTGATGGTAAAGTAAAGTATGCACTTTAATATTAATATTTCAGAATCCAATGCCTCTCTATATCTCTTAATTCTTTCCTAATCTATAAAAATACAATTCCATTTTGCAAATGAAGCAAGGTCTTTCCTTACTGTAAAATTATTATATATGAAATCCGAATCATGGAATTCAGAAAGTGGATTCAGTGGGACTCCAGATTACAATTCCGTGTATTTTCTTTGAATCTTTTTTCGTTTACCGAGAGGAAGGGTAAGGGCCTTTTGAGTTCTGAGATTGAGTGTGCAAGGCCCATAAGTTGAAAACCGCAGAATGGTCGTAGCTACGTATAGGTATGTACCTACGTCCGAAGCGAAACTGGCATCATCTCACGGGTTCGATTATGTGCGGGATAATGCGATGAGAACAAGAGAGAAAGAGAGAGAGGGAGAGAGAGACGTAATCTGGTTGGTCAGCTTGGAGTTGAACGGGGAAAGGATGAAGGAAGGGCCGAGGGCTTCGAGCAGCCGCCATAATGCATGGTAAGAAGTGCGCATGGGGTCAAACGGGTCAAAGGAACGTCATGGCGTTGCTCGCCTATGGCGGACCGGCTCGTGAGTCCCTATCGCCTTGTGCACCTTTGCCTTGCCTCGGCAACAAAGTATGAACCAAAAAAATTCTTATCTTTTGCGTATCTTCAAAAGCTCCATGTTATCCCCCTTTCCCACTGCAGACGGTGCACTTTGTACCCACCGACTTTAAAGTTTCACCGAGAAGTTTATTCTTCTTACTACCTGTTGAATATTTCTTGCAATTCCAAATAAAAATCTTCCTTCTCATTACTTAATGCAACATATTCTATTCGCAAATGCTGAAATTTCATTGAATCCCCTTAAAATTACTTAAAATCTTGTTTAAATTATTTAGAATCACATAATTCGCGCAATTTGAATTGATAATGAAATTGACAAATTTGGATGTGATATATTTTTTTTTTAATAAATGCAGGGAGATTTGGTGTCGTTGACATGAACATGAAGGCTGAGGTGAATCTAAAGAAAGTGTTGCAATTGTGGGATAGTCCTGGCCTGTAAAGTGATCTTTACAACCACTTCCTGCCTTAGAGGCAACCGGGGTTGCAGGGGATCCGATGACCAGTTTGAGGTCAACGATGACCGACGTGGGAAAGGATCGTTACCGCCTGGATCCTCTTGGCCACTTTTCTTTTCTCTCCTCATTCTCCTTCCCTCTCATCTTCGTTTTTTGCTTCTTTACATTCTCTTTTTGCGCGCTCTCTTCCCCCGCACACTTTACATAATTTATTTCCTCCTTATCTAGCGAGACTCGAGCGCACCACCATTATTTATCCGCGAACGTGCGTCATACGCTTTCACAGAATCATTCACAACCGAGTTCATAACAGTCGGATGTCACACTCATTTTCTCTGACATTGCAGAGAAAAATTTGACGATCAGAGTACAGAAATATTGTCCTTTACATTGTCAAGTGACAGAAACTCCATAAGATATTAAAATGCTAGTAAATTAAAATGCTTCAGTAGTTTTCAAGAAAGTTATATATTTCTGATATTTGGTAAGATGTGATTGATAGGCTAGAATTAAAACTAGTACTTCGAATCTTGTGGACATATTACATATTTAAATAAGATCAAGTACAGCGGTAGACTTGATAAAATAGTCTTATAATTTATGGATGCCATTGTGCATTGTGACATTGTAACAAGGGTCGGCACAACTCACAGGAATATAATGTCGTATCTGTTGCACAATGCATTATGGTCAGAAGAAACGCGTTCAATAATACGAAAGTACTTAAAAGGTACACGTCCTCGCAGTTATTATTTGCATCCTTCCTCTGCACAAAATTCGTGATCAGGATCTCACTACTTACAGAAATTATTTAAAAATATTATTTTTTTACTATTAAAAAAACCATTCAGAAGGTAGAAAATATTTTAGTTTACGCTGCAACATTTTTGAAGTATTTTTGAAATAAAGAATATGTATAAAGAAGTACAGTGGAAGTGAAAAAGAAAGTTTTGCAAATATAGGTCAATGACAAGCAAAATACACTGTTGTTCTGCATTGTGAAATTCACGTATACGTTTACATTTTTATTTGAGATATTTATTATATAAGATGATGCTTATATATATTCTATATGAAATATTTTTCTACTCTATTTTCAAAACTTTTTAAAATATGTTTCATACCTTATTTTATCTATAAAAGTGAGATCAATTATTCCTTCTGGCACCTGTTCAAAGTGATATTTCCCTGATCGACGTTTACATTGACAGCTTTAGACTACTGACTTGTTTGTCGAACATGAGGACCGCCTCCTGAAGGGGACGTTATGAAATTATTATCTATAAATGATTGCTCCATGACATATTGCAGGCATGTCTATTATATAAAAAATCGTTGCCAAGTTCTAGATATTTTTGCATTTATTGCTACTCATTTTATAAGCATGATCTTATTCCTCTTATATTTCAAAATTAAATAACCATAAAAATTTAATGGTATTAGAATCCTTTTTCAACTAGAATGTTGTATTTGAAAGTTGAAACACCCCTTTTCTGATTCACTCCACCAATTTGTCAGTTGAAGCAATCAAGGAAGGCATGATCACTGTTTTCGTGTATCAGCAATTCAATCAATCACTGGAATTATGTTTGAGATCAGTTAACGGCACTGAATCGTCTGAATCACCCTGTACACCTTCGCACGAGTGATCACAGGCACTGAGTAGTGAGTATAGGGATCTTACGTGTACAGTACAGCGTAGGTGGGCAGTAGGAACAAGCAGCGAACAACGCGTTTATTCAAATACATTCAATTAATTTCCATAGACCGATAACAATGGCTCCCTGGCGTGTATCGTGCCTGCCGAGACAATTCTCCTCCGTTGCACATGAGTCTGCCTCTACATCTTACCAGACATCGAAATAAGTATAATTATTTCTTGCAGATTATACATTGTATATTCCAACTCGAAACATGTATCGTCATCCTTTGTGATCTGCTACATTTACACAATTATAAAAATCAAAATCATACCCGTAGAGAAATTGCCTTATTTAGTCCTATTAAAAATGGAATTTTAACGAGGCCCTAGTTGGAGTTTCTGTTTTCAATAAACATATTTTAATACAATTAGATATTTATGATTAGGATAATTATATATTATATAAATAATTTATAATCAATATATTATATAAGATCTATATAATAGCTAGTCGACACCCTATTCGAAGAATTAGACAATTTCTCAAATACCTTTCTTTTGTGCTAATTTATTAGACAGGTTGGTGTTCTACCTGACAAATTTATAGTGTGATATTTAAAGGTGTACAAATATTTATCGACAGGGATTTTCCGATAATAAGAAGAGGAAACATTATTGTCATAGAATTTATATCGTTTGGATTGTTAGTCACTTTTGTGGCAGGAGATATTGGAAGTAGAATGACAAATCTTCCAGATGACTAGAAAGGGTCGGGGGACTTGAATGCCAGGATGAGGGTGAGTTTTCAAACACGTGTCCTATCCCAGCGTTTGATTCACCAGGCCTTTGCTTTTTAACTTGAGAATTTCAATTATAAAGCCATACACGGAAAAAATAAGTCCTGTAAAAAATGTAGAATTAGTCCAGGAGTTTTGGACGGGTACCAAAATATTGGAGTTCTTGAATGACTTTTAATAAAAGGTTTCAAACTTTTCAATACTAAATGCAAATAAGTCTTGGAAATTCTCTATAATAGTCTAGGAAAAATAGTTTTGTAATTACTGAAGAGCTGGGATTACAGAAAGTCCTGGACAGTCTGGGAAAATGATGCGCGTCGATGTGCGCAGTCGACCATCAGCTGGCAGAGTGAAATATAAAGTTAATAAGTGTACTTATATAAAACTCACGAAATCTTAAACATTAAAATATTAAAAATAATAAAATGATACAGTTATAATATAATATTTAAATAAAACATGTTAAAACAAATTAAATATCACTTGGGTCACTGTGACGTTTCTCACAAGCAGTGAAGATTTGGCTAGTTAGTATATAAGGACCATTTCGACCGGTATACTCAGCGTGCGATATTCTGTGTTAGAGAATTGCGTTGTATGTAGTAGTGTTAGGTTAGGTATAAAATTAGGTTTGTGTGTATTAATTAAGTGACGAAAACGTTTCTCGTGTGTGTGATATGAACTTGGACACAAAAGACTACTAAGTCTGAAGTTAGCTTTGCTTTTTTTATTTTGTTTTAGAACGCTTCATATTTTCCTAGACTGTCCAGGACTTTATGTAGTACTTTCTTGCACTTAGTATTGAAATATCTTGTAAATTTCATAGAAGGAGGTTTACAATTTTTACAACATTTTGGTACCCGTCCAAGATTCCCAGACTGAGTTCTACACTTTTTATAGGACATATTTTTTCCGTGTACCTCGCTTCATAATCCAGGCACGCGTATGATTTACTGCGTCTAAAAGGGCGCTTTACCGCACACATGTTGGTTTAGGCACTCATTTTACTTTTCTGTATTTTCAACATTTTATTTTCCACATCAATATTTTTCTTAACACATAAATATCACTCACCACCCATTATTTACGATAAATAATAGTTTCTATTTTGCACAAAAAGAAATAAACGTGTCTCTATAAGAAATACGTTGTTAAATATTTGTTAAAAGAGAATTAAACCAATAAAGCAGAACGTGGAGAATGGGCGATGCTTTTTACAAGAGCTAACTCGACAATTATCGAGTAATTCCTCATGATGCGTAATTAAATTCCTTTTTCGGACAGCGAGCAAATAATTGGCCAGTAATTCTAGGAACCGTTCGAAAAGTATGCATTGTATGAGAGTGATGGGAGAGAATCAACAAGTAGGAAATGGGGAGATCAGGGCCGATACGGATTTCGCAAAAGCTATATGAATGGCTGCGCCCTTGTTACAACATGGAGTAAGGGTTGAGACGTGAGAAGAGGCTTAATTAATGGGCGGTACCCAAACGTTTACCATTATGAATTCCTCGGAGTCCCTTCTCTTTTGTTCGCAAACTTCTTCCCATTTCTACATTTTCTCTTATCTTTTATCCGTCAGCATTTTTCCTCCAAATAAAATCGAATGAAACTAAAATAAATTATTAAATTACATATCCTTCAGAATTCTGGTACATATAATCAACCCTGTAAAAATAAAAGAAGTTTTTGTCCTTCGCTAACATTGTATGGCGACACAGCTAAAGCATCGAATGCACCTGTTTAATAGAGTAAAAAATATGTCGTCGAATGAGGTTAATGAACGTACTCCAGATTGACGACAATCCGATTCAATTTTGGCGAACGGTCCTTGAGAAATTCGAAGGACACAAGCCTTCTTTGTAGCTCCTGAAACACTGAAAGGGAGTTAAAAAAGCAGATGGATTTTTCGCAATATGGTTGAGCTACTTTCATCGGCGCGGTGGAACCATGGATGGAATTCCACTACAGTGGGAGGGGGAGGGGCACACGCGGAAAAACAACCCCGCGAAGAACTCGAACCCTTATTTATCGTCCTAATTTGAAACGTCACTGGCCCGCGGCCCGCGAACGTCTTGGAATGTCATCGCATGCCATGCCACAGGTTCCCATCACCGGGACCACAATAATTAATTTAACTTCTTGCTTCCTCGATGGCGGCTACTAATGATTTTCTTACATCTTTCATGTCTTTCAGGGTCGCATTGGGATGGGAAATCGACTCGTGAAAATTTTTTGGAAACCGTCACTCGGTCTCAGTTTTCGAATCCCTATTTTTCCGAGTATTTTTCTCTAAATGGTGTAACATACCGGTTATTGATATGGAAGTCAGCATCCGAGTGGGAAAAATATCTTGTAAGAGTATTGCACTAGAAGTGTTAACGAGGCAAGCAAACATGAAGGAGAATAAAGAAAGATAGAGAAGAGAATGCTGGAAACAAGATGAAGATGTGATAGAAGGAAGAAGAGGCAAAGATCATGCTTTCCAAAGTAAGGTGTGAACTTTGCTACCCTCCTCACACCCTTTCGCCACATATTATACCCATTGCAACAATTTTTGCTTCTCACATGTTCTGCAGGATATGTTGCTGCCATTCATAATTTAGTATTTAGTTTTGAGTCTACCCCATAAGTCATAATAAAATGACATGGAAAAATGTTATCGAAAAATGTCGAACGTGACATTGTGAGTCATAACATATTTCATTACAAGATTTCAACTATAGGTATTGAATACGAACAAGTAATAAAGTTGAGGCAGTTAGTAACAGTAAAGGTAGTTTTCTCAGAAGGGATCGTAGTCTAAACATGATATCGGATTCAATTCGAGATTTGAAGCAGAGAAGTGCATAGAAGCTGTAGGAAAAATTGATATTCCGGAGGTGGACCAATGAGATGGGAAAAAATATAAGTATAGATGAGATGGTGACGACGACGATGGAATCAGTGGTGACCAGCACCTTGTTTATTTTAATCGACATTTACCAGCAGCTTCGAGATTGTTTCGTCTCGCGAGCACGATGTTTAGCTTCCCGTTTAATCGCCGTTAACGAGCGGTTATCGTTCGCGAAGTGGAAAGACGTCGATGCTAACGAGCCGATCGACAGGAAGTGTAAACTATCGCCTTCACTTTTTCTTGCTGGTAATTCTTTTTTTTACATTTTTATAGTTTCAAATTACAATATAATATAATGTTTCACCTTCGTCGTACATGATACAGGAGAGTTTTAAAACTGATGCAGAAAAAGTGAAAACACATTCTTCTTAAAATTTGAATCCTCTGTAGGGTGTTGACTGTTGACTGTTGGCCGCTAATAGGTGTTGACATATCAAATATAATCTTGGGAAGAAAGACATGCGTATTTTAATTTTCTGAGAAATGTGTCGTTTTGACTTATCTGTGTCATACAATACTTTTAAAAATGAACGTATGTTGCTTATCGTCAACAGGTCAACAGAGAACACGAGCCCGACAGTAATTGAATATTTATCTACGTATGTACATTATAATCGCAAATCCTGCATGTCACAATCATAAGTCCTGCTTCACCAGAGTTTATTTTTGCTACAGGTTCAAGTGTCAATTGCGATAAATTTGTCCCACTGACTCATTTTAAAAGTGGCCTTAAAGCAGGTGTATCGTTGCCAAAGCTGCCATTCAACACTTTTCTACAACCTTCTCTTCGTTTCATTATGTCCGAGATTATATCCCTTCCAAATATAATTCTAAACTCCTAAATTTTGGGAGTATTAGAATTTACGAATTCGTTTCATTTTTATTGCTGAAAAACATATGGTAGCCACGGGTTTTGAACCGTACTTCCGTTACGTTTCCAAAAGGTGATTTTTATCTTGATTTTTATAGCATATATCTTCAAGGTGGAAAAGTCCTTCCAAAGTCTTTCCGAAGTCCTTCCTAGAAGTGTTTCTTCTAAATCCAAATTCCATACGAGGTATGCAACACTCAAGACTGGAAACGGAAAAAGCGATTTGAAGCGGAACGCTTTGGGTATGTGCATGACTTATACTCAAAACAAGCGTGGCGGCACTCTGCTTAGAACCATGGCGGTCAGTGTTCAGTGACTCGTTTTTCTTTCAGTAAGATTTAGTTTAGTTGAGAGTTTTAGAGTAGAATTGTCGCTTGAACAGCATGTTTGTTTACGAGTAACTTCTGAAGTCTATTGTAGTTCTCTGCAGGGTCGAAAGGTATAGCAATGGGGACGCCAGTTCACAACTGAGCTTCCGTTTTGGACTCCTCGGTGGTTTCTTTGTCCCGTGACACTGTAGGTTCGTCGGAAGTCCTGTCCAAAAAGAAGCAATGCCCACTGGGCTACATAACTACCTGCAACCTTCAATGATGCGCGATTAGCTACGGCAAAAACAATGGCGACACCATGGAGTATCTAATCGTGTTGAAAAGCACCTCCTATTTCTCAAAACGAGGCTCACAAGGAAAGGATATAACTGGAACTGAGAGGACTAGTCAAAACTTGTTTAGACTCACCGTGACTGAAACACTATTTTAAATGTGTTTCAGGTTTCCTTTCCTACCAAGTATTTTCTATTTTTCGTTTCTCCTTCATGTTTTTTTTTCCTGAGACTGAAAATTTTACTGGCTGTGTTTGTTTACCTTCGAATGCAGCTATTAATAATTTTTCTCATAGGTTCTACAATCAGTATTGACAGTAGAGCCCAAATACAAGACTTAGATAGGCCCGGATACTCGTCCGGATATTAGTTTCCTCTCTTATCTGAGATGAAGACTTCTGAGAAAAATTGAAATTTCAACACACAAATATATTGTTCATTTACTTAAAATGAATCAATACAATGAGATGGATATTCTTATTGATATTAATGATGCTCATAATTTATGTATTCTAATTAAAATTCTAATGTTAGTTTCCTTCCCCCTAAAAAAGTAAAGAAATCGTTTTCATTGAATACGAGAATGATAAATAGGAAAATAAATGCTTAATGTATGTAACTATGCATGTATTTAAATTCTTTAAATTCTTAACTCTCAAATCTTCCAACATCGCTTTGTATTTCCGGTGCGCGACTACCCAAGTGGAAATTTACAACTGGCGCGGTACCGCGCCAGTACCGCCGAAGGATTTCTGGTACTGGCGAGGTACTGGTATAATACCGAAGGACAAACGGCAGAGTACTGGTATTACTACAGAAGGTAACTCGGCTGGGAGTTGGCGTCGGTACTGGGACGGTACTGCTCAAGGTAGTAAGCCAGTACCGAAATTCTGTACTGGAACGGTACTGGCATTATTACTAAAGGTAACTCGGCTGGGAGTTGACGTCGGTACTGGGGCGGTACTGACATTACACTGAGAAATTATAATGAAAAAATAAAAATAAATGTCTTAAAAAACAATTATTAACTAAGAACATGATTTATTCGTAGATATATTATTGATTTCCTTATAATTAATTGACATTTGTAAATTTTAACGCATATATAACAAATAAAATTTCGCACGCAACGCTGGGGGGAATCGAACGCATGACCTACAGGACGCGAGTCCAGTTACCTAACCATTACCCTAACTAACGAGATAGTGTCCCAATATTTTTTTCACGATACACTCAACCATACACAAATATTAAATTATCTCAAGAATAAAATGCGTATATCAAATTTTTCATATTTTTAATGTTCACTTTTACAAAACCTAAAACTGTAGAATTGATTGATATTATAATAGGATATTTTATTGTCAGAACAAACATTTTTTGCAACAAAAAACACTACTGTCTGTCGGTACTGGAGTACTATATATAGTACTATATATTATACTATTATAATATTAATTATATTATATATAATTATAATATAGTATATATTTTGGGATTGCGACAAAAAATACTTATTCAATAAAGGCCTCATGTTAATAAAAATAATGTTAATGAAAACTCTTAAAGCATTTCCTCTATTACTGAGATGCATTAAAATTGATGTAAATAAAAACATAAATTTATTTTGATAGTGTTAGTTTTGTTTGATATTTTGTATAAGTTTAGATACCCTATAAATTTCTCGAAAATTGAAAAAAATTTGGCTGATTGACACTTAAGAAATTTTTATGGTATGGATTGTTATTTAGTCCCAGATCTGGACCAGACTAGATTGACAAGACTATAAAAAAAATGATTTTTAATAGTGTTAATTTTTTATTTTGTATAATTTTAAACAACTTGACAGTTTTTCGAAAATGGTGCAAAAAATGTTGCTGATTGAAACTTTGAAATTTTTATGATATGCATTGCGGACAAATCCCAGATCTAGGTCAAACTAGACTGTCAAGACAATAAGAAAAAAAAATGATTGTTAATAGTGTTAATTTCATGTTTTGTATAATTTTAGACACCCTGACAGTTTTTCGAAAATGGTGAAAAAAATTTTGCAGATTGAAACTTAGAAATTTTTATGGTCTTTGAAATTAGGCTATAGTCTAATTTCAAAGTCAGCTGTTTGCCAGCAGATAAAATCGGTAGCGCGCCTGTACTGCCTAGTACTGGGCCAAGACTTGGCAGATCCCCTAAGACAGTGTATTACCAGCAGATAAAATCGGTACAACGCCTGTACTGACCCAGTACTGGGCCAACCGTCGGCAGATATCCTAAGTCAGTGTAGTGCCAGCAGATAATATCTGTACTGCACCTGTACAGCTCCAGTACTGGGCCAACAGTCGGCAGATCTCCTAAGTCAGTGTAGTGCCAGCAGATGAAATCTGTACTGCGCCTGTACAGCCCCAGTACTGGGCCAACCGTCGGCATATATCCTAAGTCAGTGTAGTGCCAGCAGATAAAATCTGTACTGCACCTGTACAGCTCCAGTATTGGGCCAACAGTCGGCAGATCTCCTTAGTCAGTGTAGTGCCAGTAGATAAAATCGGTACCGCGCCTGTACTGACCCAGTACTGCGCCGACGATTGGCGTGGTACTACCCGGCAGTACTGGCATTGCTCCTCATTTACAACTGGCACAGTACTATGCCATTTGTAATATCCGCCATAAGTCCGACTTTTCCACTTGGGTAATCGAGCTGCACAAATATTTAGGATTTCCACTGCGTCCAGGGACAGAACTTCTCGGATAAAGTCTGATTTGGAAAAATTCTGTTTTCTGTTTTCTGTTTACTTGAGCGATGTGATGTCGCACGGTAGTTAAAAGCTTACCCGAGCTTACCTACCTTCAGGGCTTCAGGGTATACCCATGAAGAATCGCGACTCAGATACTAGATTCCTTTCCAGGAGAATTCTCTTCTCTCTTGCAACAAAGATTCTTTAAATTCCATATAACGACTCTGCGACGAAACCTCCAAGGACTTGCGTTTTCTTCGCACATTTAGTCGAAAGATTTACCATGAAAATTCTTCCCTTAACACGATTTTTCTCGTGCAGGTGCTCGCAACCAAATGCTGAGCACCTTCTCTCTTTTTCAAATTTACTCAGCCAAACTCTAAACACTCATAACGAAGAGAATGAACTGAGGTTAAGGCTTGAGAGGATCAACACACACATTTTAATTCTCCAAACTCTAAATTTTAGGAAAATATTATATTTCAGGATGTTTCAGAGAAGCTTTTATTCCCACTGTCTTTCAGAAACTTGTTGTTTTTTCAGAACAAACTTATGGCTTTAAGATCTTTTATCTGTTCAGCTGTTCTCTTATCACTTGCGAAAGGCTTGAAAATATAATTTTTTCTTATTTATTTTGTTCCTAATGTAGCCCCCGTAGATAAATAGAAGGAAGAAGCGTGATATATAGGTAAAGGTGCTATATTCATCATGATCACGTTAGGCTCTTAGAGAAGTTTTATTGCTGTCATAACCAAGTTGTTTATTGCCTCAATAACACTCTGAACAAAGCCCCATAGACTCATCTCATCAATTTAATTAATTTCCGTGGGAAAGTGCAATAAATATTTAAATTCAGTCAGATTTTAATGACGTTTATTAATAGAAGACTTGATCAATTTTTATACGTATATTGTATGTAATATAACATACTTGAATCCTCAAATTTATATAGGGTGTTCCATAGTTATGGATTCGAGAATCTGTTCCATTTGCCACACATATTAAAAAAAAAGTGTTAAATAGTTATAAATAGTATCTTCTGATTTCTATTTCCTCAAAATTCTGTTTCTGGTTATTCTACTCTCTAAATCTGAATCAACGATAAGTATACCACTGATTCCAATTAGCGAAAGTTCCACTGATGAATCAGTGAAATTTAGATGATAGAGGGAGTGAAATTCACTGATTCATCAGCGTAATTCACTGGTTCATCAGCGTATATACGCTGATTTGAATCAGTGGTATACTTATCGCTGATTCAGATTAAGAGCGTAGCCAGAACTTTTTTTGCATGAATCGAGAAGCATTTAATGATGAGTGTTCAAAATTCTAGACAGATCTATCAATATCTCTTCAAGATGACTGCGTTTCGAGATACAAATATTTTGACAGACTTCAATCCGAATGATGAATTTGTATCGTTTTATTAATCTTTTAAAAATGGATATGGGTTCGGGCATAATAAGAAATGTATCTAAATTTCAAAATCTCAAAGGATATAAGGAAGGAAGGAAGGATCGGAGGATATCGATATAGGTTGAGAAAAAGGAAGAAATCAATGATTGAATAAGTTGGTTTTTGGGACTGGCTCCCCTTAAGGAGGCTTGTTCTCTCCCGAGAAATCCTTTTTCTTTCGCCGTGGATTTCAGAGGTCGGGGTTGGGGGTAGATGGTGAACAGAGATAAGGAGCTACTTAACTTAACCCTTGCTCGAGCTCGTGCTCTCGGAGCAGATCCAGCCAGGAGGACCGGTGAGACCGGAGGCCACACACCAAGAAAGACTAATAGTCGGGAAGATAACGCTCTTAAGCACTTTGCCCAGACAATGCTTCTTTGCAACCTGTTGGCCTACTCGGTTAGCACTCTTTTTCTCTCACGCTCGCGCCCATCTTCCTTCCTTGCTTCCTTCCTTCCTTTCTCTCGATCGCGTTTCTCACTCACTCATACCGACAAATACACACATTACACAAATTACACACATTATACACATTCGTAGAAGACATGCAGTATCTTCGCTGACCAACGGGGTGCTACCTTGCGCCGATAAGGCCCTAAACTGCAGCACCTAATCCTCACCTCATTCCAACCAATTTTTGACTACCACGCGGCTCCTATGGCTTTTTCTTATCTAATGCGTGATTTCTGAATCACTCGCTGTGTTATTCAAACGACATACGATAAAAGACGAGTCAAGTCGCAGGGCCGCATCCAAATTCGATTTTCTAGAGAAAACAAAAGAATTTATTTCAATGAGAGTTCGTATAATATTTTAAAATTGGAAAGGAGATTTACTTAAAGTTTAGTGCCTCATTATTTGAAGATTATGTGCAAACATAGACTGTCTATACGTAGACTGTACATTGTACACTGAATGACCCTCGGAAGGACCTTTCTTGAACCTTCAATAATTTCGCGATTATCGATACGGATAATACTTTCCGTGAACCTGGGCCCTGTCACAAAAGCGGTGAATACACTTCAGGCCTCTCGTACAAGCACTTATTTATTCAATTTTATTCATGACTCACAAAACGCCGCATGCAGCCGCGTTTACGCCTCTCTTGAATATACTTGATTTCTTCCTTGTTGACCTTTGAAGGTTCTCCATACACCTAAGCGTAACGGCAATTAATAACGGTATTGTTAAACAGATTTTAATAAATGTAGTGTACGACGAGTTTTAAAGCCTCACTGTCGCACTAAGACAAATAGATGTTTAAATTTAACATCTTCAGTGTTTAACATATAGCCATCTAAGATATGTTAAATTTAAACATCCATTTTCTCGCAGCTTTCTTTTACCTGTCAAAAGTGACATTTTTAATTGGAGAATGTTTTTTAATGTGGAGAAATTGTCCACTGCAAAGATACTCTGCGTGTTCTGTAATATAATACACATTATATACATGAATATAATAAACATAACATAAAGTGAAGATATCTGAGGGGCTAAGCCGATACAAGTTCAGAAGGACAGCACAGTTCCTCCGGGAAAAAATGCTCCTGCAATACAGTAGTAGTGGTTTATGGTCAGTGTGCACGATGTAGTCAGGCTTCTCGTAGTAACATGATCCTGGTTCGCTATAATTAAAGTCCTCGATCACCGCTATCTCGGCCATCGGAGAACCGTCAGTTTTCGTCACCCAACCCCTATAAGAAACATTCTTTCATTCTCACGTAAAGCGCGAGATAAAATTTTTTTCTACTTAAATTTGGAATTAGAGTGTAAACATTTTACTTCGTAATTCGCATCTCTCGTTACTTTGCATTCACAGGCACCTGATACACATGTAAAGTAATACGGATGAAATCATGATAAATCCTTTAATAGCGTGCTTCTACCACCATAAAGTTCGCAAACGGACGCCCAGCTCATATGAATGTCGGGGGATATAAAATTAAAGACTCTTCTCTTATAATGGGAAGTCTCCTTCATAAACGGTTTTTGTGTATAAAAGTATATGTATATGCATAAACCAAAACGATAATTAAATAAACTTAAATGTTTGATAACAAACTGAGAATAAAATACTATACCTATATACGATGATGTAAATTTCAAGAGTGTGGAATGAAGTACAATGAATGAATAAGCGAGAATTAGAAGAGGTATTTTAACGGCAGGTAGTAGAACGTAATGTAATTTACATTGCTAGTATATTAACATTTTCTGACGATTCTTAAAGGCGTCTTAAAAATCGTTGAAAGGACCTGAATATAAAGTGAGTCTGGTGCCTGCGGTGCGGTGGCTGCAGCCGGTGCGAAGAGATGCCGCTTGGCGTGGGTCGTCGACTATCTATTTATCTTTTCAGTGTGTAATTGCCTCGACACCGCGTTAGAAACAGCGATTCTAAGGCCACGCGTCTCAGAGGCATTTCTTTCACCAGTCACGTTTCTTCCACGAGGAAGTTTCTTCCATGTGCCTTAAATCGCCGATTCGACCGACGGCATGTCAGGTAAATCAATCAAGCGCGACATAAGAAGCCATGCTAATTAGCTCTAATTGAATGCGACTCGAGGCGAGGGACCGTTAAAGATGAGATACGATTGGGGAAGAGGGTATATAGAGATTGTTCGCCTTCGCTGCTTGTTGCCCTGTACCGACATCGCGACAGGGCTTCTTTCCGCTTCCTGCACCGCTTACCACCTCAACATAAAACCTATGTACAAAAACAAGTTTTCAAAAAGCCATAAAACATGCCACTTTCATCTATACATCCAATCGTGTAATTTAACGCCAAAATTGGGGTGGGATTATTCATTCCATTTTCACAGTATTGAGTATCATTATAGTGATACACTCTCTTAAAAATGTTCTGGTTAAATAACCAGACATTTTTTTTCTTAGTCAAGTGTATAATGTAAAATTTCAACTAATTGCAGATGAATGGAGGATATTTTCACTTTGGGTGTGAAATACTAAACCGCTGCAAATAAAATCTGTATAATACATAATGGAATCAAATTAGATGGGTGGTATATAATTAAATAGCTTGCTATCTTTAAGCCAAGTTTAGCAGACGTTCAAGTCGGCAGATCGGTGTGTAAAAAGGTGTGAGGCATATAGAATATCCATGTGTGTATATATATATAGTGTTCCAAATCGCACTAATCGCAGTCAGGATCGGGGATTTAACACGATCCCTGAGCAAAACACGGCTACCCGCGGGATCCAAAGTGGCCAGATTAGATATACGTATACATTATACATATACCACTGCCTCTTCTTCCGAGTCCCAAGGCAGGCCGACGCTATCAGCTATCTATCCTATCCTTCTACTTATCTCTCTCACTCCAATTGGAGAATCCATAGGCGCTTGTCTTGTCTCCAGTGAAGTAGTGAAGAATGGACGAACGAGTTTTAAATCTCACGGGCGTAACGCCCTTCGTCACAGGAATTCCATGCCAGTGTGCTCGGACCTAACAAGGATTTAATCGCTGTTTATTTGACCGGTCGAGCAAGAAAGACAGAATTATGTCCGTGTACTCGTAATCGCCGGACGCCGTCATTCGTGTACCAACGTCTTAAAACGTCGATTCGATAAGGATTAAGCCGATCGCCAAGCTGAAAACGATTTTCGATGTTTCGGAATAAAAAGATGCTGATAGTTTACAATTTCAAACTCCCGATTGCTTTCTTCTTTGCTGCTATCGGTAAATATAATTACCTGTGCTTTAAAAGTTTAAATCTAATTAAAATTTACATGAAAGTTTCGTAGCCTTGTTGTGTCTCCTTTCCTAGTGTCTCTTTTCAGATGAAGCATATGAATTCAATCTGGAAGGCATGAATCATTTTGAAAGAGCAATTATTTTCAGATTATATGGGATAAAGCGTGCAATGAAGTGATCCTGTTGAAGTATTTTATGGTCCTTCATTGTGTAAGAAGCGAATGACAAGATCCTGGTTTGTGACCATCAGTTTAAATCAAACAATCAAGGATCACGTTGAGGAAAAATCGTGTCATTATGGTAGATAGCTAGCTGCCCACTTGTATAATGTACTACCAGTACATTGGCATGCAATTGCTGTGGGCAATTAAGATATCAAGCAAGCTTCCCGCGGGGCAGTTACTGTCGGAATTTTGCACCAGTCTCGCATGAGCGAGCTGTATGTTGTTACACTGGTACATTGGTACACTGTTAAACTGTACACACTCCCTAGTTGACGGCGAATTCTAATTAATTGCTCTAAATAATTGCTCATTAAGTCCGTCGTAAATCTTGTCGATTGAACTACTCTAAACAAATTTATACCCTTCGTGAATGTAAAACAAATGAACTTTTATTGATTTGAATGAAAGGAAGCTCGAACGACCTGTTAGATATTTATGGGTTTTCAGATTTTTGGAAAAGTATTTTTTGACGTTATGTATTATAAAAAAGTTAATGCGGTTATATTATCGAGATCTGTATGGTAAATTAGTTTTGTATATGTAAATTAATTTTCGTTAATTGATTTTATTATACAATTGGCTGATGATGAGTAGCGCATATATGATGTCAAAGAGTCATTGTCCTCGAATGATTAGTCAAGAACAGTAGACGTTGAGTCAGCGGATGAAAGGTGAGAAGAGAAAATACAGTAAGAAACAAGAGGCGTGCAGCGCGAGCAGGACCAGATAGAATTATTAATCACTGCATAAAGTATCAGCGCGCGTAGGAAGATGAAGAAAATTTATCTTCAAGTTCTTGACTACTCGGAAGATAGTGAATCGTGAATCGTGAATCCTTGGCGGGCTCTTTCTTCCTTCTTGAAAGGATTTAAATCGACTCGACAGATCATATAATCACTATCTTACGATTATACGAGTTACCGATTATTTTTGTCGAAGCTGTTGTTGTGCCATTAAGTACCGTTACCAACTCACCGAATATTCTTTTAAGCTGGTGCGACTACACGCGTATAAAGCGTGAAATATTCCTCAAAATATACATGTTAGCAATACAAGTCACAAATGATTGTGGAAGATATGTGCCATAAAATATTTGCATAAAAGTAAGCGCAGACACGTTTTTGATCTTGGACAGACATCCGAAATCATCTTTTTAGATGCGCAGATATGGATAAGATTTATGAAAATATTTAGTCCAGATGAGGATATCTTTAACGGCATCTTTCTAAAGTAGTTAATCTCGCTGTTTATGTTTGCCTATTAGGAAAATTGCAGCATATCCTCTGCCAGGTGAAGCCCATCAACAGGTACTAAACCCTGAGATTGTAATCCAGCTTAGGCGATTTTCTTTTAAAGATCCATCATTTGTTTCTCTAAGTGTCACTATAATGTCTTTTCTGGAGAACACAGAAGAATTCTTTTGAGTGAAATCTGTTTATACAAGAGGGATACTTGATTTGGGCTAATTCCTTTTTTTTACTTGACAACTTGACCCAGTTTGAGATAAGGTGTTGGATCAAATTTTGCCAAGGATTGTGAAGTTGTGCATTCATGTCCAAATGTTTCGAGTCTGGGTGCATCGGAGCGTTGTCTGATCGGCTTTGGCGGTGCGTCATCACCCGTACTCTTCGAAGCTGGTTTGATGGTGGACTCGTTGATGACGGGAGTGACGTGCCCAGGGGGCAAAACAACACGCTTTGGCCTCCGGTAATCCGTTCCCACAGACAAAAGAGATTCGTGACCCGTCGCCTCCGATCTTCCTCATCGGCATCCTCGTGGTCATCTCGGATGCAGGTAATAAGGATGTAACCTGAGCTTTCCAAACACTGATCTTGGTCCCTGGACCCTGGACGTGAACACTCTCCCTACCACAATCCATTCCTGGTCAACCTTCTCTTTGATCACCAAATTTTATTGGACGATCAAACTCGTTTGACATCAAAGCTTGATTCAGTTTTTCAATACGTATTTCAATATGTATTAAACAGTTTTTATGATTGAAACTGCAACTGATTTTCCAACAGTCTCTTTTCTAAATTTCGATACCTGGAACTCTCTCATGAAAACTCTGGCCGATGATCCTCAATGGTCCGATGAAGACAAGAGGAAGATGCAGAAGAATATTAATGCAGTTTATTTTTAAGAGTGGACACGGTTTAATAAACGAAGAAAAGAAGATAGAAATGGATGGCAAAGGAAAAAGGAGGAAAGAGGAACGAAGCGTGAGATAGGTCATCCGGTACATGGATCGCATCTTGCCAAGCCGGACCTTCTGAGAGCTCCGCAAACACTCGAAAGTCTCGCTTGATTCTCTTTAAAACCACGGGGCCATTGTTGCCACGTCATCTTACGGGGTTAACACCATTGTCGCTGCAGAGACAAGTATCAAAGTGGCGATCGATCTTGATACACAATAGGTTTCGGAGACCGGAAGTCACCTTCGCTTCTTCCACTTTTATGGTTTCCACACGTTTTTTAATTTCAATCTTACATCTGTTATCATAGGAAAAAATCTGAAAGTTTATACATTCAGAGGTGATGATAGAAATTTGGAAAAGATGGAAAAACGGTCCATGAAGAAGATTTTTGCAAACAAGGCTCATCTGATTGTAGAATAATTGTTTCTATCCTCTTTATTTCTAATCCCATCTTCATTTTTATTAAATTTTTTTATATTATTTTTTTTATCTTAAATTTAATGTACAGTATCTCTAATGGAATAACTTATGCTGCTAAAAAACTGCATATCGATTAAATAAATTGATTGAGCATACGTACTTAAATCACTTTAAAAAATTGGTATACTGCTTGGTACCAGGACTTAAGTCAGTTGAATAAATTGATACCACTTGATACCATTATTTAAATCGTTTAAATGAACTGATAGCACTTGGTACCATTACTTAAACCTTATATATCAACCGGTACCACAAGGTATCACTTCCAAAAAATAAGCAAAACAATTAACATTTTTAGTTACTTATCAGACTTTTGAAGTTGTTAAGTGAGAGCAAGGGTTAGAGGTGTCAGAAGGACTTCCTGTTATAAATTAACTGCAGGGCGGATCGTTGAGGGAAGAGTATAGTGAATGAAAGGGCCAAAGGATGAAAAGAGGATTTGGTACTGGGCCACTGGAGACTTGATATTTGAGATGAAACGAGCTATCCGCGAGTCGAAAAAGAGAGACGAAGAAGAAGAAGAAAGAAGAAGAAGGGAATGATTACCATGAGATCGAGAGGGGAGCAGGAGGTAAGGAACAAGGACGAAGGAGGGAGGAACCAGAAGAATCAAGGTGGTGCTGTGGCGGGGGTGGGGGCGGGGCCCACCTTTTGATGCTGGAATGGAGCCATGGACCTAAGCCAGTAGAACTTCTCCATCTTCCTTTATCTCGTGGGTCCTCGAACCCAACCCTCTCGTACTAGCCCTCCTCCTTCAGCTCGTAATTTTTTTTTCACACGGATCTTCACTTCTAATATAGCATCCACCCTTTCTTCACCTTTTTATAAACATTGTTTTGTCTCAAAATCAAAGACGAGATATAAACACTTGAGTCTGTCTATGAGGTTTGATTACTCAGAATCCCCCTTTCCTGAACAGATGATTACTTTTCGAATCTTAGCGTTGTTTCAATATGTTTAAATAATCGAGTTCCCTAATTTTCTTCTACGGATAATGATGATTAATTCGGGATAATTTTGGGATGTAATGATTTGAGAATGTATGGGGGTAAATTGCGTCTTTATAATTATTTATTAAGATCCAGGGATATGGCAGTTCCCACAGTGAAATGCTTGTTAAGCCTTATGGCTAAAATACCCTTTAAAGTCAGTTCTCGGTGAATTATTATCTTCCACCGATCTGCCCATTCTCTTCGTGAAGTATAACTAAGTCTCCAAAAGCTATAGCGAATATAATGAAGCACAAATTTATGAGTTTTATGCATGATAATCCCATGAAATGTGTACTTAATCAATTTAACGAGACTAACGAAATTTTATTAGTTATAGAGCTTGTCATGAGAAAGCTGTAAATTATTGTGAAATATGTAACCTTACTTTTTACTTCAGAGAGTAAATCTAAATTGTAAGACATTTAATTTGTATTTTGTATAACAGAGGTAGATTATTGTGGTCTCAAAGTGTAAGTCACAATTTTTCGAAACGGTTCCTTTTGAAAATATTGAAGATTTGTTGAAGGCGTTGAAGCGTGCAAAAGCGAGAGGGCAAAAGTTAATGGTCTAATTTGTCGGGAGCCCTTAAATTTTCTTCGTGGAACCTGGAACTATTTTGAGGGTCAGAGTATAGGTTACAGGAGGACTAAAACGTAACGAGGAGAATCGTTTAACAATATACGGCGAACAGTCATCACGCGGTATCTCTTTTCAAGTCAAAAAATCGGTGATTCCCGCTTCCTATGGGGCATCTTTAGTGGAAAAGAAAAGGGATGTTCTCGCACACGGTAGTAGGCCACCATGGTGGATATATATACTTTTTTCCCTAATGGCTTACAAGCCGAGCCATTTTTCACTCGAAATGGATTTTCATAAGGGCCGACGGAGATTCTCGGTCTTTGCGCTTGTGGCCGTCTCTTCCTTCTTTTTCTCTTTTCTTTTCTTCTTTTTTTTTCTCTAATTCTTTCTCTTTTCTTTTTATTAGCATTTAGTGCTTCTTCGTTTCGCTCCTTCCCCTTTCTCACGCGAACGCGACTCTGCCAAAATGTTTGTAAATACATTTAAAGTTTTGGGAGGGGCTCGAGAATATCCCGCTGGGCGAACAGGACGCCCCATCGAGTACTCAGTCGGTTTGGTCCCGATCACTGGATCCTTTTCACTTTTGTACTATAGGCTCTCTTAACTTTTACATTATCCACATCGGCTCCCTCTTTGGTTTCATTCCCACATATACAAAAATTCTCTGCATGTTTAATAATACCGAGAAATATTTTCATTCGAAAAACAAAACTTATTTCTATTTATTCAAGAAGGGCGTCAAGTTAATCATAATTAATCATCGTTAAATTGCACTTTTGCATATCAGATGAAAAACACGATAATCGCAACTATCAATTATTTTGGTGATACTTTTTTCGCAAAAATTGTAATCGGAAATCATGGTACGTCTTCATTATTAAAAGATACAATCGGTATGCCATTAAAAACAATAATTTCCTCAAAACTTAAGAAATGTTTACCAGTTCGAAAAAAAAATTTCTCTTCTTCAAAACTAAAATCAACCAGCGAAAGATATCTTTCGGGTTTTTCCTGGTTTCTCGACCCGCTAGACACCCTGTATAAATATATGATAAACTTAAAAGAAAAAAGTAGGGAATACCGCATGGGTAAGAAAGGGTTTCATGATGAAAGGAAAGTTGAGAGTGGCAAGCAAGTGGCAATCTCTTGACCTTTGTAGTCACGCCCCAAAGTCGATTGACAATAATATTCACAGAGCATTCACAGGCATGAATCAAACCGGTTTCATCAATGTGTAAACGTCAGATTTGCTGGACTACAAATTTGGTTAAAACGGATTGCTCTCGAGGGAATTAAGGTTCGTATTGAAAAATCGGACCGGTGTCACTGGCTGCTTGTTGGAGGGCTAATTGTTACCTGCGGGTAAACTCATTCACAAGGAGCGACACCCTTGGGACGTAATGGGCCATGCTTGTACGATCAACTGCGCGATTCGCGCATAGCAATACAGACCGACTCGCTTTACACACGTGGCAACTTGGACGAGAATACGAGCACGAGAGAAGGCTTCGTTTCCCCAAGAGGATTCAAGCATGGATAAAAGGAAAGACCGGTCGACTGCTTGTCCTGGCAGTCAATAGGACCTAATTGCTTTTACACAAACCATCCTTTGAACGTGAGGAAGAAATCGCCGTGCCGCGCCGCGGCCGCTTTTACTGCCTCCATCTTTCGCTCATTCAAAGCTAAAAGAATCAAACAGAACGTAAACCCAAAACAACTCGCCCAAATCTATTCAGGAGAGCGTTTCAGTCCCAAGTGTTTGCAAACAGCTGTTAACTATGTTTCCAGACATGCTTCTATGCAATTCAAAATTGTCTGCGCTCTTCAGATTTTAGTAACTAACGAGGTCACAAATCACATCAAAATTCGTGTCGAATAAAGGTTGGATCAGCTTTGATGATCGAATTTATTTTTCAAAAACATATTAACACCAAGGTATTATCAGTTAATTATTTCATATACTTCATTGCCCGAGTCATTGCATCATATTTGTTTCCAGGAAGCAAAGTGCTCATTGAGTGAGCACAAAAGCTGATACAACTTCACAGCTACTTTAAGAATTGTATCGTCCAAAAAATCACATGTTCGCCTTCATGTCACGAATTCTATGAAGGCAGATTTTGCGCTCATAATAAAACTATAATAGATTTCTCGGGTAGCTCTGAAAAGCGAGGTACAGACTCGTAAAATCTGCGTAGAAAAAAATTGCTTTTTCCGCATCCTCGAGCAGGAAGCAATCAAGGTTTAAAAAAGGAAACGTAAAGGGAACATTTGTCCAGATTCATAAGAGTAAAAAGCTTTCGGAAACGCGATTATCCCGAAGAGCTCAAAAATCAAGTCCAAGACCGCCGACTTTTTTGTGAATGGAAATCACAATGTACTAGAGAGACGGACTCAAGGGGGTTTTATCTTCTTTTGCGCCCTCGATACGCCACGTTCCGGATTAGAGTGGGCTTACATGGGTTTTGTGTGGCGCAGAACTGCTCTTTTTGATGCTTTTCAAAATCAGAAGACTGAAATTGTAGTCAGATAGTCAGATAGTCAGTTCCCTCTCCTATGTCTTGTTCGTTCTTCCTACGCATCTATACTATACTTAACTGCAGGATGACCACTTTTGAGTCACACTAATACAACTGCAGGTAGCAATGAAAGAAGGAAAACTATTTAGTTCTTGTCGATCGCCATGCCGTGACCGGATCGTATTTATACTCTTGTTTGCCCCTTGATTCGCCACGGACGCTCCTTTAAAAGTCTGTCGGTCCGCCTGTCACACTGGTCAACATACATCTTTCCATCGGCGTTCTTTTACCTGCAGCTGGACCACCCTCTGGTTACATACTATGCGGCACGGTCTTTCTCTCTCAGTTTCCTTCTGCAGCAGTTGAGGTCAAATTATGTAATTGCTGCATTTAAATTCCCCATCAACTGCCTTATACTTTATTAACAATATTACATCACTCAAAAAATATCTGGTTAGAATAACAAGAATTCTGATTATTCTAACCAGATTCTAATAATTTTGAATGTGTTCTTATTATCAATTCTAGTTAAAAGTATTATAAGTTTCTGGTTAACGATCTTCTGATTATTTTAATCAGTTTTTCTGATAAATGAAACAAGAATTTCTGGTATGGATAACCAGAATCTTTTATTAGCCATTTTTATAGTTTAGTATTTCGTTTTATTTTAAAAGATTTCGACCGGGATTTCAAAAAACTTGAAGAGATTTCAAAGAATTTCAATAATAAATTTGTTTTTTGAATTTTTCAGAGGTGTAAGGAGAAGCTGAACACATTAGCAATATCAGTCATGAACCAGTGGCCAGGAGTAAAATTGCGTGTCACAGAGGGTTGGGATGAAGAAGGAAAACACGCAACGGATTCTCTTCATTACGAAGGGCGAGCGGTGGATGTTACCACCAGTGATCGAGATCGTTCCAAGTACGGAATGTTGGCGAGGCTAGCTGTGGAAGCTGGATTCGACTGGGTTTACTATGAATCCAGATCCCACATCCACTGTTCTGTAAAGTCTGGTAAGTACTCTTTAACCATCAGTAAACTTTTTGTCATTCTGTGGAGAATCGCTCATCTATGATAGATAATAGACAAGTTATGTTTGTACATATTGATGATCTCACACCTTAATTGGATCAAATTACCTAGAACCTGATGTCCAGATTAAAAGAGGAAAATAAAATTTTACCAACTCTTTTTATCGAGTAATCATGATTAGCAATAAAAGATATGATTATCGCTCAAAAATTCGAGAAGATAACAGAACTTTGAAGAAGGAACCGCATCGATAAATTTGTACATTTTATACTGATAATCATGTTATTACTTGTTTCACGTGAAAATTTCGGTCCGCAAATGAATAATCGTAAAATCTTAACGAGGGATATCACGATGCGAAATGGCCGAGAGTCTTGGATACCCTGGGTACCTTGGGTAAAAGGCAGCGTGAGAAATTTTAAGGTGTTGCTGATTCAGACTGCTGGAAATAGAAGGGAGGGTTCATAATATTAGTATGGCGAAGAAGTCCCTCTCCTCCTATTGGCAAGGACTGATCTTTTAAAAAATAGCTTGATTCTGTGAAAAACGGAAATGACCTTGGAACCTCCGTACAAATTAATAGGAAGGCGGAGTCTCATGGAACCATTCATATATTTTTTAATGTTTAAGAACGGTGTAAATCCTATAATTATATTTTGTTAATTTCACCATTATTCACAGATATAAATCGCATAATGACACTAATGACATTCTATAGAATTTAAATGCTGAGATGAGCCTGAGCCATGTCGTGTATACAACAGATTTATGAGTTTACTTAAAGATTTTTAAAAATTTCTCACTTGATTCATCATAAAGTGAAATAAATTCATTATAAGATAAATCAGGAAAATTGACGGATTTATTTAATTTTCTAATTATCGAAAAAGGTTTTCTTGTTGTATATTATGTCAAGGATGATTGGACTTAATTTCATTATGTATGATTATGCAGTCTTTTTGAGATTCTTGAGCCACTGATCGATTGATAGCAGATAACAAATGAAAGTGAATAATGCAAAAATGAATCGATATCACTTATCAAGAAACGTGTAATAATACAAGCAAAGTGATCAAGTGATTGATTAAACGTACAATGAAATGGCAATAATGGCATCACGAGATATGAAAAATATTGCAATATTTCCTCATGAGGAATCTCGTTTGAAATCAACTGCAAGTCAGTCTATTTTGAAAAAACAAAATTGTAGACAAGAACAAGATGTATAAATCTATTTCTGCGTGCAATCATTATTCCAAAAATTCCTCATATTGAAAAATATCTTTGAACTTTTCCCACTTTCTACACTATTTCCCAAATTCTCCAAGCATAGCGCCACATTCTAGAATCTAATTTATCATGAACGTTTCCTTGCTTGCCGACTATACTGAATATCATCCTGCGATATAACAGATTTCAAGCAGAAAAATATTTAATTTATTACAATAATTAAATAAATAAAAAATGCTAATCTCAAAAATGACCTTCAGCATCAGCAATCTGCATAAAAAAATTATTTATCGAAACTTTCCTTGACTGTCATCGATTTTTGGATAGAACAAGAGTTTTCATGTACGAATGAAATATTTTGAAAAAGCAAAACATGAAAGAACATGTCCTATCTAAAAGTCGATGATAGCCAAGGAAAATTTCAATAACTAATTTTTTCCGCTTGAAAGAAAAATAATGACTTTGTTCTCTTTATGAAAATAAGATGATTATTGAGACACTGAAACTCGCCCTCTCTTTATTGTATCATATATTCTTATACATTCTCATGGGATGTTTTTTTGTTGCTTTGCTTCTTTTCTGATCATGTCAGTTCCTTCGACTTGTTCTTGTATTTACCTACGTACGCAATCAGCGAACCATGCTCGTTTTAGACCCGTCTCGGATTTCAAAATAAATGCCAATAAATCGGGGCGAGTCTGCCGGCTTGAATTAAAACCGAGTGCCATACATTGGTGCGAAATCGATACGACCCAAAAGCTTGACGGGTGCGATCCACGCGTCGACTTAACACGCGTGACCAATTTTTTCTTTCATCTATCTCTTCAATTCTCACGCATCGTCGTCTTAGAATTTTGATGGGACTCTGGTAAAGTCCTAGCTAATTTGCCCTAGTTCTAGTGTGGTCCTTAAGTGAACCCCATTTTAAATAGGGCTAAATAAGGCACGTATGGATTATTATAATGATGGTCTACATTTTTGATACCAAGAAGGAGAAAAAATTTGCATAAACTATACAAATTCTGGAATTCGGAATGGTCTGTTTGACTAGCGCGTGTAATTATGACCGCATTTGTTCGAGCTATCGCTTTCCACGCGTTAAATGGGATTATCCAGACATACAATTTCCCACGGTGACTGGTCCTCGTACTTGTCCGTTCGAGTTTGCGTCACACCTGACACGTGGTCACTACGACATCTCTGGGATCCAATTACCAGATCGAAGAATCGATTGGCTTCAATCTTTCTCGAAGCTTATACCAAACTTATACGCACACTTACTTGGTGGCGAACATAATTCAAAGATGTGCTTCAAGTATTTATTCAGGTGTCGAATTAATCCAGAAAGTTCATAAGTAGATTCTATGCCCTATCCAATCGGGCTCCGGAGTTTTATTTCTTACCAGGGTTCGCTGGGTCTGGCCCTGATCTGCGCAATTTTCATAATAAGAATGTGAAAAGCTTAAAGGCTTAAAAAATCACCTCTTATATTGCTCTATTAGTAAAAAATATTAATATCGTTTTATTTTTTGCTTTCAGAATCGTCTTCCGCTGGCAAATCCGGAGGTTGTTTCCCAGGCAAGAGTATAGTCAGGACAGAGAAAGGTACCAGAAAGCGATTGGATGAGCTGCAAATTGGAGAAAGAATAGCAGCAATTGATTCCAATGGTGGCCTTGTCTATAGCGAAGTGATCAGTTTTATAGACAGGCAGCCATCAGAAAGAAGACAATTCATACGCATTTCAACCGAGTCTGGAAAAACATTGACCTTGACACCTGCCCATCTGGTACCAATAGAGGGCAAGTCTATCACCTTTGCTGCGAGAGTTCAAGTTGGTGATAGAATTCTTGTGAGAGGGTTTGATGAAACCAGTGAAAACGAAGTCGAAGATCGTCTTCGATATGATAGGGTAATCGAAGCAAAGCTCGTCCTTGATGAGGGCGTTTTTGCTCCACTAACTGCAGACGGAACACTTCTAGTTGATGACGTTGTTGCTTCCTGTTATGCAATCATCGACAGCCAAACAATAGCGCATTACTCTTTTCTGCCATACAGGCTCTGGAAGAGTCTCTCATCCAGTGTCAGCAGGTTCTCCAAATTCCTCGAGGAATTTGTAACGAGAGAATCGGAAATCAGGTCGGTAACCTCTGATCAGAACTTGAGTAGTTCGCAAGGACCAGAAGGCATTCTCTGGTACGCTTCCATGTTGTATGGATTGTCCTCATACATAATTCCGTCGAAAATGTTGTACTAGAGGGTATTCATTTCAACATGTGTAAATTTAGAAACGCGAAAGACTGTTAGATATTTTAAAAATGGTGAACATGATACATCTTTCATTAAAATATTGCACTCATATGAGATTCCAAATAGACGCCATGATTTCAGTAGGGATTGATTTTCTGGGAAATCCTATTTTAATTGAAGATTCTAAATAAGATCCAAAAGAATGAAACCGATTCACTTGCTTTTCAAGGTCTTATGGAATTTTTGTATATGAATTTTGCATTTTTATTAGTAAAGTATTTTATCAAAATTAGATAAGAGTCCTAAAACAATGGTTGCGAAAAATTTGTACATATTAAGTTATTGTGTTTCTGCAATTATTCAATTTCTGATAAAAAATCTTCTGTAAGTCATTATTTATAAATTAAAATCAGACTAATTTTTATCGATAAATAAAATTTGCGTGGCATGAATATTGCATATATTTATATGTGTCTGTCCTGAATGAATTATATTTCGTAAAGTGAAATTTTTTTTGGGAGTGGATGGCATTCACTTATGTCGAGCAATTAATAAATATACTAAATTGCGCCGCCAAGTACGACATTTTTTATGCCTTTCACCCCATCTGTGGTCAATTTTTTTGTGTCCTGAGAATGCATTTATGATATTTAACGAGCGTCGTCGAAGACGAAGTTGGCCAGTGCCCCCGTTCACCGAGTGACGTGCGTGTAGTATATATTATAATACAACTGTATAAATAACAGGTATATTTTATTTCGATATACCGAAAAGAATAAGAAAAAGCTTTATCAAAGTTTACTTGAGAGTCTTGTGTGTGATGAATGATGTGCGTGTAGGAATCAAATGTAAAAAAAATAAAATATTGAAATATTTCATTATGTCCTTTGCTTTATCTCGTCTGGCAAGTAAAATTTCAGTTTATGCAAATAATAATTTATAATTCAAAAATTGCCTGTCTTTTTTGTAATAGTAAACTTGGTCATATGCTAAAAAACAAGAGGCGTTGAAACGTCCGCTTTTTAATATAATTCACTTCGAAAATGAATTAATTTGTTCGATATTCAAAATTACGATTATAGTGTGTCCTTAGGGTATACGTTATTTATTATTATTTTATAAATATTATTATTATTATTATTAATTAATTAAAATAATGATAGCACAAAATGATAGCAATTGCGTTTAATGCATTTGAATGTTCTTTTGTGGCAGATCTAATTGACTTTTGACTAGATATATATAACAATGTGTATAGTTAGGTATGTTAGTAGGAACAAATTTTTCTGTGTTTGATTAAACAAGATATCAATTTTAATGAAAAAAGATAATAAATTTTTTAAATTTTCTTTGTCTGCACAAGAACCTTCGGTTGCAACTTCTGTACATCGTATAAATCAAATAGTTCTCTTCGTTTAACTTGAAACATGTTCAATTTAATAGGTATATATATTGAATTAAACATGTGCAACATTAATGCCATTTTTTATTCCGTAATGTACGACATGATTCAAAATCACTGAGCTTTTCTCAAGAAATTATGCGTTTGTGCATGACAATGCTGAGAGAAAAAGTTTTCTGAATATAATATACTATGTACATATAAAAATACATATAGATAAACATATATTCTCATAATATTTATTGAAATTCGAATTTGAAATATTAAAAATAAATTTTGCCTGCTTTTCGGTGTAAAGCTCTTTTTTTATCAATTGCACAGGATTTTATTGATTATTAAAGATTTTCAGAATATATATGTATAATTGTATATGAAATCGACAATAATTTAGATGTGACTCGAACATGAGCTTGAAAGGCCTCGGCGAAAGACAGTATTATACTTTTTATCATTTATAATAATTTCGCCACCTCTTATTGCACGATATCAAAAAAATGTTTGTTGATTGAAGAAGAAAGTAAGACATCAGAAAATTCTGAGAATTATAAACACATATGTTCTGATGTTTTAAATAAAACTTTTGAAAATATAACTGCTTGTGGAAACAGTATTTTTATTTAATAGACCTGATTTTCTTGAAAAGAAGTTAGCTACGGGCATAAAAAACTAGGAGTTAATGAGTTTTATTCCATGTGCAAAGTTTTGTTTTCTTCTTTGATTTCCTCAATTATATTTATCAACTTGATGGACTGCAAATGTGAATTCTTTTCCTTGTACAGTAATTGTTAATCAATCACTCCTCATTTTTATTAATCGTTATTATCTTTTCGCGCCATTATTCACAATTTAACTGTGCCCTACTATATAATTATTATATTGATGCATAAATTATCTCGAAATATTATATATTATTATATATATATTATATTATTACCGTAATTATTAATAATTATTATTTGTATGTAGCTCAAACAAATTGAAATTTATGTATATACCAGCGAAAATAGAATTGCATTAACAAAAGAAAAACAAGTTCTTTTTGTATTCCACACTCTCGCATCCAATTCAAATACCTATTATATTTATGTATACATATTACATATATATGTATATTGTTCATTAACTTTTGCTTCTAACTTCAGAAAATATAAATGACAGTTATAGTCTGTCTGATAATAGCCTCAATTTTTTTACAGTGCAATGAATTAATAAAATCTCGAGATTTAATGATTAATTAAATTAAAATATGGCTGAGGTTGGTGACCGAGAAGAGGATGAACTCGGAAGGGTAATTATTATTATATCACCCTTTACATGGATGAAACTATAGAAAAATGAATTTAAGGTGGATGGTTATACATAATTAAACAGACCTTATTTTTAAAACCTTACCATTAATTTTTTAGCCCTCAAATACGGTTTTCACCCAAATTCTACAAGAAAATGAGAAACAATTTTTTGATATCGTTGCTAGGGGAAACGTACCGGAAGCCCAGAAATTCTTACAAATGCATCCAGATTTTAATATTAATGCTGTTAACTTTCAAGTACGTATTACTAAAAATAAAATACTAATCGCGTTTAAGAAAACGACTAGAAAAAAACATGTTAAGAAGAACCCTCGGCGTACGGTACAGTGAAAAAGAAGAGGCCTGCCTCCTGTATCTCTGGCCATATTTCAGGGCACGCTTTACAAGACAATGGTTTCAAGCGAACAGCGATAAAAATTATTCAAATGACTATGCCGCTGTAAATTCCATAGGGAATCTGGGACAGAACTTCACGAGCTACCATGGTCCAACAACCGAACATTTAACCACATATAAATGCTCTCCGGGGTTCTATAAACTTCCTAAAAATTTCAAAATCGAGGGAATAAAAGTTTTGCAATTCTTTTAGTCTTTCGCTTGAATCAGCTTGTTAAATTTTCACAAAATTCCTCTGCAACACCCTCTGAAGAATAGAATAATCCAAATATATTTATAAGTCGAGGAACATTGTAAAAAATCATTGAAACTAAATGTTTTGCAAATTCCTACATTTAAAAAATTCCATTCATGGTCTCTTGGTATGCTGGACATTTCATTGAGGTTTCGTAAGTGCCGACGCGACGCGACGCGACGCAGCGGAAGACAGCTGGCCACCTACTACATATATCACAAGATGGGTCCCCGTAGACCCGTCGAAAAGCCAGAGTGTATCATAGAATATTGTGACTGGTGTTATGTCAATGACAATGCCGGCAACGGGCGTTTATTGTCCGACTGTTTTTGTGAACGTACCGCAGATGGGTCAACGTGATGGGTGACAAAAGGCCCTTGTCGCATTTAGAAAAGATATAGAGTCTGAGGCGTGCGCCTTTTGAAAATTGACTTGAACCGCCGAAAGTCATTCGCTAGTCAAATACCGAATCCCATGCCGCATTCTTCGTGGAAAATCACACTAAAAAGCAAAAAATTTGTCTTCAATGTACTTCTTACACCCTATTTTTGAAGTATATTCTTTTCGCATTACAGAAATTTCATAGGGGATGTGTGTTAAATCAGCAACAAATCAATTATATACATGTATGGGGAATATCCACGTCAAGTGTCATTTTATTAAAAGAGAAAAATTTCTTTAGATTCTGTAAAATCCCGATGATTAATAAAGTCCCTTTAAATTGATGAAAATCACAATAAATTTCTAGTGATGCATAATTAGCACACACGAGACAAAAAGTTCATAAATTGAATTGAATGGATAATATTTTATGAATGGAAGATGCAAGAGGATCAAAAACATCTAGAGTTGGGTATAAGAGTGAAAAAATCCCATATGATTAAAAATGTGGGAGCTTTCTCTATGGGCCTGGGTTATTTCAGCTGTTGCAACTTTCAAACCCATAAAAGAAAGAAAATGTTGGCTTTTTCTTGAAGTCGGCTCGGTTGTAGGAGAACTAGCCTATAAACCACTAATACAGGACAGTCGTCCATTCATCTTATACTAGTCGACTGTCGCTTTCTTTTGAGGATGTCCTGGAATACAAAATACATACAAATACACGCTGCAGGGTTCAGCGCGCGTCACTTTTGTGGGCCCAAATCGTTCCCGACAAATGGTTATACAGTTTCAAGTCCCGATTATCGTGGTGGGAGTTCTCACTGACATAATTTTATGTCGGTGTGTGTATTTTGGGTCAAGAAAAAGCTGTATCGAGATGAGATATATCAGAGATCAATATCCCTATGGGGTATAAATACCGATTTGATGACGTTGAGATCCTGTGTTTCAAGCGACAGCTAGGGATCGTCTTATACCGGAAATACCAAAGAATAATATATATTCGTGAGATTTTCGCTCACAAGATCAGTAGCAAGCATGAAATTCGATGAATTTCTGCGAATTTGGATCATGTTTTGCATATTTAATTAAAAGAGGCAAGCATATGACATTTCTAAATTTGATATATTTGATTCTTTGCTGAACGTAGCGATGAGAAGATTTATGGTACACTCCCATTTTAGAAATCTTTCTTTTTCAATATTTAGCAAATTTATATTACACAAATTGAATAAAAAATACAAAATACTTTAAAGAATCCATAAAGTGTCGTCAATTGCCTATTGCTTCAGATATACAGCTTGTTATAATGGTTTATGACACTTTTCATAAAACGGGGGACATCAAACTTTTATTTTCCTTTTTTAAGAGAGGATTAAAATCTCATATAATTCCTTATTCAGGAAAGAAAGCAGTTATGTTTCATAAAAGACCATAATATTATTAATTCTGCTGCACTGAAATGACTAAAATGTAAAAATCTATTACGTTCTTATTAAAATAATATATTTATACCGCGTATTATATGTATTATGAAAAATTAGAAGATGCTTTTAAATATTTCGTAAATAAGTTATACCCATGCATTTTCCTTACTTTATAGGGTGTAACAGCACTGCACATAGCGGTACAAGATAAAAGCACAGCTATGGTGGAATTTTTATTGTCTCAAGAATATATAGACGTCGGAGACACTGCACTGCATGCAATTAGGCAAAACGAACAAAAAATTGCTCTAATGATATTAGATAAATTGGAACAAATTACTCCGGGTTTGGAAAAAGCTGGAATCAGTGAAAGTTCTGATTTTCCAGACGAAACGACTCCTCTCTGTGTTGCAGCTCAATATGGCCACTTTGAAATGATATCCATTTTATTAGAACGTTGTCATACTCTTAAAAAACCTCATCGACCTACTTGCAACTGTGGGGAATGCCAGTAATTTAATTTGATTTAAAGTAATGAAGAAAGCAGTCATCCTTGGGTCGCTCAGTGTTCTCAAGGCGTGGCTGTAACGATAATTATACCCTTCTCTAACATATATATGTATCAATAAATAATAAAACAATAAATAGGAATCAGAGAGCTAATGAAGATCCACTGACTTTGCAAAAAATGAGATTTTCTGTATATAAAGCTGTATCGAATCCTGCATTTATTTGCCAGACAGCTGATGATCCAATTCTTGAAGCTTTTCAATTATCAAGAGAATTAAATCATTCTGCACATTTTGAAAAAGAATTCTTTTATGCTTACAGAGATCTTGCTCGAGTAAGTTTTTTTTTAATCGAAAGAATATTTTTATCTAATTTTCGCTTGGCAAACATGACTTGAATAATTTTATTTGTAGAGCGTTTCACAATTTGCGACAGAATTAATTGGATGTGCTCGTACAGTTGAAGAGGTAGAATTAATTTTGAAGCAAAAGGCCGGACTGAAGTTTTCAACTAGATTCGTCTACCCGCGATTAATACTTGCAATTGATTGCAAGCAAAAAACATTCGTCGCACATCCAAACGTGCAACAAGTATTATTCATAATTTTTATTAAAATATGAAATAATGTAGTTATATACAAAGTATATAATTAATTACAGGTGATTGAAAATAAGTGGATTGGTGGCTGGTACGATTGGAAAATTAAATCGTCCGTTGCAAAAACATTTTTGATCATTCCTCGAATTTTCATGCTACCAATTATTACAGTGATACTTTTCTTTGCTCCAAACTCAAATAAAGCAAAACACTGGCAAATTCCAGTGAACAAATTCCTTTCCACTTTTGCCAGTTACGCGATATTTCTTTTTTTCGTTTTTCTACAGTCCAATCAAGATAAAAAAGAACAATTACGGGGTCCACCAAATACTGGTATGTATCCTGTTTTGTATGCCTTATTATAATAAAAAAAGGAAAATATTTATTTATATTTGAATTGGATGCATTAAACCTTTTTCAGGATATGAAATCGTTTTGGGAGTATTCGTGATATCGTATGTCTGGTCGACATTTAGATTGTGTATGATTCAAGGCTCGAGGCGGTTTTTCCGAACACTTAGAAACTGGTAAAGAAAATTCGATTTAACAGATAATGGAGAAAAAGTTGACTACTAAAAAAACATTTTGAATAACATGCAGGTATGAAGCTACAATGCTCAGTCTATTCCTCTTAGTATTTTTATTATGGATTGCTGCTGCAATAGACGTAAACTTAAATGGTCAACGCGATCTCGAGAGGAAATATTGGCACAAATTCGACCCAACTTTAATAGCAGAAGGAGTTTTTTGTATCGCTACTATTATGGCATTTTTCAAATTACTCTTTGTTTGCCAACTCGACTATCGTTTGGGTCATCTTCAAATTTCTTTGGGAAAAATGGTCACTGATGTCACCAAATTCATTGTCATTTTCTTTATTATTATAATGGCATTCTCGATAGGTCAGTACATTGGCAAAAGAAATGTAATCTTATAATACTAAACTTTTTTTAAATCTTCTGGTTACTGAATATTAATATCTTTGTCATTTATTTCAGGTCTTGCAAAGTTTTATCAATACTATCAAGGAATGGTATTTATTGATGATGACTCAAAAATTAAAGTGCAGCAAGTCGATTCTTTCGTCTGCTTTATGTCAACCTTGAAGACCTTATTCTGGTCAATTTTTTGTCTGAGCGCAATCGAGAGTGCTGATGTGATTATCGAAAATCTTCCAGGCGAATCAGAAACGGAGACTATTATTAATAAGCATACATTCACCGAGTTTATTGGATATATTGCTTTTGCGAGTAAATTCATTGTTGAAGTATTGATTTCTTGTCATTAAAGCTTTTTGCGCATTCTGCTTTACTTAAATTTAATATACCTATATTTATTTTAGCTTTTGAATTTATATCCGTGATTGTTGTACTGAATATGCTGATTGCTTGCATGGCAAATACATTCACCAGAGTAACAGAAAATATTCGCGTGGAATGGACTTTTGGAAGAACGGAGGTTACACATATTTCATTTTTGCTAAAATAAAAATTCTTTCTATCGTAAAATAATTTTTAAAAAAATACTATATGAGCGAGATTATGAACGTTAAACTCCTTTGAGCACGACTATGGTGCGGATGAGTGACCGTTCATAATTTTCGCTCACGAAATAACCGCTGGAAATAATATTGAATTTCAACCTCGCTGAAATTATACTATGCACACATAGGTAGGAAATGTTAATTAAACTTAGTTTTGCGGTACAGCATAAACGTTAATGGAATAACATATTTTGTAGGTTTATATTGACTTTATGGCACAAACAGCATTGCCTCCACCATTCAACCTACTTCCAACGCCTGGGGGAATTCACTCGGTTGTTGAATACATCAAGGTACTTATTAGACCACCACCCAATAAACGAGCACGATGGAACATCAAGCACTGCTGCTATATAGTCAGTATTATTGCAAGTAAAGTCAATTCTGAGACATAAATTAAGTGCGGTTACGCAATAATGTATTTACAATGAAACTATGTGAAGCTTTGATGTTATTATTAAGAATAATTGGGTTCATACGGACTTTTCACTCAATCACCGGAGTTGAGCAGCCCTAGCCTTGGCTATTTTCGGATAGGGGTCATTTCCCTACAATTTTTTTTCTATAATGATTTTCCTATATATAATTGACAGAAATTATACTCTAAATTTGGATCAGTGAGATTTCACTGTTTATCAGCGAAAATCTCACTGATTTAAATTTAGAAAGTAAAAAAATGAATTTCCCATAACTTTGTTTCTATAATGATTTTCCTATAATGAATTTCCTATAATCGCGAATAAATTATAGGAAATTGAGTATAGTAAAATGAATACAGGCCTATAATATTTTTTCGTGAGGGATTTGTTTATTTATGAATTTAATATTATTGACAGGAGGAAATAGATGCAGAAGCCACTCAAAAGGACTTTGAGATAGTAATGTCTCAGCTAGTTTTGCGATATTTTAGGAAAAAAGATTCAGAAGCGGAGGAATCTGAAGTGAACGGACTTCGAAAAGAGCTAGCAGAATTACGAAGTCTCCTGAGGGAAGCTTTAGCTCCCGCATAAAATGGGAAAACGACCTTTTCTGAAATCCATTATAGTCTTTGAGCTGTCACCGGAAGTGTGTCCCTCGCGAATAAACTCCAAGGTACCTCATCTCTGTTCTGAAATGATATATGCATTTAGGATATTTTAAAATCTTCCATATATCTGGATAAAGGATATGCATAAACATCTTTTACATCATTTCAAGTACAAATATGAAAGTGAAGCGAACGTGCCATAGACGCAGTTTCTTTTGTTTACTATTCGTGAAGAAGTAAATAATATTGTGCACGTTCAGTATTGTTAACTCGAAACCACAGGAAATTTACTTTACTCTAATTTGAAAATTTTTTCAAGTATTTTTGAATTCTAAGATTTTATATTAATTCTTATTTAACTATTTATGATATTTATTATTAACTATAATAAAGTACGATGGCTTTTGTCTCGTGATTTATTTTCTGTTACCCTCAAGTTTCAACTGACCGAAGTTCGAATACCCTAAACTTTTAACTAACCGAAATTCGGATTATATTCAATTATTTCAATTGAACGAAATTCGACCACCTCAAAGTTTCAACGGACCGAAGTTCAGATAACTTTCAATTTAAATATTTTAAACTTGCATTAAAAATTATTTTAATTCAAGAAATTAATTTGAATGATGATGCTAGTTGTTATATGTATAATACTTTATTAGTTCCATATAAAATATGGGCTACTAAAAATTTGTGTATAATAATAAGTTACAAGAGAACAAAAGAGAAGTGAAAGTCAGAGGATGATTGATGCGACTTTTCTTATACAGAAAACTGCGACAAAGTCTCGCTGCCAATCTAATATATTTCGATGTTTTTGCTTCCTTATAGAGAAAATAGAGAAAACTTTGTAGCGGTGACAATATCCAGATCCCAAAAACAGGTTTTTTTAAAAATATATCCTCTGATATATCTAGTATGAAGTTCTAAGTCTAAAAAATTGTCCAGATGTGCGTGTGTGTGTGTGTGTTTGTCACCCTTTTTTATTAATAAAAAGAGTTTATCAAAATATTGAATTTTACATTCTTTATGTACTTTTATAATTATCATAAAATTTACTTTTAAACTATAACTTTTCAAATTATCATATTTGAAAGCTGATGTAAGGATTTATTAATGCTTCCTTTGAGGGGAAGTAAATATTTTTGCTATTTAATCATAATAAGGAAGTAAAGTACTCAACAAATGAGCACCCTTTTAACGATTTTTTAGGAGAGACAAAAAACGTTCCCCTAAAATCGAATATTAAATTTAGAAAAAAAATTTGGTCACAATGTAAATTGACTTTTTTTTTGAGTCAATAATATCTCACTATTCGCAAAAATAGCGTTTATAATCTTTCAAAACGCCACCCTTTAGATAATTATACATAGGAAATTTTCATCCCCAATATAACTTCATGGTTTCTCTCATATTTCGAGAATGCGCATTCAGACGTTCCAGAAGGATATATATAGAGGACTATTGGATTCAACTTCAGTTTCTACGTGGCTTTCTCACACATCGCATGGAGTTTTACTTATAAAAAATTATATTTACGAATTGAAAGTTATTTTTCTTAATGAAAGACATCTATGAAAATCGCATATTTCTACCTAATTAATTTTTCTATACATGTAATCGTTAAAAAGTAGAAATATATCCAAAATGCCAGTTAAAAATTAAACATGCTCTCTAAGTGCGAAATTTAGAGAAATTTCTTTATTAATCAAATAGACGAAAAGCTCTGTTCTCGAGAAGAATTCTAACTTAAGCGAAGAATTTCAACAGATTTTCAATAATTTAGAAGCAACCATGAATGTAAGATAATTAGTTTTATTATGAAATTTTACTTTTTTAAAAAATATATGTGTATATATATATATATATATATTACTTTATTAATGCTTTTTTTCAGTGTCTCAATTTGTATTGTGTATTACATCAATTTTATCGGATTGTCAATGGAGAATGGAAAAGTGAAACTAGCCGAAAACTGTGTTGTGAATTACATTCTTTTCAAATTTTTGACTCTATATAACAAATTGGGAGTTACCAGAATATTGAGATAACATTTTAAATGACAGGTAACTGTATTGAAAAATTATATTGTAGTTGGACCAAAATTTAATTTTGCAACACTTTTGAGTACTTTTCAATCTGACTTTTTTTAAACGGTATACATATTTTTCTTTTCATATTTCTGCTCACTTAAAGAAATAAACACGAAAAAATATTTGCTACAACTGTAATGTGTTATATGTATAGAATTACTCTTGAAAAATTCGATTTCAGGATGACTGATGAACTCTCCATCTTGTTCATAGTGATTTTATTGGTCGCTGGAGCAATTCTGATGACTCTGTTGTTCAGTTGTTATGCTTGTATCTTTCGAGATCTTTGTTGCAAACAAGGCGAGAATCTTAAGAGACGTTCAGAAGACCAAAAACGCTTTCGAAAATCACAAAGTAGAGATAAATTTAATCAACAAGATACAATAGCAATGAAAGATATTACCCAGACTGAAAGTATGCCAACAGAATCAGAGAAAGTATAAATACTTGTGATGTGAATCTGCAATTATTGTTAGCTGTAGAACGAATGTATGTTAATCGAAAATTTTACCATAACAATTTTTTTTAAGTGAAAGGAATGCAATGTATAGGAAACATGACTATACAGATTTATATATATTTACAAACAGTAACGGAATCAAATGTATAAAAATGATCTTTTCACAAAGCATATTGAACATCAGAAATTCGATATAAGTGCATGGAGGAATAACTACGTCAATATATCTATGAATGTATAAAAAATAAATTTGTTTTATATCCAACTATACTCTACCCATTACCTACGGGATAGGTGTCTTAGGTGTTTAGTAGCTGCTGCCTCAACGCAGATTAATTCAATTGTGATAATTACTTCATAAAATATTTCCTGATCGGCAGTTCATTTGGTTATTGAATTGATTCAATACCGAGATGACCACTTCATGAAGAGTCTATAAAGAATTTTTTGTAAACTTCCATAGTTTGGTACATTAAATTATACTGTAATTGAAATTTCTTATTATTTACCTGTGGTTTACAATGTTCCTCCAACCAACTGAAGACACAGGCAGACAACTCCGCAAAATTAGTCACAGATATATTCTCGAAGGTTTGAAACAAACGCTCCATTACTGTCTGGAACTGCAATATGTTTAGTTTTAAAAACAATTTCAATAATTACATACAATATTCTTGGCAAAATATGTTTGTATTACTATGTACATACCACTTGAAATTTCGTTTCATCCGAAATACGCATTTCTGAATGTCCTGGCTGAGTTTGATGAGCTTTAACAATCTGTTCATAATTATTTTGCATAATGCGCAATGCCACGACTTCTTTGCGAAGAGCATTCCTCTCCTCTTCTTGTTTTTTCTTCTGCTGTAGAAGAAATTGAATATAGTCAATGGACTTTTGGAGGACAGTGGCCTTTGAGAGTTTATAACCCGAAGAGTCTGTGTGTTGACATGTTGGTACTAAATCTTGAAGAGAATCGTAACCCTTTTTAATTGCATCTCTCCGTTTTTGTTCAGCTTGGGTGTGAGCTTCTCTCCTGCGTTCCTTGTAACTGATGGTTGAGTTCTTGTTATTGTCACTGTCCTCATCCTCTGAAGAAATGGATGAACGTATAACTTTCATACCTAATTAATTATAATCTTTATAAAAAAAAAAAATAAAAAAAAATGAAAAAAATAAAAACTTACCCGTATTGTGTGCAGAAGAAGATGGAGTATTAATTGACCCGGTACTACTACAACGTGAAAAGGCATACCGTTCAGTTGGACTGGAAGGCTCTAATTTCATATCACTGTCATGTGCGGAACTGGCGGCTCCTCCACTTCTGGTAACGGCTACAGTGTCTAAAACAAAATTAATTGATACATAAAAACAATTAAAAGCAATTGCTACATTATGACCATTCAAAAATCATAAATAATACTGCCAAATTTTTATTTTAGATGTATGCCTGAAAGAGTGCCCATGATGATACATTCATTAGAGAGAGAGTTATTTGTAAACAAATGAAAAACAAGTGACCTCTAAATGCAAGTATATGCCGTATTGCACTTAATCACTCAATTATTAAATAATTAAACAGCGTATAAACTTAAAAAAGATTTAGGCTGCATTTACACATGTGTAACAAGTAAAACAGGTATTTTTTTTTTACTTTTTTATTTTTTACTTACGAATAACTTCATAGGCTTCTTTGTTGTGTGCGTCAGCCATGGTATCTGGAATATTTTTGTTGTCGTTTAGACCTGATACAGTTTCTAAAAATAGGAACCATATAAAAATTATAATAATGATTTTAACTCAAGAAAACAGCTGATTTGGAGTTAGCGTGCATATATACTTACAAATTAAATGGTACGTTCCTCAAAACATCATCAATGAACAAATATGTTTGGTAACGATAATCACTTCGATCTGGAGAAATTATTCCTGAACTAAATATATTTCGTAATAAAAGAGATCATTAGATACGCTCATCTTTAGATGATAAAATTATCACCTACAGTGACGCAGTAAGAAAAATGAACTAAACCTAACCTATTACTATTCAGCTTTCCACTGATGGTGCACTTACACCTCTGCCTGCCCGACCGGTGCAGGCAGACAATTGTCCCCAGGCTATTCACTCTCTGGCAGTGCCCCTTGATGCC
>CAJFCP010000077.1:849674-1183196 GCA_904066005.1 Synergus itoensis
GAATCAATTAAAAAATAAGTATAACATACTCATGTACGGACAAAATTAAATGAAAAGATGGTGCATGAATTTAGTATATTTATAGTATTGTTTACTTTCAGGGCCGAGTTGGGATAGGAAATTGGCTCTAGGACATTTGCTGAAACTGGCCCACAAACAGTTAATTAATCTAAGAATAAAATTAGTTTAAGTATCATGAAGTCTCCCAACCCTCGACGTCAAACTATTCCAAGTCGCTGAAATAGCACCGGCCCAGTAAAACTCTTTACTTAAAACATGCATAATTTATTACAGAATAAAATGACCTGTTCACTTAAACCCACAGCTTTCGATCGAGAAAAATCCCACAAGAATTCATTTGTATCAAGGTCACTTACTCATGATTTGAATCATTAAAGCGACGCATAATTGTTATTATGTTTGAATTTCGTACATATATCTTCTATTACACTCTTGCTTTCTCCTTTTTCTCGTAATTCTTGTTTGATATCAATAAAAAAGCCTGCTCGACATATTTTCCATTTACATTAATTTGCATATGATATATAACATATTTATTTTATTTATATAATAAAGTATTATTTGTATCAGTATTCGCCTTCCTTTATTAATATAGTAATCGTGATTAACAATGCTCAATATTACTAACAATTCATCTGAGTGATGGGTGCAAAAATGTAATATTATACCATCGTCCAGTTATATCGAGCATTGCACAGGGTTAAGCATTGGATATTGAAATTGATTTTCCCAGCAAAAAAGAAAGTATTGATACGAATTGAATATACGTACAAATCACAAATACAGCGTTAAAAGTATCCCTCCAAAGATTTATTTACTTTGTAAACACAAATTCATCTAAATTTTTGAGACCGATTGAAATACATAATTTCGATTCAGAAAAACGACTGCTGAATCCGCCTTCTTAAAAAAATCCAAATCACTAAAGCAATCGTTCAATCGTTTCTTTTTTCCGGGGAGCAAGTGCTTTACAATTAACAATTAACATTAACATTAATGTTTTAAAAATAACTCTCACCGCTGAACTCATATCAATTCTGTTCGATGCGGTGTAATCAATGCATTGTATTAACGCTAGCTCAATCCACCGCAATGGGTTTTAATTCGTCTCAACATATTACAAAAAGGAATTCACACGTATTCAAAAAATGTTAATTTGCCCCAATCCGTATTAACGCTCTTTTTTGCTGGGTTGATTGCTATTGGTCGTTACAGTACCAAAGAAGATGCTCTTGCGCCTGCTAATCTATTCGCGAAAAGTCGAAAAACTTTCCACTTTTCTATATTTTTTTTCCTCTTTGCGACTTGAGAACATTCCTTCTGCTTCTTCCTAATTTTAACTCTTTCCTCCCAAATATTTTTTATTTTTGTCATTACCACTCTGGTTTCCTTATCCGTGTTTTGATCTCTACATGCTTTTTTTTAGCTTCTTCAAATCTGCCCCTAAGTTGCCAATTAGCAGTTTATGATTCTAATCTAGAACCGAATTATTTCTAACATAAATTCGACAATTAACCGCCCTTTGATATTAGACCTACATTATGCTTTACTATATTAAAAAAACATCACGAACTTTAATGTCTATTATATGTTAAAATTCATATGCAGTTTATAGAAATTGACACTCATAATATCTGTTGATCCGACTGTACACATTACTTTATTTAACATCGCATTCTTACTGAACATTATAGTTTACTTTTTAAGTTAAGAAAAAAGAATATTTACTGTGATTCTACAGTTTCTTTCCAGTAATGCTGCGATTTAAACGAAAAGACAAGAGTATATGCCTTAAGTCGAAAAGTAAAAAACTGGCCTAAGTTATTTTTTTATATAAATTCAATCTAAACAACATAGACTACAAAAAGATATACATATATTCCAACCCATTAATAATTATACAAGACGTCAGTGAATCTTTTGAAAATTAGCTTAATTGGATTTATTCTAAAATGAGACGGTTAAAAAATGTAAACTAGTGATGTATATTATTCACAAAATTGGCTAAGTATTTATTTGCATAAATTCTCATCACTACTGACCAGCTGAGACGCATGTTGCAGAAACTTTATGAGTGAAACTATGTTGTGTGAGAAGTCAGTAGGTATAACTGAGAAAATTGATATGGTCATTAGTGCGCGATTAAAGTATACCAATGGGTACGAATCGCAGACTCAGATAATTCTCTAAGGTATAGTACACGAAGATGATTTGCAATTTTTAAGAAATTAATAGCCTGTCGCATGTTCCTCTTAAATATACCTATGCATGCTGTCAATTAAAACATGCTGATATATTTTATATTCGAGTCGATCTGATTCGTTGCATTGTTGTTTGCGAGACATTGGTTCAGTTTATACCAAAAATAAGGAACCAACGCAGGTTCACAATACATATTTTCATTCAAGTTCGGTCTTTTTGCATTTATAACTGATTTAAGAAAGACGGAGCAAAGTGTAGTATGTGATGTAAACTAAGTGTCATGCTCAATGCTTCCCTCCATTGAAACCTTATGTGGATTCATTGCAGTATACAAATTTCCATAAAATGTTAAATTAAAAGTTGTTGAAAAAGTAACGAGAAACAATTAACTTTGAAACATATGGAAATTTTTATAAAAAGAGTATACTGAAAATAACTGAAGAAACCTGCCCCATTCAAAGAAAGTACAGTGGAATCTTCAAAAACTAATAAAATAGATCTAATAAAATATGAACTTCATTTCAGATTTGATTTATGAAAATGAAAGTTTGTGGCGTTTATAACCAACTATTTTTTTTTGTTTTTTTTTATTTTTTTTTTTACAGTATTTTAATGAACTTGGAATTCATTTATGTTAATTAGATTTGGGAAGTTCCACCGTATACTGAGCTTACAAATTTGTTTACCCACACTTGCGATTACTTCCCCCATTCAAACGCATAATTAAACAAAACAAAAAATAAGAATAAACTAATATATACAATTTCATGGAAAAGAAAGATTCGCACTTCTATTCCAAAACTGTCTAACCCCACGCGTCTCTTTCTGTAAGTATTTATAGAGAAACGCGCAATTCATTTTAGAGCAAAGCTATAAGCATCACGGCTTCCCCTTTTTTCCGTCAATGAATTTATGACAAATTAGGAGCCGCGATAATATTTTAACTGCTTTTCATTTGTTCCACGTTTTTCAATATCAAATAGTACAGTAATAAATTTCCTATTATGTAACGAAGGGGAAAAAGCGCCATGCTCCGCGTTCTGCAAAAGGCAAAAGCTTTTTTCATTTACAATATCCAGTAACGTATTTGCCACCGATATAATTCTCAATATTATTCACAATAAAATTCAAAAGAAATCGCCTAGATTCCCGTCGAGCAGCAGTAGGTGCCTATGACGCTCTAATATCGCTTCACACTACTTTGTGAAACTTTTTTGCGAAAATGTGACGCAGGATGAGCGGGAACCAAATTTTGTACTTTTTGATGATCGCCTAGATTTTCATTGTCACGTAAAACTTACGCGACGTTTGCAAAAAAAAAAAAGAAAAAAAAGACCTTCCCCAAAACAAAAATCCCCTTAAATATGCGTCATATACAGCTTCTGTACCGCATTCAGAATATGTGTTTAAACCTTTGATCGCTTGGCCTGACGAGCCTTGGCAGTGCGACGTGGCTTCTTCATACCGTCACTTGGCGAATCTTCCGAAGATAATTTCCTTTTAGAAGCAATCAATATAGGAGGAGCTTTCGGTGGTGCCATTTCCATTGGAGAATCAAGAGAAGATTGTGTCGCAGTCGGCGGTGACGGATTAATTGATTCCGTTGGACTGTGAGCTTCTGGTATAGGTATGAAATCAAATCCCTCACCAAATGCTCCTTCTGGTAAAACACCTTGATTAGCAAGAGTCTGCAAATCATCGATAGGCAGGGGTATAGATTGTCCACACCCTCCACAAACTGGAATAGCTGGTGATCTGGACCGCCAATATTGAAGCTCGGTCTTGCATTTGTTCAACTCCTGTGAAATAATGAGTCAAATTTCACTGGACTGAGGAAATTTGACTAATAGTGAAATACAAAATGTCAATTTTGAACAGTAAGGAATATGGTTCAGACCAACACGAAGAATTTTTCTTATGCACTCTGTTCGTAAGTAAAAAATTTTTAAAAAGAGAGAGGTAGAAGACTTACGAGCAAACATGAATGAAGCAACCAATTTGTTGTCAAATAACTTGAAATAAGTTTCTAGATATCTTGCTGCCCCTCAGCATATTTAAGAAAAGGGGCCTGTGAGTATACCTTCGTAAATACCTGTAGGAGTGTACTGAATTTTCTTGATGTTTCTTCATTTTTCTTATCATTTTCATCAAGTCGTGTAGCGTATTCAACTATCTGCTTCTGCTGCTCAGCAATTTTCGCTTTGCAACTTCGCAAGTCTCTGCGCATCAATGTCAACTGACTATTGTATCTCTTCATGCCTTGTTTGATTTTACGAATTCGTTTTCGCAAAACCATATTCGATTGTGGCGGAACCACGTTCGATTCCAAAATGCCGCCGGGTTCATCAGCAGAGGAATGAGTCGGTGATCCTTCTTCTCCGCTTCCTGCTTTTCCTCCCACGCTCATTGGTGCAGAATCCAGGCACAAGTAAGGCTTGTTTACATTACTAGAAGCTGTGAATCATGAAATGTAGTAGTACTTTATCTCTTCTGTATTGGATCATCAAATTTATGCAATGATACTGAAATTAAAAAAAAAAAAACAGCACAACTTACAGGAGAATGTTCCTGCAAGATCCAGAAAGTCAGCCCCAAAGTAGGGAATTTCTGGAAGTGTAGGTTCAATGCGTTCTTTGAAGTATTCCATGGCCATGGTACTCAAATCGAACAACTCATCTGTTACCTTATAAGGCCTGGCGAGTTTAGGGGTAACTCTGATATAATGAAGAATGCGGTACACTTCATCCAGAATCTGTGAATGTTCATATTAAGTAAATTAATCTTTTTATTAAAGATAACTGCAAGTCAGGACCTAGAACTTACTTCTCCTGGAAAGAAACAGCAATGTTTTCGCTCAATGTGTTTACCGAAACTCATTTGTAATAAAGTAAGTCGCATGTGCAAGGTTTCAATAATATCTGATTCGCATGCCAGCGGATGATTTCGTCGTGCAGATTCACGACGCGGCATCTGTGATTTGATAGCCTGGAAACGACTAAGCATTTGTGCCTGAAGTCGCTGAAAAGTTGAATTCAGAATCGAGCCACAGACTCGATCCATTTGGTGACATACCTGAAAGATAGGAAAAAGGAAGAAAACTTAATTAAACAGTATGTTAGAGACAATAATATGTAGAGAGTATGTAGACACAAGATCTACAAATGAAGATAGCATAGACTCGAGATGCTCGGAGAATAAATCATAAACTTACTGGTCGCAAACTGGCTACTGTGTTGTAGTTGAGGTAACTACAAATCTTTTCTAGTATTTCGACAGGCATATCCAAAAGATTTAACTGGCGCGGTATCGCTACTGTTGGTGCTGCTGCTATTGATATTGATGGACTCTCTACTATTTGTATTGCAGAGGAAGGACCAACTTGCACGTGCGTCGGTTGTTTGCGAGGTTGTACAACTTCGCTAACTGCTTCACAAACTGAACTTCCTCCACTGGTTCCCCCCATGTTACTCGATTGACGTGTGGACACCATTTTTTTAGTTTCTAATCACCAGCTGAAAAAGATGTAAAGTTTAATGTTAAATTAGCAAGCAGAACCCAGTTTTTATCCAGTTTTCTGCATATATAGAAATACTGGAATGAACAAAATTGGCAATAGGTCCCTTATAAAATCTTAATTTAGTTTTATTTCGTTTTTGTCCTAAATAAATTAATTAATAATGCTAATAAATTTAAACCATACTCGAGACCGCTTGCACATTCGCTCGGCCTTTATGTCTTGAAACTGAAACTTCAGTTACCACAGTCGTAAAATGTCTGAAATGAAGACTTTCCTTTCTGTAAAAAAATCTAACAGAAGTCGTGAATACATCTAGAAAAGGATACTGTTTCGTAATCTCAATGAATTGTATGCAAAATTTATGACAGAGTACCTAGTAGTATTTGTGACATTAAAATAGGGTTTACAAAATTCAATTAATTCAGACAGAATTAAATGAATTAAGAGTTTCACAGAAAATACAAAAATGACTCAGAATGAATATCGAGACTGTAGAAAAATGATGTACCCTGCATCCTCGACTTTTTGTAGTGTCTTACCTAGGATAGTGTGAATCCCGTTTAGGAACGACCCCTTTCAATGATAACTTGATAACTGCTTTTTATTAAGTGAATAATTGAATCGCAAATCTCAATAAGGATAGTAAATACATAAATAAAAAGATCAACTATGATTCAGAATCCTGAAGACTCACGGACAAGATCATTGAAGGAAATATCCCCGGATTACTTGAGCACGCGATGAAATGCTGAGGAAAAATGTAAAAGACTGAATGTTCTACAAAGTTCTAGTCGATGCTCTTTTATTTTAGAGAGAAAATATACGTCAGTGAAAACAAAATGTTGAAAACAGTTGAAAACTATTTCATCCATAGTTCAAGATGAGATAAGGGATTTTAGGGAACAGAATTTTTTAAAACGAACACGAGGAACCACGAAGGAGCGAGCTAGATAGGTACAATTGTTAATAAAACTTGGGGCCTCATACCCCGTATTCGAAGAAATATCACTGCATCTGCGTTGGCGTTTTCAGCGACATTTTGACGGTTCCCCTTCTTTCCCGGTCGTCTCTCTCACTGCTAACCGCTTCACACCAAAGTCCAACAACGCAAAGCGCAAAGCGCTACCGCTTTCTCGTTCCTTCTTTTTCCCAGCCTAGTCTTCCAAACCCTCTTCCTCCCTCTGTCACGTTCTAATCTATAGCATTTGCCTTACTCCCACTATTTTTTTTGCACTATTCTTTCCCTCGCAACTCGGGAGTTTACTCATGCTATCCTGCATGCACTTATGACTGCACTCTGCACTTGTGTATAAGTGCACATGTACACAAAGATGGCGTAACGTTACCAAGGGAGTTAGAATCGGAATTTAGCTGTCGAATTCCCCGACCTATTCACGTTTAAAAAACCTTTTTTTTTATGTTGTTGTTCATTCTCTAAAACTTACCAGAATGGTGATGTTGATTCCTCTGAGTATTGGCGATTTCAGTTTCAGACAATTTCAAAGAGTTTGATTAAACATTGAATGTTGCAGTTTTGCGGATCCCTGATGAGATCCTCTACTCTGACGTTATCACTAATACACAGCTACAGACAGACACCACACCATAGAAGTATATAATCCACCAAACAAAGATGGATATAAACAATACGGTTTTTGGAGTTCTACAGACTGTGGTTAAATTTAAGGTTACTTTGACAAATATGGAGTACGTAGGGTTTATCCAGAGCACTGGAGCACTTGAAATTTTTAAGCAATTTGTGTTGAGATTATTTTATTGAGGTTATACGATTGTATTTGATGTTATTTGATGATGACAGATGACAGATGACGTACATACATAGTGTTGTGACTCCGCCACTCTGCTCCAAAATGCAATTGCTCCAAACTCCAAAATACTCTTCACTCTCAGGATACATGCTGGTAAGGTAGGTTTCCGTTGGTTATTTTCCTACATTATCTACGTTGGGTAATTTTTGGCGCGAATTTCAAATCAAGTCTTACCATACACTGTTTAAAGAGACGTACGATTTCACTATTTCCAGATAAATTGATTTCCAATTGGTAACCTTAATAATAACAAATAGCTGTGAAGTTCTAACAAGTTTTATGCTCATTAATTGTCTTTTGAAATAAATCGTCCATGATTCAACCTCAAAAAATGAAAAAAGAAATTTTAAAATTATTTTAGTAGAAAATTTGATCTCATCATTCATATTTTAAAATAAAATGTATTAATATTAGATTATTTTATTTTTTATGACACAAGAAACCTTTTACTCTTTTACATCAGCTTTGAATTTTAAAAATTTGAAGACGAAGTTGAAAAATTAATTTAAAAAAAAATTTTAATAACCATAATTTCCTTACACTAAATTATTATCTCAAATATAGATTTTTTTAACAAATAATTCAGGATATTATTTTGCTTATCAATATACAGTTGAAATTATAAAATTCTACATTTTTTCAAATGTTGCACCGAAGATGTTAGAACGAGACCAATTTGAGGACTATAAAGTGTGTTAATTTTTTTTATAATCTAACTTTATAATAATTTCGTAAGGAAAAACGGCGATAAACACTTGAAAGTTATAAGTTATATGATAAATGTATAAATCTGACCACATTAAATCCTAGAATATGTTATAAATCATGAGAATTATGTAAATTCTGGACAAGAAACATTATGGCAAAAAGGCATTTATTTCTGTTAAAAAATGTTTACTTTTCTTCCATGTTATAGCTGTTGTCTAACATTAAAAAAATGGCATTTATGTAATTTATGCACGATCCTTAAATAGCTTGTTAAATTTTGTTTTCAAATTGTGTTTGATAACATGACCGAACACTTGCAGATCTTTTGTGTCATAATTCATTAGTTATTGTGGCTAATGAGTTTTATCCATTGTTAAACAATGGTCCCAAAAATTTCCTGCATTTTGAGGACAATTGTCTAGATATTTTAATAACTAAATAGTAACAAAATTCTTGAATACCAGACAACTGCAAAGCATTTTCTTTGAGGCCTTAGATATTGGAAAAATTTGATTGAAATAATTTGATATGACCTCGGACCCGATATTTTGCAAAATTTTTAATCTCCTCTTTATTTAATCAACTTCCAACATGGTTTTTGAATTACTGTGATTGAAAAATAGAACAGAATGAGAACTAAGATGTGGATTCTTCGGGCAGGTGTGGTTGATGTGGCTTATTTTCAGATTAGAGAAGGATGCGAAGAAGATAATCTTAAATTGAAAGAAAACTTCACTCTCTAGACCTCTAGAGTGTATAAAATAAGGGGAGATAGGAAGACAAAGGATTATGCCAGCCCAAGAAGGGGAAAATGGAGAAAGGGGTGTCAGGGGTGGCAGTTGAGAGGAAGATAGAGGGCAAAAATGAGAAAGGACCTCGTAGTGGTTCTGATTGGTAGCAACATCGATTAGCTGACTTGTTCGTGTGTTGAAAAGCTTCAGGTTCGGCGACGCCACGAATTTCCCGAATGGGGGTTTCCCGTTGGTGGTCCCGCCTCCGACTCAGGATACCCCTAGCGTTCTCCATGGCAACCCAACCAATTCGCCAACCGCCGACAAGGGTGACCTACCCGCCGCTTATATATTAAGTACACTGCATATACCTATATATGCATATATATATACATATATATACATGACACCTTCAGGCGTTTTCCTCCGTCATTTTTACCTTTTCCCTTTTTTCTTCATTTTTTTCTTCGTTTTGCTCTGTAACAAACTCTCTTGCACATATGGTCCTTCACCTTCTGCTTCCTATCATCCGTTATAAAGTCCAATTACATGCGTAGGCTCACACAGAAGATATCATGCACAGATCTTCTTCTTCGGAAATAATATTCACTTAAAAAAGAAAGAAAATTCTGGTTAAATATGCCCTTGCTATTTTTTTTTGGTCAAGGTGACGAGAATTCTGGTTATTTTAATCAGAATTTCTAGTTGAAACAACTCTAACTGATTGAATCTAAGTCTAAGAGTAAGGATTTTCACTGATAAACAGTGAAATCTCACTGATTTGAAAATCATTATAGAAGAAAAATATAGGAAAAATAACTATTTTCCTATGTCCTTTTTTGTCTGATAGATATGAATAATCTGGATACTTACCAGTGAATCAGGAATCTATAATGTACTCATATGCAGATGTCGCAAAGTATATTTACAAAAAATATATATATAACATGGGTAATATATATAGACCGGTAAAATCTGCAAATTGCAGTATATGTAAAGACATTAGGTATTCATTTTTCCGACGATTGATACAACCCCGTCGGCCCGTTTAATTAGAACATGGCGACTTTAATACAAGCGCACGACAACAAGAACAACAACAGCGGTTCCCATTTTTCACCGCCCCTCTTGTAATGCGCCCACATATCTCGCGAAACCCATTGAAACATTCACGCAACTCACGGGGATCGTGTGCGCATGCAGACTATACTACTGATTTTTCCACTTCTGGTTTCACCCGTTGCTCGAGGGTCGCTTATCTATATACCCCATCGCAGGCTGCGGGAATCAGAAGCCTCTGCTCCTCGTGGTCATTATCGCCATCATTACCATCATCATCGCTTCCATTAATTCCACCCACTTTCAAAATCGCACATTCAGTCTTTGCACACTAAATCACGTTAATTACACACGCATACTTTTACGACATACATTCTTTTTTAACATACATCTCGTTCATTCACTCGCGGGCTAAGACTAGATCTTCTACACGCCTACGCTACACATGAAAACACCCTATCTACATTGTTGACTTGAGATTCTGTAATACTAACTTCAAAAAATTGAAATCGCTATAACTTCCGGATAAAGTTCCGAATAACTGAATTATCCGAATCCGTTTGAATCATCATTGTCAGTTAAATAAAATATAAACCCGGAATATGTAAAATATTTCGGCATCTGCGTTAAGATTAATTCATAATAATAATGGAGAATACACTGTACAACGTTCTTTTTTTAATTCATGTGATAGAACTCTGATTTATGCAAATTTCACTGCAAGAGAAGAAGAAAATACTTACACATTACAAGTTGGCTTTCATTAGAATTTTCTATTGAAAAATCTGTAAAAATCAAAGTTCCATCACGTTTATTGTACAAGCTGTACAATACTGCCCAATAATTAAAGGCATTTTGATTATAGTACCACAGACCTTCAAGTCAAAACTAATTCATTGAGATGTCTAGTTACGCTTAGATTTTAAGTGTGGTATGGTACAATATATGACTTAGGAGTTACGCTTCGTCGACAGAGGTACACTTTATTTTCCATATGATATAGAGCTTTCGAACCGCTCCTAAATCTTGAAATGGTTTCACCGAACCGAATAAATAATATTTTTTTAAAATAAATAAATACTAAAAAGACTTATTTAAAAATCAACGAACAAGCATTTCTTACCCTCCTGTGTGAATTAATAACAGTTTGATCAACTGATCAATTGTAATACTCTACAGTGCCGTTATTTTTTAGGAAATATTTTGGGATCGATACGAAATCTTTATCCATATGGTCAATATATATATTTATGTATATATATAACAAATAAGTTATTAAAAGAGTTTATAATACAGGAGTTGCTCATGATTTGAACCAGTTACGAGTAAGGTTCAAAGCAAGGAACACGCAATTGCTATCTTCCCTTAAAATCAGTACGTCAAGTGATTTCGTGCGAGAATTTCCACTAGGGTTTAGGGTTTGGTAACTACTGCGTCTACGAAAATAACTTAACGTGAAAGTTGGGAATCTAAAAAATTAATATCATGCAAATATCAGGAACCATCAAGAAAACCGACTTTTATGCACAAGTCTCAGTCTTTAAACACATAAAAAACGTTTTATCATAGTTCCTTTTTAACAACAATTACACACTAATTAATACTGATAATAAAAATATCGTGAGTTTATTTGTCTTATCGGTATTTCTGATTTAAAACTTACTCGTGTCTGATACAAACCACTGTTTTGCACTGCCTCAAGTCAGCAGACGCTCGATCGACTGCCGTCGGCTTACGAACTGTTCTTCTGTACAGAGTGGTTTTAGCAATGATCGTCACGGTTACGCGAATACTCGAGATCGTTTTGAATTCATATGCAACAAAGTGTAATAGATTTACACCAAAATTCTATCAAGAAAGCTTACCCAAGTGTTCGCCTCTAATTTGATTCGTTCTGAAGTATGTTTTAAAGCACTAAAAAATAAAGTACACGTATTTTTTTATACATGCCCAAATTGTTCAAGAAAATGAAAATTTATATTAAAAGTAGTTTACCCTTTTTCAATCTGAAATGTAATGTCAAACACTATAACGTCTTTGAGAACGTCTTGTATTTTTGATACCACTTCTTTAATCACTCAAAAATAAAATTTAACTTGGGTGAAAATCAGGAAATTTTGTGTATGTTAGCCACAGGGGGTAGTACCTTATTTTTTAGTGCTCTAAAAATACTTCAGAGCGAATCAAATCGGAGGCGGAATCTTTGGTAGCCTTCCTTGTAAGCTATCTACCCCTCGAATACTATCCTCGTATCCCAAGCCACCAACGATCTAAAAATTGCAGTTATCGTATCGCGTGACGAGTCACTTGTGCGCACCAATCGACATACTTTTCAGTTCACTTCCTATGCGTCTCTATGTACAAAGTTCTTACACGTAAAGTCAGAAATAACCGTTGCGAGGAGTCCGATCGTATAACGTGCCTACGCGACACAGTGAGTACGAAGATAAGGAAATGGCACGGTATGGCACAGCACGGGGTACGCAGTACCTGTTTAGGTACGAAGCAGTACCGAGTTCGCCGTTATTAGACGACGGTAATGATCCGCTCCGAGAAATTTTCAGCGTGGAGTTCCAAGGGCACCCCAGTGCTCGGCGGTGGGTCATGCATAATGGGGATAAGAGCCAAGATGCGGAGGTACGTGACCTGATGCTGTGTGGTGACCCGCATAGAGATTTGCCCCGGGGCTGGTGGACCAGTAGCTGGAAGCTGACTGGAAAAGGCCGCCGGGAACCGAAACGGATACCGAAGCTGCTGGAGGCGGCATCAGGTTGAGCTTGGCGTGTCCATATCCGGACATAAAGAGTTCGCTTTGGTATTTGTAAGCCGCTGGATCCGCGGCGGCTGGTTGCGTCGCTGCAGCCAGTCCTTGGAAATCGAATTTGTACGCGTACCTCTTCCCATGAACTTTCGTCATGATGTTTTTGTCGTAATAGTACCTGAAACAAGCCATCAGGACACACGATTATCGAAACCGGAAGGCAGAGCAGTTCCGCTATAATGTAATCAGTGAAACTGATTGAAAAATAATAGCCAGACTGCGACTGTAATTGAAATTTCTCCATTGCGCCACCCTGGAATTGACTTTGCTATGCTCTTCTTCAATTAGCGGCGCGAATTAGTGTCTGTATTGGTTTTTGTCGATATGTCTCTTGATCTTTTTATGCTAGTCGTTCTGTTAGTATAGTAAATCTATTCATATATATAATAGAGCGATAGATATAAAGATTTTGCTTTAATGCCAAGTAGATAGAATATAACGACTTGACCAGGAAACCGGAAAAGACCAGGAAATGACCGGAACCTTTACTGACCGAGAATTTCATTTAAAAACCGAGAGTTTACTTCTGATAGCAGTAAAATTCAAGTTTTCTTTTTTTTTTAAAAATTTATCTATTATAATTATCATTTTTTTTCCTCTATTGTGTTGTAGAACCGAAAGAAGTGAAAAAATTTACCGGGAAAAGCTGGAAATTTGAAATCGTCACCCTGAATTATAACTGTGATACTCACCTTAAAGCTCTGGACAATTTGTCGTAATTCATATTGGGCTTGGACTTTCTCTCTCCCCATCGTCTTGCCACTTCGTCGGGATCTGTCAGCTTGAACTCGCCGTTCGTTCCTTCCCACGTAATGCACGCTGCGTTACTTGAATCTGATAAGAGTTCGAGTAGAAATTGCCAAAGTTGAATCTGACCGGAACCTGAGCTTGCAAGGCGACTGCTTGTCGCACCGAACATTTGATAAGGATCTAAACAAAAATATAGATCTTTACGTGAATAAACTTGTCTGTTTCATTGAGGAAATTGACAGAAAAATAGTAAATATTTTTTTAAGGATGTCGTCACGCTTATGCGGCACCATTCGTTTCCTACTAAAATTATCAAAGACACTCGACCAAACTTCAATTTGTTAAATTGTGTTAAATGTAGAGGTTGATTTTAAAATTACTAACCAACCCTTTTGACACTTTTTTTCGATTTTTTATCTACAGAAAAAAATCTTTCCATTCTTTATGTTTTAAAATTAGAGAAAATCGTAAACATGGGGTTTAAACTACTATTAAAAATTACACTTTATGGCATAGGGGTTGTAGAATACGAATGAAGCTTTCGCTTTTCTCGAACATATACCTATTTATTACACGCTTCTTTCCCCGAGCTCCCTATCACCCTTAAAAGCTTTACAATGCGTCATCACCGTCGCTTACTACTGCTCAGCTATGGAGGACCCTACAGCGTACAAAGGATATAATCGCAACTCTACAATAGAATAGAGTTCGTTTGGATCATAATAATTTCAATTGAAAGAACGATCGCGGAGTGGCTTGTCGAGCGTACAAACGGAACTCTAACTTCTTCTCCACGCTATCATTAGAAAAAGTTTTCAAAGCTTGAAGTGTTATACCTTTACGTGAAACTAATTTGCATCAAAGAAATCATGAGTCTTCCTTCCTATGTTTATTTTCAATAAAAATTACACGAAGGGAATTCATTGTAATATCTACCCGAAAACTCGAAGGAGAATTTTTCTTAATTAAAGTTGGAAGAAGAAATTCTTTCTTTGGTGAAAAGAAGAAGTAACCGATTTAGTAGAATAAACGGAATTGAATCAGACAAAGGAGACTAGCGATTGAAGAAAGTTTGAATTCATGCGACGGAGATTGATTCAACGGAACCAAGAACATATTTCTATGAATTCTTGGATAGAAATCTTGAGATAGAATGCTGAAACGTATTTTGAACGATTATGAGGGGAATATCTGCGAAGGATGGGGACAGAATCAGAATTGCTGGACCTCAAAGCTCATTTCCAAAGGACGAACCCTCTAAATGCGTGGTGGAGCGATCGCCTTTCGATTGAACGGTAATTCACTTACAAGTTAATAATGGGAAGGGGCGAGGTACACCCATTCATTTGACGGGGAATGAGAAAAGGATGGGCGAAATAACGAAAGAGCAATCGTATTTAAAGACCAAAGAAAAGAGCACTGTATCTCTTTCAACATTTCTTCACCTCTAAGCTGATGTTTTTATAGACACAATAAATACTCGGAAATGCACTTTCCAACGTGCAAGGAGAATACAGAGGCAAGAACAGTCGTACAATTGATTAAATATTATATGTACAAAACAGAGGGGTTCGGGTAAATAGATTTTGACATTGCAGGATTTGTGACTGTCGAATATTTTCTGTATCGGTAAGAAACTGATATTGAAAACATGGGTATTGTTTTGCACATCAGAATGACTTTCACCTAACAGTAGAAACTTTTCCCAGCTCTAACTACCATTCGGAATCACCCCTAGATTTAAAAGAAACTGTATGGAAAAACCACTTCAGATTATCTATACCTGATGAAAATTGTACGTCCCATAATTTGTTCATTATCGATCAGCTAGGAGTAATTTTTGGGCGTGGTCCACGGAAATCAGGCCGACAGGGGTTGCATGATTAGCAAGGAACATAATTGAAGGGGGTCATTCCAAGCAGTTACCTTCGCAAACTACCCTGACTTATTATTTCATGCTTGAACGGATTCTCACAACTATTTCAACTATGGATTTGCTTCGACGGCCGGTTTGATTTTTCAGAAACGAAATGTAGTGCATTAGCGGCAAAAAATATCTACCTACTACATACCAGGCTGCCTGAGGTGTGTGTGCGTGTCCAGTGCTGACTTTGATAGACTGCTTCCGTAACCTGAGAAGAAGATAATTAGTATTGTTAATAAGGCATTTTTGTCAACTTTAAAACATATACATATTGGTCTCATTTACGCTGCTAGGGCGAAGAAACCACTGACACCAAGAAACCATTGACAGGGTTTAGTATTATTGTACCATTTCAGTACATCCTTAACCCAACCCAATCCCTAATATACGATAATGACGTATAAATGCTGCAAGAGTTTATTTTGTGTACAGTTGACCAGTGACAAAATAACAAACTTCTGATCTTAAACTCACAAGAAGCTCAAAGCTACTGAAGATGAAAAAGCACGAAATTACTCGAGCGGTAGAATCCGTTAGAGAGGATTTCCGTGTAGGCAAACACGAGCTGAGTGCTCCGTATACGTTTCTCCCTACTTTTGTCGACACTCACTGGCACTGCTTCCACCTTATCAACTCGATTCCCTCGTATGTGTCCAACGGTCACGTTCGCAAAAGCGTGCAATCTGCTTACAAGTACAATAAAGCCTAATTTTTGTCCCTTCCTTACTTTCAGAATCACCTAAATTCAATCATCATTTCGTCTTTAGTAGCTATCTGAACTTCAAGATGAGCAATCGAAACTTTCAGGAGCACTAGTTAGATATGTTCCTGCGTTTTCATTTGAAAAGTTCTTTTATTCACAGTTTGATGCAACACAATCAAATTTAGCAAGAAAGATTGCATTCCCTGGAGATCTTGTTAAGTTACTTTCGTAGTAGGGAAACTGCTGAAGCCGTGTCTAGTTTTTCGTAACTAGCTTTATAACATTGATATCAATTTCTAGTCAGTTTTTTCTTGTCAGAGCCAAAGCAGTGAAAATTGTCCACTACTACTGCGGTAATTTTCGAAAATATATTCAAAGGAACCAAATTCTTTCCAAAAGAATAACTTTCACAAATACTTTACTTCTGATTAACACCTGATTTTAACAGGTTCTAAAGGAACCAGTCTTTCAGTGAGCCGTACCAAAATAGAACCCCTAATTTTTTCTGTGTAGCTAGGTTCTCGATTGGTAGAGCATTGAAAATGGTTCCAACACTTGGGATTTCTGACACATAGCTTTCTACATTCTACACACGACATTTAATCCAACAGGGTTGTTGAGTGTTCGGCAAGGTGGAACGCGCCGAAAGTTGAAAGTCGAAAAGTGGCACACACCCCCGACTTTCTTTATTTCCCTCGTTCTTCCTTCTTTTCTGTTGCTGAGTAGCATTGTATACGACTGAAGAGTGCAATAGCTCGGAATAGCGGGTTCTTTGATCCTCCCTCGAGGAGGCTCCACGGCTCGTAACGGGATTACTCCACCCCGCGTAATTGTTTGTGAATGCACAGATCCGCGTGACAATGGGAGCACGTATGCTGTATGCCTGTGCAAGTTCGCTACGCCTGACCTAGCCGATGTCAGCACTGGGATAGCGTTTGCGTTTTGCGATTGCGTTAATACCAGTGGTGCTGGTAGGGAAGACCCGAGGTGGTAGGAGCCCCGCGGCTACGCTGATTGCGGCGGACTCCGACCCCGACCCGATCCGACCCGGACCCCGAATTCCGTATCCTACGACCCTCGTTCAAGGCTCTTCCACGTTCCAATCAGAGACACGAAATCAAATTGTTTAACATAGCGGACACCAACTGCTACTTATAGATAGCATCTGCCAAGACCTGTTTCGTTCACTTATTGTCGGTTTATTAGAGTTGAATTGGGGAATAAACATACATGGAATCCTTATTGATGTAGTAATTAAGCTTCATTTGCTACTTTTCAATTTTTTAGTTATTGTATTTCTCGTAATTTAAAAAATTACTCTTTCAACCTTCTGACGTCTGATACACGGGTCATAAGGTCTCATACATTAGGTCATAAGTCATAGAACATAGGTCAAGTCCTTCCTTTCTCCGTTCACAACTATTTACCCCTCCAATACCATCCACTTGAGACTTCTTTTACTTTAAGTAGAGAAGATTAGATTCATGTCTGACTAGCATTGACCCTGACTACTTACTAAGACGCTAGGTTGCTTTTCTTCCTTAAATCATTTGGTTTATGAGATTTTAGAATCAAAAAAATGATAACGGACTTATGAAACAATCCTTAAGTCATTAGTGATTACAATGGGATTAACTTTGACTGTAGAGAGAATTATCAAGACCTTCAGAACGGAAGTTAGCCCCAGTATGATACCATCTAATCACATTGAATCGCAATAAAATAAAATAAATTGAAACCCTCGATTTCACTATGTAAGAATCCAAAATCAAAGCTCTGGAATAGTTATATACCTACTTAATGCAGTCGGGGGGTCGGGGTGCGTACCTAATAATGAAGCAGCGTGAAAGCCGCACGCGACAGTCCCCTAGGCCAAATCGGGCTGCGTTCTGCGGTGCGAGTAGCGTGACCCGACTTGACTCTCGCGTAGCTGGAACTTGCCCCCCGGGATTTCAGACCGGAAGCGAGGGTTCCGCAGTGCTACCGTACCGGATCTTGGCTACGGCAAGGGTTGGCAAGGGTCAAGCACAGTTTGGTTTTCGGCCCTGCGGACACGGATCGCGAGCAACGAAGTCAGTGGGAACGGTCACAAATTTAAAGCAATCTCGCACCCTAAACATTCTTTAATTTATAATCCTTTCGCAATCTCGCTTTCCAAGGTTACAAATCACATAACCATCGTGTAGAAAAATAGTAATATATTATTGCAACAAAACGCGGACAATTCCTTAAAATGCCGCACACTAGTCACCCTGTTAAATTTAATATAAGTCCAATGTAGTCGCTCCTCGATTACATTTACTCATTTGCAGTTTCTTCAAACAATATTATTTAACTGGAACGACTTGGGAACTGATTTATAAGCTATAACTATTCTTTTTGTAACGACGAGTAACCTTGAGAATTAAAAAGAATGGGTGCCATTTCCCGCTCGATGTGCATCACTGAATAAAACAGAAAAGAAGCGGACGTAAAAGGCGAATAGAAGCATATTGGCGGGGCAGAAAAGGACAAGTTTTCCCTCTAGTCTGTATTATGTCTTCGGCAGTATATACATGGTCACGTGCCTATGCGTGACACGTTCACGCATGAACGAATACGCAGTCGACTCCCCCAGCATATCGCTACGTATTCGCCTCGGATTCCTTTTTTGGGGTGACAGGGTTGTGTTTCCACTTTCATTCATTCTCAGCACAATTTTAAGGCATAAACATTCACGAATCGAAAATAATAATTGCAAGATTAAGAACCATTTTACATGGCCGTGAAGCGGAGCTAAAGTGCTAGTTTTTACACCCTAGAGAGTAAAACAAAACAAGACACCAATTTTTCAAATCGAGTTAATTTATCATAAGGCATATTTCCCTAATACGTTTTCGTGTTCATAAATCTTGTACTAAACACCCAATCTATTTGGCCCTACCTTCCCCTAAATACTACCTACAAATGATCGAATTCCTAATAAGATTTCAGTGTAGGTTTTTGGTTGCGTTTGCATGATTAAGTTTGACTTTTGATCTTCTCGACAGCGTTAATCGAGGCGTCGTAAAAAGAACTTCGATCGTTACCTATGGTCGATGTGTAGTATCTGATATTGTGATAGTCATGCTATATGTATAGGCGATGAGGCGCGTGAGCAAACTGCCAAGGCACGCGCCGTTCTAGAGTACGTAATTATCATAGGGCAATGGGGTGGGAGCATGGTTGGTCGACTCTTTTACCCCTGAGCAGGGCAGGGGTTGCAGGGTAAGCGGGCTTTGCTCGACTCGGGTCAGGAAGTCACGCAATCCACGTTCTCCGTCGCTCGGGAATTATTTTTATGGTTCCACGACTTTTCTTAAACTATCCCTAATGGGGGCATAATCTCCAGAGATACGTTCATCAAAATTCAAAAACTCCTCAAGCTATCTTGCACTAGCATTTACTCAAACTGAACTTTACGGTAGATAAACAATCTCATTATAAACTTTTTTAATATATCCTCGAAATATCTCGCAAGATGCAATTGAGAAAATGCTCTGGGTAATTTTCATCCGCTTCTGACATTTCTATCATCAAAGCCTCTTCGTTTGCATTGCTCTTTGCTCGCATCACTTCCTCGCAGTGATAACGCAATAGCTCACCAATCTCAGTGCCTTTGTAATTTCAATTTCACGGACCAGTGTAATGCCCGCGGTCAGCAAACGCCACCACCTAATTTCGAAGCAAAGCGACGCTTCGCTTGCATAACCTTTGCGTCTGTATTCGTGAAGGCAAACGTAGAGTATGCAAAGCCAGCTCTGATAATCAGAAACAACGTGAGGTTAAGCAGCAACCCGATTGTGTGAGCGCGTCACAAGCTCACACGAAAACCGTGGCAGTTTATAACAAGTTGCCCGCAGGCATGGCTCTGATCTCTACAATGATTGTTCCATGATGAGGGATGAGGTCTCTCTCTCTAGGTAGTTGTATGTTTGTGAGAGTGTGAGTGATAAGAGTGTTAGAGGTGGAGTGACAGAGGGAGAAAGCATCGCCTTTATACAACTGGTAGCTGTGCAGCAGGCGTCTCTACAAGCCCCAGGGCTCACGACGACAAAGGGGCCGCGCGGTTCAACGCGCCACAAAGCGCCGGGACGCCCACGCCCTACGATCCCCGTATTTCCCGCAACGCCGCAACCGATTCTGCGGAACAACCTCGGGTGCCCCGGAGCTTGAACTTGCTCCACCACTATCCTCTCGTATTATCAGCCTTTCTAGGATAGGTGTAGTTGTCTTTTTCACGTTGTGGAAATTTACATTTCAACATCTCTGGTTATTCTAACTAGAACTTTTTTTGAGTGCATAGTTTACATATATTATACATCTCAGGATAAAATTCCTTTCCAGGAACCTGTACTGGATTCTTGATGTTTCCTGTGAAGAAATCTGTGCCAAAGAGGATCGGTTATAGCGAACCATCATGTAGACAGATCTTTTTACCAAATTTCTGCACAGGAAGCATTAAGACATCCTGTGCATGAACCTATAGAGATTTCTGTAAAGGAATTATCAGTTGGGGATGTCGTTATTTTGATGCAACTTATTTTTGTCATTATTTCATATTTTAATTTGCTTCCTAATCAATTCCCTGATGTTTCAGCATCATCAGGTCTGAGAATACTGAATATACAGTTTCTTTTAAAGAATCAGTATTATATATAGTACTCTAATTATCTTACCAACTACATCAGTTCATATTTGAGATATAATGAAAAAAGATTTCTGATTACTCTTGTAGCTTATCCTTAGCTCTTTATTGATTCGTATTATATATGCTTGAATTATGAAATTGTGGATCACACACAATAATAATATATTATCATTGTGTATTATCCACTTGTATACAAGTAGTTGTTTACTTATTCAAAACCTCAAGTTTCTAAGTTATATTCAGCTCGGTTTGATGATAATTTGATAAGCTCTACTTATAACTAGTCATAAGATTAAGGAACAAATTTTATAGTGATTACTTTAATGTAGAGCAGTTTTATCTAAACTTAGTGTAACGACGTCAATATTGTATCACAAAGTACAATCATTTATAGGGTTCTTTGGAACTTTACACCAGGTCAAACCTTTGGGTTGACAGGTAGAGAGTAAACTAACCCGACGGACTTGGACTTTTTAAAATTTTGCACATCAACAAAAAATAGACAACGATTCCCTCTGATATTGAAAAACAGGTTCGAGTCCTCTTTTCGAAGACGACATAACTTCGAAGAACATTCGAAGGCATCAAAGCATTCTAGTGTGAGTCTTCCGAGTTAAATAGAAACACGGCGAAAAAATAGACGAACGGAGAAGTGTGATGATAATGATAATTGCGGAAGTGAAAAAACTCACCCTGTCCTGGAGCAGGCGATGTTGCGTGGCTCCAGCCCCCTTTGTACGAACTGCTGGCATCTGAAAAATTAATTGCTTTAATGAAACACGTTAAATTTACACTTTTTGAAGATTTAGAGAACATTATGTGAAAGTCAATTGTAAACAGTAATGATCAGTATAAATATTGATGATTTTCAATTTCTAAACAAGTATTTCCTATAAATTATAACTAAATTAAATATAAAGGCAATAGAACTTATTTTCGAAAATATATTTTGTTTTTGTTCGATTTCTGCACTTCCATTATCAATATTAAATTTTAATCCCGAAGGAGTTTACTTAATTTTTTTTTGCAAAACCACATATATTTCTCTATTAAGCATTTTCCGGGAACTTTTCTTGAAAGACTTTTCTCCCTGTTCACAGTCCTCGGTTTGTTTGCGGACAGATATATTTTCATTTGGCAGTTATTGGCACGAGCAGGAGTGTACGCACGGGCGACATGGAACGAGGGTAGACTCTTATGTGTACATTGTACGATAGTCGCAGTACTATGTGAAACCGTCGGTTGCTTTCTGCACATACAGCCACAAGGTATGTCGTACTTGGTTTAGACTGCCCCCTTCGTTTGATCGCTAGAGTCCATTAATAAAGCCTCAGATTTCACGTTTCCGCAATGCACAAGGAGGGGTCAACTTATAGTTTACTCAGTAGATTCTGTTCCTAATGTAGATTTACGCCTACGATCGTTGACCACTGCATTCATAATTGTCGATCTTCAAATGGATGTGTCATGTATACATATACAAACAAAACGGGTCAAGGGTCAATAAACTTAGCGGAGAAGCGACTAACTTCAAAATGAGATTCAGAATTTTTATTTTCAGATCCATCAAAACAGGAAAATGTGAGAAAAATTCCAGCTAAACATTTTTGTGCAAGGTTGACAACAAAGGCCATGATTTATATAACGGCATGAAAAAGTGCAGTATTTAGAAAGATGGTAATAATTCGAAGTAGATTAAACAATTCTGATGACAATTTGGAAGTCATAAGAACATATCTTAATTGCTGCACCATAATTCTGAGGATTTTTATATATTCTAAATTGAACTTGAAAATTAATGATGGATACATAATCTTTAAAGATGTTCAATCAAATAATGAAAGTATTGCCTGTAGCTGATTATCAAATTTTAATTTTTGGGCCAATTGTAATCTCAAATCTGTGTACGCAGTAGAAAAAACTGAATTTGGTCAGACGAACAGAGAATTTAGTTGATTTCTTTAAACATTCAGTAAAAAAAACAATTAGTTAAGTCAACAAAGATAGTTTATCGATACAATAAAAAGAAATCATTTTATTCATTCCGCCAAATAGGTTTTTCAGTGTAAAATTCGATTTTTTTTAATTAATAAGGGCGTATGACATTTGAATTAAATGATGAGTACTGGAAATAGCATTTCCATTTCTTTTGATTCAAGATTTCTTTCTTCTCATTCAACTGTTTCTAGTTTAAAATACAATCAGTAATACAAAAAAATCATTCATTTGAACGTTAAGAACTTTTCCGTCGTCAGATATTCTCAAAATGAAAAGACGACAATCACTATTAGAATTAATGATAACTGTGTACCAGCAGTATTATAAAATACAATGTGAATCCTCAAAAGTCTATTTTGACCTGAAAAATCATTTCAAAATAACTTTCCGGTCGTCATTGTGATATTGTACAAGACCTTAACAAATTATATGTATAAAGTATTGAATAACAGGGTAAAATAAGAGTAAATTAGAACTCACTTGCTCAATTTCTATGGGATATTAATAGGACATTAATATTAAAAATCCTCGATTATAAAACCTTAAATCTAAACTGTGAAGTTTAATATCTATAGATCTATAGATAATCCCAAGTGGGATTATCATTTTTCTCAGAGTTCCACACTCTTTCCTATCCTAATTCCTAATTTGTTATCCTAATTCAAGAATGAAAGATTGTTTTCTAAGAGCCAGAGAACCATACACAATAAAAAATAAAAATGAGCACATTAGCACACTTTGGATCACATACCGGCGAAAAGCATGGAGAGATTAGTGAAAGCCGTAGTGCGTGGCAATTCGGCGGCGGTGGTCCCGCTGCCCTTAAGGTCCAGCATCGCGACGGTCGCGATGACCGGAACCGCACACGTCTCAGCCTATATATCCGGTAAAGGTCACTGTACTTTCGTATGTACCACAAAACCAAGTCATCACCTGCACCTCACTCTAAACGACAAGAGTAAACAAAACCGAAATTTCTTGACCTCCTTTCCTCGTTCACTGTATGATCATCTTAAATAAGATCATCGTGCAAGCTAACCGCTCTGTATGACACTGGGAGAGCCGCTACAATCGTGCGAGTTTCTAGATCGAGTGCAGGGGTAGCAAACGAGGGTTGAGCCCGCCCACGATGATAGCGGAGGACCCCGGAGGTTACCTATCGGCGAGGGTGGTTCGACCCATCGAGGGTTGAAGGCGGAGTCACAGTGTATCCCTCTATGGTGTCAACGAGGACGCTTGCGCAAGCGATTCAAGAATCTAATGAGTTTCCAAGAGCGAAAGGAGAACCCACCTACTCACTCATCACCCGCGAAATCCGAGACAGGGGTTGCTAGGTGCCCAGGAACACGAACACAAGCCATCCATCCCACCTACCTACTGACACGACCCCGTCGACGACGCACTTAAAGATAGGTGTTGTCGTACCGACGACGTCCACGAGTTTGCGCCGGTAACAAGCTTCGATTTCTTCCGGATTTCTTGGAAGTTGAGAAAAATCCACTCTCCCCTGTACAACCTACCTTCTATACTTAAAGGACCAAGTGCCCATAGGCGTAACTAGCGTGCTCAGTGACATTTAACGGAATAACTGCAGCTCCTCACTTCCATTATTGAGCTGATGAGATCCGCTTACCACTTTTAAAAGAAGAAAAAATGTGTGCTAGAATTATAGAGACATTATAATTTGACCTTTCGCCAAGCTACCTCAGCAGAAAAATATAAAATAGCTGTAATAGCTCGAATTTCTAGACCTTTCCTCTTCTATTGCAATTCTGCTTAAGTCTTCTTGTTTTATGCATCAGTAGAGGTAAAAGGTCTATCGTTTTTATTCCTGTATTCCCGATAGTGTTGGATTTGAGCGAGAAATGCGAGAAATGATCAATAACGAGGTTTTTGTATGATCGATAATTTCGATTCAAAAAAATCAAAAAAATTTACTCCTTTCACGATTGAGCGACACAATGAATGGAGAATAGCGCATTTCAAACGAATAAGCTATTTCTGAAGCTCGCTTTGAAAAATCTTGCCTTGCTAGCTCCTTAAGGTCCCTTTCCTTGCGACAGAGGTCACATGTAGATTTTGGTTAAAATTTCAAATCGTCAAAATAGAGAGAAAATATTAATATTTACTTAATTTAACGAGTAAGATTATTTCTATTCCGTCATTAAATTACTTTGTTAAGAATAGATAAATAATACAAAAAATAAAAATATAAAATAAACTCTAATGGAATTATAATATTAAGTATATTATATAATATTAGTATATTGGAAGTTAAATTTTTCAGGTTACATTAAAAAATAGAAATACTCTCTAAATTTGAATCAGTTATAAGTTTTATTAATTTCAATTAACGATGCGATTCTAGCTAAGAATCTAGCTAAACAATTTTACTAATTATCAGTAAAAAATAATTGATTTATAGTTAGAATTGAGTCACTAATCAAAATTATTGATACTGATTCAAATTTTGAGAGTGCATAATATGATGAGGTAAGTTGATCAAAGCAAAATATAATTAATTTACTCACAAATGAGAAGTCTTTATGATTAAACGAGCTTTAACGAGACAAATGAGTTTCTTATATATCGTTGTCCAACACTAGTTCCCCTCTCTATGTCTGAATCAGCGGAATTTCGCTGATTCAGATTAAGTGAACCGATAATTTTATTTTATGTTGAAGAAGGTCTATCTCATTCTGTTCATCAAGCAAAGGATTATTGCATCTATGTTTTATCTTATGACTTACATATTCCTATATGTTCGGAATATGCGCTAAAATATGTAAATGGTGAAACTTAGACGTCTTTTCTCAAGACCTTGTTAACTTTGTTTGATATGCATATCTTTAAAGTAGAGTAGACTCGATCGACAATATCCGCTGTACTTAAAACTGTGGGCGTAATTGCAGTCGTGAGGGTTAGTTATACTCCAGTAAAACAATTTAATATTTTCCATGGTACAAAAATTAGAAAACACCTGATCCTTATAAAGGATATGTGGTAATTAACATAAGAACTTTATTTTTTCCAACTTTACGTTCAGAATAATAAATATTTTTCATTCAATCATTTACCTACGTTCAACTAGTTTTAGCGAAAAATATTTATTGTGAACTTAAAGTTGGCGAAAGTAAATTAAGTACCACATGCCCTTAATGAAAATTTGTTTTTGTTTCTCTGGTTATCGTCAATAATTATTACAATAAAGGCAAGTTTTTTTCAAATAAGCGCTTCATGATTAAGCAGCTGTGAATTTCTCGGATATGATGCAAGACATGAAAAGGCCACGAGAGAGCCATGATATTAACAAAATGCTTAGAATAAAAGAATCGTTACCGAGGGCCAAAAGTGGCCAACGCGTACGTACAATTAAGTACTCGAATGTCGTATACGGTTCCCATTATTTATACCCCCGGTTCACGCTACCAACGTAGCAATATGCATATATGGAAATATATACATGCAGAATTTCTGACTTCGGTGAACGTGAACCCTGGCATAGGTCGTAACTCTGATAGGTGCTTAAATGCATATGCACATACATTCTTGTATGTACCTACATATTATGTTGGTGTAGCTACGTATGTAACACCTAAACACTGCATCATATACGTCATACGTACCTACGTCCATCGTATTTCGAATAGGAACCCCCGATAGGAAGGCACGCGTATGCCACGCGACCACATACGCCTGACGGCACATTTAACGCGCGATCGCTCTCGAGTGTCCGCGTGTGTAGTATTCGAAGCAAGGAAGGGGGTCGATCATACAATCGGAAGAAGGGGTCTCGCTGATGCTACTGATGCCATAAATCTTGACGGAAAGTGCCTTTCTTGTATTTGACGATACTACTTGGACGATTTAACTAGAATGGATTGTTACTCGATTCGGTGATTATATGGGATGAGAATGCACATACCTTAATTTCAGACACATTCTTAAATAACGATCACTTTGCTGAATAATCTCATTTAGATTCATTAATCATACAGCAAAACTTTCTGACCATTAAACCTACGAAATATTCCAACTTATTTTACATTATTTACAGCGAACTTATGCAAGAGGATTTTGAAGAACACAACAAAATAGATATAGCTAAAAGGTCGTCTATAAACTACGTTACCAATTTAGGGGGTGAGAGGGGGTTGTCATGCATCAAAACCAGTGAGACTTTTTTTCTTCGGCAGGTCACTAAACATGATGTGACTTCAAATCGAAAAGCAGTACAGGAGTGGGATCTAACAGGCTGTGATTCGCGAACATTATCTTGAGATACGGTATATAACGACGGTTCTGAGCGAGTGGAGAAGTTGTTGGGTAGAGGCAGGAGGAGAAAGGGGTGGTTGTGGGTGTGGGTGTAGGTGGAGAAGGTGACGGTTGCGAGGGTGAGTATCATTGTAGGGCATGAAGCATGACAGGGCTGCTATTGTATGCGAGACGCATAGCTCGCGGTACGAACGGCGAATAGTACAAGGGAGTGCCTGCCAGGCAGCCAGTCATCTAGTCAGCCCTTCGCAACCCATAACACGATAAGAACCATGCCACTTTGTTACGTTTGGGGATCGCTTAAGTGCGCGATGATACATATCTCCCTACCACCACCCTCTAGATAATTCTTCGCATTCAATTTGTACAATATGCTTGATCCACCACGATGATAGGCTCCACACGCCTTAACGTTGCTATTTTACTTCGAATTCGGCTGTAACATGATAACCGTTGATAAGTCCCTCTTTCGCCTCTGAGGAAGAGGGAGAAGAAAGAATTTTTGATAATACCGAATGCAGGAGATATCAGTCGAACTTTCTGGAGTTAATAGGATATCCAGTTGCAATTCTGGGGTCCGAGAATAAAATTGTGTGAACATCCGTTTGACGTTATTTCATTTATAGATAATATATGTAGGGTGGACCGAATAAAGACATATTTTAAAAAATAATCTTTTGTTATCACACATTAAAATTTAAAGGATTCGTTTAAATTGTGGACAGGTAATGGAAAGCTTAGGAATTTGTTTCTATGTGTTGCCTTTTTGTGTAATGGTATACTAATCAGATTAATCACGGAGGGCTTGGTGTTTTTGGAAGAATTGGCTAACTTATACCATATATATTTGGTTCGAGGGGAAGATGGTAAATGTCGTTCATGTCATGAAAAATTTCGGTGAAGTAGGGTACTGGGAGGAAAAATTTTGCATGGAATTTTAAAGTGAACACTTGTAAACGCACTCACATGACATGTTTACTGGCCTGTGCGAGACACAGACATAAAGCGTTCGTTGACACTTTAGAGAACCCTCGTTTCATTTCGTTTGATACGCAAGGGTGTCTAAGGACTTGTTATTTTTGGCACAGGTTTTTTAAACGAATTTGCTAATTTTGTCTCGTTCGAGTGATAACATACTGTCTGCTGAGTTTCAGAAGGGATTGTATGTGAGGAGGAAAAATTAAATTTTTTAAAGAAAATATTCAAGAGCTTTTAATTAACTTTAGTTTTTATATACGAAGAGTAATTTCAAGAATTAATAGAATATGAAGAATAAATAAGAAAAGTGAATAAGATTCCACATAGATATACGTTTTTTCAAGTTCGGAAACTTGGAATGTCTGGGGTGGGTGGCGAAATCTTTACAATTCAGGACTCGACCAAAGTGGATTTGCGGAAGAGGCAGAACAACCACGATACGCTAGAGGGTGCTGGAGAACCAAAGGCCATTAATTACGTTACGGAAGAACGCAGTCGTTGGTTCAAACAAAGGCCTCTGTATATCCCCAAAGTTCATAATTCCGTGTACATCGTTTCAGCACGGTTCATATACTGGGCCTAATTATTGCGAATTTACATAGTTATTTTTTCTCCCCCTTACTCGCATTTACCCTCTCATTTTTCGGACAAAACGAAATTCCTATTGTCTCTTTAGTATTCACTTCTTTTCTCTCTATTGAAGAATTGGACTTATGATTTTTCTGTATGAATTTATACCGTTTAAAGAGATTGGAAATAGTCTTGAACATTTATATGTTTTTTTTTTCAAACCGGAAATCCACTTCGCACATCAAAAATAAAATGAAGGACAATTCTCGGATTATTCCGGAACTTGTTCAATTCCCGTACAATTCTCGGATTTCCTTCATTTCCCACACAGTAGACACCCTGGGATAGATATTTTTTTCCATTTATACAGACAGATTCGAGAGATGGTTTTATTGTGTTATCAGTAGTGGGAAACGAAATGAACTTTTGATAAATAACTCGAGTCGATATTTCAAGTGTAAAAGGACAAGAGCGGGAAGGACTTGGCGGAAGTTGCGCTGAATTCGGTTTAAGAAATAATTATTGAGTCGGCACAGCTCTTGGAATTGGCAGACGGCTTGCATTTGTGTAGGTAGCTTGTCTCTCTGGATGTAGTTGAGAAAGAGAGGAGAGAAATACAGTGAGAGAGACACAAAGGGAGACGTAGACTGAACGTGGCGCAGAGTAGAGGCATCCGCGCGCTCATTTCCGTTTTGGGGCCGTAGAACGGGATGAGAAGGGGATGGGATCAGGGTTGGATGGGTGGGGGCGCTAACTCGCGAGATATTAATTCCGTGTTAGCGCTAGGAGGGTGCTAGGGTGAAAACTACGTGCCGAGGGGTGAGAAGGAAAGAATGAGTTAGATAGAGAAAATCTGAGTGAGAAAGAGAGAGAGTCAGGCTTAGGGTGGGAGTGGGCGTTACAAATCAAAGATTAGCCATAGTTAACTCGACTTGCGCAGTCAAACAGTTAATCAATAAACGATTATTTACATCGTATGCCCGCGCGTCAAGGGAAAATCTAGTAATGTGCTACCTAAATGAGATTTTGTTTAGACTAGTTGATTCTGCATATCAAATTATGAAATCATTTAAAATGAGAGAGAGAAAGATGTATAAAAGAATTTGACAGAAATAAGAGATTTTTTGGAATCTTAAGATTCACCTCGAGTCTTAAAATTTAAGTTAGTTGTGAGAGACAAAAATTTATTCTAATCTCCAAGGAATGTAGTTTACCTCATCTGGGATAGTCTGGCAAAAGTTTGCTTGTAGATTGTAGAACGGTAATTATAGTTTAATCGCAGTCTCTATCGACAGTCCTAATGACTTTGCCGCTTAGCATCGTGAGTTATGTCCCGAGTTTGTGTTCTCGAATTATTTGACTCTTTTTACAAAATTCTAAACGAATGAAAATTACAATTTCGTTTTTCCTATAACAAACTCTGTGTTATCAAAATGTCTTTTTAGATAATGATTACGGTAGGGTAGTTGTTTTCAAGTTTCCTCATACAGTTATCTAAGACTACATGAAAATTTGAGATACCTGTTTATTAAATGGATTAATGGAGCTAATTCTTCCAGGTTTAAAGACAACCAGAACCGGATTAAACAAACATTGAGACAAGTTAGTTTCCATGTATTATTTTGAACCACGTTACTGTGGCGTATTATGTTATCAAGGTCATTGGGATTTTAAAATATCAGCCAAAGGCGGAAAATGAGCGTAGGAAAAGCGTGGTCAGCTCGGTCGCGTGGCAGAGGCTTGGAAAGGTGGCAATTGTATAGTGGCGGAGGTGGAGGCCGCGTAGACGACGTTGGAGGTAACAAACGGCGTTGGGTTGGGGCTAGCTGGATGACTGGCGGCGGAAGCGTCGTCATGGCGACACATCGATCAGCCGCCGCCACGCGATTCCAGTAGAGCCGAGGATGCCGAGGTCGATCTCATACTACTGTGCCACATCGCGAAACACACCCGCATCCACGTCCGTTTTCACACTCCTACCCTTTAACATGATCCACAAATATGTAACTCGAATCTGCCCTTAACGGTCGAATACAACGCATAATCTACACTCTGATGCTGATTTAGGGTCGAACGAGCTCAAGGTTCCGATCTTGGGAAAGAATCTCAACTCAAGATTTCTTTGCAGGAATCCTTGAGGGATCCTTTACACTGCACAGGAAATTGGCGAAGGAACCTTCGCAGGATCCAATCCAGGAACTTTTATCAACAAAGGATCTTTCACAACCTATTCCTATGTAGATTGTAGTTGTATACAGGATTAAAGATGATAAAGGTTTTTCACCTGTACAATCCATCTGTACAATGTACAGGAACTTCTAGAAGAACTTCAGTTAAACAACGGTTGAAATATGTTATACAGGAATCTGTAAAGAACTTGATTTCTTCACTGCAAAAGTTCCTTTAGGACTCAGCTAAAATTCCTTTCCAGTAACTTGAATTTAAAGGAGAAAAATAGGGAAATAGGGGAAAGACTGTGAAGCTGAAATTCGAATCCCTTGTTTTTTGAAAGTCAGATTTTTTGCCAGGTTTTTCTTTCTCCATCCTTAACGAGTTTGCCGCTCCCAAACGATTACGCAATCCCGAGTATTTTCGCAGGCCTTTGAAAGGCAATTCTGATAGTTCGAATCGGGGGTGGGATGATACTCGAACTACGATATATGTACAGTCGACTATACCGATGAGGACGAAAATGAAGACCGGTGTTTGTGGCGTCCGCTGCCGCCTACCCGGCAGCCGACAAAAAGGCGAGAGAATTTCCTGAAATCCTTTCTGAGGGGCTGATTGCCATCATTATCGTGGAGTGGGTAGGAGTAGAGCAGCACTGGAGGATCGTAAGGGGGTTTGCTAGGGATTGGCATGGAGTGGCGACGTTGAGGGAAAAAGAGAGAGGATTGGAATCAAGGGATGCTCGTTCAAGAGAGAGTAGAGTAGAGGACAATCAGTGGTATTCAGCTCGAGACGAGGAATGGAAAGGCTACAAAGAAGAGGATGGAAGCAGGATCCCACTCGTGCTTTCTCTCTCCTTGTCCAAACTGCTAGCTCGACTACTTTTTTTTATTTCTTTCTTTCTTCACCCTTGTCCTGCCTTTTTCTCCTTCTCTCTCGAATCGATCGACCAGCACGTTGCATCGACCCTTCATTGCTACACTACATAACACTAAAACACTACAAGCCCCATATAACAGACTGAAGAGTGCAAACCTAATCCTTCAGAATTCAACCACTCGACTACTGATCGCTGATCTCTTGGCTAATCAAGAAAACCCCCAATCTCTGAATTTATTTGAGATACACTTTCACCTTTAAAAATTACATCAAATTCAGGTTGAACTTTTAATTAATTCAGATCATGATTTCCCAAGATTTCTCAATTTTTTCCTAAGTGCTTAAACTCGAAAAAGATTGGGCCAGATATTCCCTCGGATAATTCTTATTTAAGTATTCCTACTTCAGATTATTGGATTTTTAAACCGCAGGCGAGTTAGAATGCAGTGAATTTTTCACACCCCTCATAGTTTGAAAATGATTGAGAAGCTATTTTTACTGAGTATTTTATAATAGACAAGAATCGATAATCCTTAGGTCAATCAAATTACTTATCAGTAGAAAAGGAGGGCTATGGTCAGACACGACGGTCAAATAATTCAACAATTTGAGAGTTGTATTGTTGCTAATTCACTTTACGTTACTTTGCTTGCTTTCTTCAGTTATTAAATATAGATAGAGTTTTTTGGAATCAGAGAATGAGTGATCTGTTGCTCACGCAGCAGTGCACGTCGACAATATTGACAGGGAGCCAAGAAAAGACGAAGGGACCGTCTCCCGCCCTTTCAATGCTTATACTTGATGCTTAGCTCACTCCCCAGTCACTCCTTCATTGACGCAACATTAAGCACACACGATAACGCATGATTAACCGGCTAATGACTTTCTCCCTTTTTTTCCCATCCCGCATTGTCAGCGGGGTATCGTCGATTACCACTTGTGTGTCACAGTTATTTAAAATGTCAAGGAGGTGATTCTCGCACTGTCATTGTAATTTTGTATTCACAAATTCGATGACTTGAATATATGTTTAATGCATTTAAATACCTATTTATTGAACCCAATTTTTGGACAGAACCAAAAAAATTAGAATGATTTATCTTTTTAAAAGAATATATTGCACGCATACCAATAAGGAAACTCAAGATCCAAGAAATTGTGTTAGTTATTAGGTATTATGTATAATGTAGATTGGCTATGGCTTATTGCCTTGCTTTCAAAGCTTTACACATACGACTATAATCAAGTAACGTATATGAAAAACAGCACACGGTATTCCCAGGTGGTCACCCATCCAAGTACTAACCGCGCCCAACACTGCTTAACTTCAGTGATCCAACGAGAATTGGTGTTTTCAGCGTTATACGGCCGTTGTCACCGGTAAATTTATAACAGAAAGTTATAAATCCGGCCCGAACCCTCACAATTTCTAAACGGGAAGGCGACAGGATCAAAATATTTTGCAATTCAGAATATTCTCAGCCCTCTAGTGGTTTTTAGTTAGACTATCACAAAGAAATTTCGTGTGGTACACAAAAGCACTGCCATCTGTCCAGAAATTCTCGGAACTCTGGCAAATTTCTTCTGTAGAATTTCGCAGTATTGATCCATTTGAAGGGGATGCAATTTACAGGGACCGAATCTCTATCGTGCATGGTCTTATCAGCCTCTTCCTAACCGATTCTCGTTAACGTTTGCCAAGCTAGCTTCAATTTGCTAAGATAATTAAAAATACCAATTTTAAATATAATATAAAATATGACTCGTGACATAAAAATTATATTAATCTGTTCGTTAACCATTTTTTTAGAGTAATAAGTTATTCAGCTTTCAAGATAAGTTTTAAGTACTACTGTAGAGATAGGACTTTTTTACTTTTGGACGGTAATGTACTCTAGGTCTTGATTCTTTTCAGCTAGTAAAATCAATTCCAATACTTGGATTCTACTGATTAAGTATCTCAGAAAGAAAGAACATTTAATGGCTTAAATATGTCCTAAAGACGTCTTAAAGACACAGGACGTTCCAGGACATCTTCCGCATTGACATTAGGCGTTTTAAGAACAAATAAAATCAAAAACAATTCCTAGATTTTTTCAATTCCCGGACAATTCCCGCACAGTAGAAACCGTTAAACTTCCTTGGGATCGGAATGAAACTGTTTGGTTTGGATACAAATTCCGGAAGGATTCCGATTGACTCGGAATGAATTCCCAATCCTAGACTTTCGCCAGAGAGAGATCGTGATCGCCAATATTCGATCGTTTGTGACATTGATGGCCTCCTTTGTACACGTCTTATAAATATGAAAGCTTAACCTTTGATACGGACTTTGGATTTCCGCAGAGTCATGGATAATTTTTTATTCCCTTATTCAGACAGTGCTTCCAGCCTACAGTTAGTAACGTAACGAGGTTATTTCTGGAAGGAAAGAGGGTGGTTGGTAGGTGGGCATAGGTCGTGCGAGGATGAATAATGATTCGACAGTGTCTAGATGGCGACGGTGATGATAGCAAGTTGCTCGCACGTGGTGAGAAACCGGCAGGAGGCAAGGAGGAGGAAGGTGGAGAAATACTGAGTTACCAACTCGTAGATATACGTCAGCGATAAGACCCTTCGATGTGATCCCTTTTCTACTGGGCCTGCACGCGCAGGGCTTTTGTGCGCCGCGCAATAATTGCGCTTCACCGTGGCGTGCGATGGAGGCAGCGCGGCAGGAGGGTGAGTGGAACAGTGGGAAAAGCCGAAGAGCAATGCATAGCCTAGGCGACCTAGGCAGTGGAGCAGGACGATTACGACGGGGATGGGGCACGCGCCGGAACCGGAACTGAGGAGTCGCGTGTCCCCGCCGTTCCCGAGCGGAACTATCATGATTAGTCACGGGCTGCAACGACCAGAGGACTTAAAACGAGAGGACAGGGGATGACGACGACAAGGACGAAGAAGACGACGATGATGGTCGTTCACTCAGCCTACTGTCAGTCTAGAGTCGAGGCTTTCAATCACTGTTCGTTCTGCAATCTCTTTGAAACTGTGGCGACATGGGTCGGTGAACCGACGGGATCGTCAGGAACTGCGGCGTTTTCGCATCGACCTCTTGGGGTCTTTAAATGAGAGTCGTCCGGAGGTTATATGCCTGGACATTTCCAAACTGATGGCACGGTTGATACGCAGATCTGGGGAAGAAAATAGCGAGAAAAGAGATTCACTTTGATTCGTTAATTTCTTCAAGGAGTTCTCTTTCGAATGCTCCGACACGAGATGAGCGCAAAAACAAATAACTCAAACTAGATTAAGTCGGACTGAGTAAACCTCGGAACCACTTGATAACGTGTAAAATAGTAGCCAGATTTCCGACCATTAGTTTACTCGTGTAGGCCAAGGTTTCCAGGTTGATACGAGTTTTTTCGTTTTGTTTCTGCAAACAGTTTATATGATATTTCAAAACAAGACTTGAAACTGCAAAAAGTTAAAAAGTCTGCGGTGAGAATGTTTGTAGGGTAAAACATCCATCAGAAAGGTACAATAAAATGATAGGGATCTATAAATTTGGTCCAAGTATTAAAAGTAAGAGAATTGCAGATCGCGTAGTTCGCTTAATAAAACTGATTCGCAAGTCTCTCTATATTCAGCCGTCTTTTAGATCACCCCTTGGTTGTCTAGACCAGGAAGCAGAGGGAGACGTTTGGGTTTGCTGGTAGTACTGGTAGATGCGGAAACGTAGGGGCGCGTTAAGGTTGACCGGACGAAGGGCAAAGGCAAAGGGAGTAAGGTTTAAGGGTGACGAGGGGAGTTCGAATCCCGTAACCCCCAGGTTAACCGATACCGGCAATTATCAACGCGTCGTTCTCCCTTCGTTAGATCATCGAAGGGGCCGATGCACTGCTTTATATATCACATAGATATAATCATTTATCTCTCGACGTGCATCATCCCATATAATTAAAGTAACGCTGGATTTTAACATCGTCTGAACATGAATCCGATTTTTTTACTCAACAGATTGTGTTACGATTACTGGTCAAGGCTATTTCAGAATGCAAGGTCAATTTCTGTAAAAGTACAAGGCTAAGAGCATATGAATATTCAGATACAACAGACGAGTAACCGAGGAATTTTAAACCATCATTGAAAAAATAAACCCTTATTTGACACGTAGAGAATTAATGGTGTGCTAGAACTACCATTTTAGGTCAAACATCAATTATGAAAGCAAACATAGGGCGACGTTCATCTAATAGTTATTTGAGTTTTTCTGTTTTTTTTTACTCGTTTTTTTTTCTTCATTCACAAAAATCGTGCATAATAGTTCATTTAAATAAGAGACTGATCGTAAGTGAAAATGAATCGCAATATAAATTATTTTGGTAATATACTTTTCACTATACGAGTTCATAGGTAACTTTAAAAGTTTTGTCTTATCTGTTAAATGAGGGATCAGTGGGGCGACCTTAATTTCTCGAGGTAAAGAGTATCGCTAGAGTTTATAGCTGACTGTACTTAAGATGTAGTTGTATATTGCTATAGAGCAATGGGCCCACTAGTGTGTGGGTGTGTGTATGAGATCTAAGTGGTTGGGTATCCTCTGGAGCGTAGATAGGAATAGATAGTCTGCCCCTAACCTCAAACCCCTTTCCGCGGGTTGCGAAGGCAGCATCCGGGATCCTGAGGGTGGTTGTTCGTGGGGCGGTCGGTTGCCATGGACACGCTCTCGGCTAACCCCTAACCACTCCTCCCTCGTCATCCAGATTTTCCAGCCTCGCCGCCATCATCGACCCACCATCTTGCCATAACCAGCAGAGGACACAGAAATTTGGTGAATCTCGAATTCACGCTAAAATCTGAGTTCACGGTCCAACGGTTTTCAATCTCGAGTTATACTCTCTACTACTGTATCTTAATCATGGAGATTTTTTAAAACTGTGAGCTCTAGATAAATCTTTGCAAGCGTCAGATCAATTTAATCTTCATTCCTTCATCAATCGTACAATTTATAAATCCCTCTTTTCTATAGAGCACGATATTTCAATTTTGTGTCTGACCGTTAAATTCCTTTTCTACTGGGAAGGAATACTAGAGGGCATAGATTTATTTTTTAAGCGGTAATACCTAGTAAATTTTTTTTAGCGGACCTCTAGTGCTTATAAATTTTTACCGACTAATCTGAAATTTAAATTTTAGCTTAATAATAACTTGTAACTTAATTGCAACTTAATAATAATTAGCGTTAATAATAAAATTCTCTAGTGTACCATGTAGAACTTTGTCAAAAATTGTTTGATACAAAAATCAGTAGTAAATCATTAATAGAATTGGTAAATTTTAATCAATCAAAAAAGCTAAGTACTTCGCTAGAGATTTTTATTATTAAGCTACAATTAAAATTTCAGATCAATCGGTAAAAAATTGTAAGCACCAGAGGTATGCTAAAAAAAACTTACAAGGTAGTATTCCATTAAGTAGAAAAACACTTTATTGTAAGACAATAAAAGGTTCCCAATAGTATCACTATCATGTCTGACCATGATATTCTGTTTCTACTTGAAATAATTAATATTAGTAAAATTATTTTTTAAGTGGAATCTCAATTTACTATAATATAATGCATTTTACAAAAATATCACTGCTTTTCGACTATGTCTGACCATGACGTTTCTTTTCTACTTGAAGTAGTTAATTAGTAAAATTATTTTTTAAGTGGAAAATCAATTTATTATGACAATATGATTCGCAAAAATATCACTCCTCTGCTAGATGCTGATACTATTTCATGTCTGGCCATGAAATTCCTTTTCTACTTAAAAGAAATGAGACGATCACGTTGATTCGTGTTGGCGGTTCGCTGCCAAGTATACAAAATATTGATATTACTCAATAATATTTCGAAATGATCGTCTGAATTTGTCTTTGTTTATCTTCAAAAATAAAATAGGGGAATTTACGGATGCGAATTTAACTACGCTCTTGGAGATAGTCGAGGGTATTATTCAGGACTGAGGAAGAAAAAAGATATTGTATTATTGCAGTACGTTCGAAAGCACAACTACGGAATAGGTAGCTCTGAAAGTTTAAATCATCGATAAATTTCAGAAGCAAGTACAGGATATTGGTGCGGGTTAAAGTAGTCGGATGGCCGTTGGTGAGAGAGTCGGTTCGCTCCACCGCACCGGTTGGCACTGATACAAACAAGCGTCGCGTCGGTGGGTTTCAACCCACTCTGAGAGGGGTGAGCACGGTGTAGATAACGTGATTTATACCTTTGTGTAATTAATGTCGTCCCTGCCGGTGCTTTAAAAAAACAATCGGAAATCGACGACATCAGAGAAGTGCAACAGTCAGAGACTGCAGTATCGCCAACGACCGCCAGAAGCTAGGTGACAAATTGCAAGCGAATTATGTTTTTGCAATTTGTTAGAATTTTCTGTTGCAGAGTAAACCTGTTCGATTTTAATCTATACCGCTTCTACCGAGTGTATTCTAGTTTATGGAGTAATAGACAAACTTGAATCTGTCTTGGGAAATGCAGCCTATCTTCAGTTGAAACATATTGGTTTAGGAAATTTGTTTAGGTTTGCGGAATATATCTAGATAATTTCTGACATGGTTCTTGAATACCGATAGTCAACTTTCAACATTTCATGCTTTCTTTATCTTTTTCTGGAGAACAAAATGAGGAGTTCTAAGGACAGCGGTCAGAAAAGTCTGAGAATATTTTTCCAGAAACGACTGTGGTAACAATGGAAAGCGGAAGTGCACTCACCAGTGATTGAGGTCGTAGGCGAAATGGTAGAGTTGGCACGTGGCGGGGGTGAGAATGCGCCTGCAAGGTAACTTCCTCTATCTGCGAGAGCTTGCTTGGCTTTTTCAACACTTTGCTTGAGTTGTTGAAAAGTGCTACCGCAAGCTAGGCCTCGATAAGGCCAGTTTTCCTGCTTGACACTTGAGGACGCGACCGAAACTCCTGCGGCCGCTGTTCCAGCTCCCGATGGTCCTTTCAAGTCGAGCGCTCCTGCGTACGAACAGCTGGCGCTGTCGTACATCACCAAAATGCCCCTAAAATCAAAAATATGACCCAGTTTTTAAGATTTGCGTTGCACTCTTTACATAAATTCAAAATCTATTAATTTATTTGTCGGTATCACCACCAATAGGAATCGATAGGTTTCTTTCCTGTTGGCGGCGAATTTAAAAATGACTGTCAAAATATTTGTGAAAAAGTGTTGCTTGCATTCAGACTTTTATTTCAAAGTAAGCTCAAACCACATCTTTCTAGATTATTTATATTTTTCACATCACATCTTTTCTTTATATATCTATAAAACGTTGATGTGTGCATAAACGACATGTATAACGCTTGTATCATTGGAAGATAGTGCGTACCGGATGTCGACTAACTCGTTGTGTAGTCCAATTTAATAGCGATCGTTCAAAGGGAAATGAGTATTACTAAATGCAATATTTTATTTTTTACACAGAAAGTGTAAACAATCTTAAAACACTAAGCAACATTTATGTTGAAGGTAACAATTGTATCAGATGATTAATATACCAACAAATTAAACTCATACGAGCTTAAATAAAAGTATCATTAGTAATTTTTAAATTACTGTTTATAAGCTCTATAGTTTTGAAAGCAGTCCAAGACAAATTGTTAATTTTTATGAAATACAAGTATTAATGTGGCATTTAGCCAATTGCTTAATTAGTTTGGAGATAAATAATTTCTAAAGTCACGATTAAAACTATTTATCGCATTTCAAGCCTCAGCAAGTTGATTTTTGTGTAATTGTTTATTTACTTCTTGATCTCAACCATGTGAAGCTTGACATTGTAAGTATGTATAAGTATTATTTAAATACATTTAAACTCCTTACTTTAAATTAAAAGTAAATATTATTCTGCATAAAGAATTAATTTTAGCAAATATTTAAGCCATTAAATATGATTAAAAATTACGTAATTTTTAAAAAGTTTCAAATAAATCAATGGAAAACAAGAAATAGAATAAATTGAAAAGACTCTGATGCAGTTTGAAACAATATAACACGGCTATAAAATCAGCTATAAAATGCTATTCTGAATTCACTTTTGCTTTATTCGTCAAAGCAGAAAAATTAACAATGTAGCCATTGACATCGTGACCTGAGTCCAGAGGGCCGAGATCTATGCTATCTAGAGCCATGTAAATAATACAACTTGACACTTCAGCATGTGAAGATTGATTGCTACTAAAAACAAATGAAAAGCCGGACAATAATGAAACAAATTCAAGATCCGTTTAATTTTTTCGTGTTATTGTGTAAATTTTGTATAAATACTATGCTGTACTGCGACTTTTTTTTTTAAATCACGGAGAAGATTCACGTCTCCCGCACAAATTGGTACATCATTGGCAGAGAAAATTTGGAGCACTTTGGAAAAATGAAATTGGCGAATGTTCTTGGGTAAAGTACCTGATCTATCGAAGACTGGACCCGAGAAGATGAAGGTACTCTAGGCAGGTTGTCTCGCGCAACTGCGACCGCCGCGGACAGCAAATTGCCTGCTTCCGGGCCTCATTACATCACTCTGTTACTCTGTTAACTCTCGCCGGAAACCCCTCTGCCTACCTCGTCTAAACTCCCGCATGTATCTACACATACTATTTAAATGCAACGTCGCGGCGATAGGCGCACAATCGCATGCGATGAAAGACTGAGAGAGACTGAGAGAGATACTCAAGATGGTAATTGAAAAAAGCACCTTCAACTATGACGTGCAAATGGGTTTGAATTCGGTATTTGAGAGTTTAAACCTAATATAAACTATCCAACTAATAGATTAATTGTAAGAATGTTTCGATTCATAAAGTTGAATGAAATCTCGTTTTATATTGTAACACATATAGTAATGAAGGAACGCAATATATTCAACATAATTTTGAATGATATAAAAAGTATCAGAAGCATTCAAACCGATTAAATGTATTTTTCTATGATTTATACTCATTACATGAATATTATTCATGAATATTCTGGAATAAATTAATATTTCTCATTTTGCTTTTTAATGGTTTCAAGTTTGATGTACAAAAAATGCCTTATTTCGTGACTATTAACGGTGCAGAAAAAATGTGTGGCGAGATATCCGCCGAAAGAGGTAACCCGTGCGTGCTTTCTGCATATTTTATCAAAAGGTTTTACATTCATACATGAGTATGTATGCACGTGGTCGTAACGGTCTTTAATTCTCTCAGACCATTATACTTTTTTTGCATGATAAATTCTGTACTCTGCCTGCCTTTGATTCTCTTCATCAAGCGTTTAAATAATTACAAATTCTACCAATTCAGATCTGTTTGTGGCAGTGCCGTGTAATAGCTGTCGATTATAAGAGGCAATTATTCCTTTCGTCTCTTAGAGCAGATTACCGATGGGATATATGCATATGATGTATATATGTTTAGGATGAAAGCCCGACAAGGGCTTTGATCCATAATATTTAATGGCAGATCTATAATTTAGAATTTTGCACCAAGAGAACCCTTTTTAACGTTCTTAACTTCACTAAGAATGGTTTCTGCGATTTACAGATGATTTGAAACTTGTTTTGTTACAACTATAAATTTGAGATATTTTGATGTAGTTATAAAGACAATTTAACACATACATCGGGTTACTTTGAGCTATGAATTTTTTTAAACATAAAAAATCCATTTTTTGCGGAATTTCAACCAGGAACGGAATCTTTTAGCTTGGACCCGAATTTAAATGGTTCCTTTACAGTTCTTATTTGAATTGTACCTAAGCACTGCTTTACTAAAAGAATTTTTCCCGAAGCTTTCGGGATTAGTTTAGAGTAACACGAACTGTAAAAGAAACTTTGTATATCATTTACAAACATTCTCGATTAGTGGAACAGAATTTTGGTCCCCACCAGCATATAGTACCTTGGACGCCATTGACATCGGTTCAAAGACCGTCACGTGATTCGATAAAGCTTACTCACCGTCAATGCGGGGACCTTCCCTGTCCTCTGCACGGACGTTGCTTATGTTCTTTTGTAGAATAGCACCGAATCAAGAACTGATCCAGCGTTGCAGTTAAAAAAAATAAAGATAAAAAAAAAGAATAAAATCAGAGATAAGAGCAAAACAACTCAGTAAAACCTTTCTTGCCACTCTTACCCCGCACACTTTGAAAGTTCAACTTTAGGCGGGAAAGACCGTCTAAGAATTCGCGGATGTCGCGACCGGAAGTGATTTTGTAAACCGCCGGAAGTGTCGTCTACTGTACAGAAAGCACTGAGAACTGTGGTCGTCCGCAGGTGAGCGGGAAAACAGAAAATCCGAAAAATGTCAAGAATGGCAAAAAGGACAGTCCTCGAGTGCTGCAATCGCGGATGCAGGCACAGATCGTTGGAAAACGGATCGTGAGGATGAGGTCGTCGTTAGCGCGTGGACCGGCGGACTCGGCCGCGACGTCGGACGCACATTTGGCAGCGTCGTTATCAGTCGCGGTACGATTGGCTGTATCGGAGCCTGCGCCGAGGGAGGCTCAGGCTTAGTCTCCCTTCCTATCCTCCACATTGTCAAGCCTCGGTGTCTCTCTCGTGCTCGCACTTTACAGTCGACAGCTTCCTCCCTTTTGCTGAATTCTCCCTCTTTTTCCCTCTCCGAACCCTCTCCGAACCCTCCCGACATGGCTCCTTAGAGGCGGGATCATCCACAGGGTGGATCTCCGTTTACCCGTCCAAACACATCACCATAGTACCACATAGAATGTACGTGGTTCACCATCGGCTGAGTGTGCATGAGACGTCCTCGCTTCAACGCACGATCCCCCAATTCTACATCCCTTGTTTTCTTGTAGAGACACACCTGAGCGAATATGTGTCTGTGTGTATTGTGTGTATATAAGTATTGAATGTTTAGGCAGAGGGAGTATGGAACAAGTTCGAATGGCTAAAGCCAGAGATATGGATGTTCGGAATGGATATGATGCTGGGCTGAAGAGAAGAATAAGCACGCATTATGTGCAGAATTCAGATAATTGAGAAAACGCTACTATTCTGTAGAGGGAAGGAAGAACTCACATTGCCTTTTATAAGGAAAAACATTCAGGCAATGGTCCAAAATGCTGATTCGTTATTTTTTTATTCTTTGTTCAGGGGAATTTTGTTCAAATCATCGGGGGAGAGGTTGGGTTTAACATCCTGCGGGATTAATTTTACCCAAGGGAAGAAGAGGAGGCTTGAAGATTTTAAAAGGTCTTAATTTGTAGATTTTAACTGATTGTCAGATAATTTTATTAGTTGCCCCTCATTTCATTAATAATAAAATAGTTTTCTAAGATATCTTCAATCGTTTTATAGATTGCAATGCCATATGAAAAAAATAATCAAATGTTTTCATAAATTTATTTTTATGATATTCAGAAGGGTAAAAAAGGAATGGAGGCGCCGGGTATCGATCCCGGTACCTCTCGCATGCTAAGCGAGCGCTCTACCATCTGAGCTACGCCCCCCATGACTTAAAATCTCGAAATCGCTTTTTTGATCGGTGAAAGTGATCTATATTTGTCGAGCGGACCGAAAAAATACTTGGAACGCCTCAGCCGCAGGCTCTACGCGAGTACCTTTCTCTTTATTCACAATCAGTAATGACTTCGACTAGCCTGCAAATATAATGAAAAACGTCCTGATTTACCAATTACCTGATTACCAAAAATTGAATTCCTAGAAATTTGAAGCGCATTAGTTGAAAGTGAGCGGGTTCAAGCAGAAAATTCAACCCTCTAGTTATGCTTGTCTGACTTTAAACGGAGTACTACTACTACTAACCAGTAGTACTACTGGTTATACTACTAACTACTACATAGTTCTTCTACTTGGAATGTTTTAATTTACACAATTACAAAAAAATATACGTACAATTGAATGTTTAAAAAAATATTGTTTTCATTATATTTAAAGGGCTAAAAAAGATTTGGAGGCGCCGGGTATCGATCCCGGTACCTCTCGCATGCTAAGCGAGCGCTCTACCATCTGAGCTACGCCCCCGGTGTTTTATGATCTTCACATTGCAGTTACGATCGATGAAAGTGATCTATATATTTGAATTAATCAAAAAATAAACTTGTCCTCTCAGACTGCCCGCAGGCAAGCAGCAACCTTTCTTGCTCGCACAGTGACGCCAAAATTCTTGCACAAGGTGTGGACCTCATAGCTCTAAACTTGAATCAGTTATAATTTTTACTAAGTTTAATTAGTGCTTCAATTCTAGCTATAAATCTGATATCAGATTTATAGCTAGAGTCAATATTGACACTCAGTACAGGTCAAGACAATTTTGTCACAAGTGACAATTGAGTCACTAATTGAAATTAGTAAATATTATAACTGATTCAAAACAGAGATTGTTGATGAAAACCGGATTGACCCAACGGATCGTTAATATATTAAATAATAATATATATTCTGTAAAGATTTTTTCTGTAATTGTAAATAATAGGCCACCTCAAATTGTTGTAACATTTTCAAGCTTAATTTTTCATTAGCTGATCATGATTTTATATATTGTAGAAATATTTCATATGCTCAATCCAAAACTGGTATTACCTATCAGATTAGAAAATTTGGCTAGATGCATAGTTTTTAAACAGAGCTAGGAGGAACGTAAAAGGTTCTCGCAATTGCCTGAGGCTTTCAATGTTTTTTATGTCGGTTCACTCAATAAATATAGATCGCTTTCACGTGTCAGAAAAGCAATTTGAAGATTATAAATCACGGGGGGGCGTAGCTCAGATGGTAGAGCGCTCGCTTAGCATGCGAGAGGTACCGGGATCGATACCCGGCGCCTCCAACTCTTTTTTTTATCCTTTTGACTTTAAAAATTTCATGTCAATAACTGTCTACAACAAAATACATAAAACTTAACTACATTTCAAGGCTCATGTTGTATTAACAACATGATGTATTGTTTCCATTTCATGTTAAAATACATTGAAGTTGCACGCAGGATCAGAACCGGAAGTTTGTCGCATAACCAGTAGGGAACCAACGAGCGCTGGTCACTTCTTCAGGAAGTTAAACCTTGTGGAAGAATTGGTAGTATATGAGAATCTCTCCCTTCGGGATTTCGATTACAGTAGCGTACTGACATGCTTCATTAATAACGAACGAGATAAACGCACCAGTAAACTGTCGATTTTCTCTTCCAGCAAATATTTACTCTATTTTCCAAAAGACTTGAGGAAACTGTGGAATTTTTGCTCAATTCAGTACCGACGTGAAACTGAATGAAGATGGAGGTAAATTGCCCAGCTTTAGTTCAAAATATTTATCATTGCGAATGTAAAGTTGCGGAAACATAATTTTCTCCTACGGTAATTAAAACATGCCTTTAAGACCGGGAATACCAAAACTAATTTCCCTTTATCAATGTGACCTTGATACTATTTTACTTGCTACAAAAAATTGCCTTTTTTACTCCGAGGATCGATAACACTATTGCAAACACCCCATATATGTTCAGTTAATGTTAATAGCAGGGGCTGGCCCTGTTGTACTGGGTAGATGCCCCTTTCTCGTGAGTTAGAGCTTCCTGAGCCTTGCCTTCCATTCAAACCCTCCTCTCCGCTTATTCCTCCGGCTTTACTGTTATACTTTGCTAATGGTAAGGGAGGTAGTATCAGAATGTTCAGAGTTTATAATGAATAAAGAAAATACTGATAATTTTGATTAACGTAAAGATGACATCTCAGAGGAGAGAGGTGGGCTAAATGGAAAAAGAACAACCTTGGTAAGAGATCAGAAAACAAACAAGGTTTATTACCTGGTATAAAAAACCTCCACTCAGCGAGCGGAGGAAAGAGCCCTTTACAGCTTTAAAATAAAATTAGGAAACTCTCACCAGTTATGCTCACAATAATCCAAAAGGAAACATAGCTAATCCAGAAAGGAGCACAACCGATCAGCAAGAAAATAAACACAATGCTGACAAGAATAATCACTACAAAAGAGGGACAGCCACTTTTGTAGAACGTCAAACAAACTATAACTTTGGAAAACCGAATTCGACTTATGCTGTATAAACGTATCACGAATCAGTAGAATTTAGTATCACGAGATTTTTAATCCCATAATTAATGAATGCAAATAACGCTTTCCTTCCTTTTTCCATAAATGTTTGACCAATCATAGGAAAAAATATACCAAATTGGCTCGTTGAAGGAAAAAGTGTAATTACCGCTCGTCACGAACACGTTGCATTCAACAGGTTAGCACTACATTACAACACTTTATCCTCATGACGAGAAGTCTTATTCAGCTTTACTTCCTCTGCAGGATGTGATGTCGATGTGAGGAAGCTTCCAATCGAAGAATTGGTTTCCTCTTAGCAGAAGAAACTTAAAGCATTTCCCGTCCGACTAAAACAAGCACCATTCAGTTTGAGAAACTGCTTGAAGTATAAGTGCACTTAACACTTTTTACACGTTTTTCTTTAAAACTTTGAACAGATGCTTCTTCTGTCCCTTATTGCACATATAATAATTGGAAAGGTTTGTTCTTTAATCCATACGATATAAAACTAAACGTTCGCATCGATTCCTTACGTTCCTATGAGATCTTGAGCTCGCTTCGCCACTTCCAATCGAAAAGAATTGTGTTTGAACGACTCACGCCCGAGGGAATCATTAGCATCGCGTGATTTAATTTGTTACAATTAGGGTAAAGGCCCTGCAACTGTATAGTTTGAACGTCTATACGACACCGCACCCTGCTATTAATATCAGTTAACGAGCCGATATGATCGCTTGTTCGTCCATACGCCAACGACGCCAAGTATCGGCTACTAGCTGCCTCAACTATACTGTTCTCAAATCCATTGATCGCAGTTCTCGAGCTGAGTCACCATGAATTGACTCAAAAGCACCAGCTTTCAGGGGCAACACCTTTGTATAAACTTTTTCACACGTAAACACGCTAATATCAAAGGGTTTTAATATAATCATATATCTGTGGTTATATCTGTGGTACACACCGAGAGAAAAATGTAGTCACCCGAAATCAGAATGTGTTTTTGAAGATTCTTTTTATTCAAGAATAGAATCGGCTCGCACGAAACAAATGCATTCAGCATTTCTGAGTCCACAGTATCTCGTGGCACAATCTTTTCGCCGATTTCGAGTGCTTTAATGAGACTCGATCTACATTTTTTTTTTATAAATAGACTATCCTTCCAGAAGATGATTGTGGAATAACAAAAAGGTCGAAGCGAATTTGACTTCGAGCGTGAGGTCTATATACACTGCACATTACTTACCAATACCAATTTGTAATAGCCCTTATCTTCTGTCGATCTGGTAGTCAAAATGAGCGTGCCAGATTTCCATAAGCATTCATATATGCACGGCTGCTCTCAGTACATTATACTTGCATACCTAGTAAGGTGCCGCAACTCCTGTACTTCAGCATTTCGTATGTATATTATACGTACAGTTTAGACCACTAGTGATTTAAATTCAAATGATTTGAATCATCACTATTATTCTTATTATATAGAATAATTCTTATTATATACAAGTATGTAATAATCTCTAATCAAATGGAGATTGTTGTACTAGACGGGCAGTATTTCATAATATTGACACTAATTATTATTATTCTTAATAATAATAATAATAATAATAATAATAATCTTCGTATTGATTCATTTATTCATTCACTTCGTCTACAATGAAGTTCCTACATACCTCTCGCTTATCGTGTTCTTTTGTCTCGTGATTTTTTTTTATGTCAACCAGTTTATTATATAGGTTCAGTTTTTGAAATTATCTGAACATTTGAAGGTGTTTGCATTGCACGGAATTTCTTCAGTTTTAATTTGGATTATATTTTACGGCTAAATTGTAATTATTCAAAATTAAAATAGAATTTGAATTTTGAAGACTAATAAATTGGTAACGTATATTATCAAAAAATTATCAAAATATTTCTTTGGAGTGTAATATTTGTTAAACTAATAATTTTCTGATGTTCTGATAGACATTTTCCGATATGCTGAGGCGGACCTTTACTATCAATTGCCAAAAAATCACAGCAGGGGTGAACTACTTCGAATTTCTTAAGTGTGAACAATAGTGTCAGATGAAAAATACATATTCGTATTTAAGAACCACTGTTTCTCTAAGCATAATAATTATTATACGAAACTAATAAAATACGCTGTACACAGCTACATGTGCAGCTGCCTCACGATCGTATGGCACGCGAACCTGATTGACTTGTAGATGAGGCGACAGCCGATACCAACTACCCGACGGTCAAACCCCCATGCTCTTTATGCGGCTATGGGGTTGTGTAGAGCCTCTCTCTCTTGCACCTATTCTCGTTCTCCGCTTGTTGCTGTCGCTACACTGCTACCAATCGTTATCTTGTTAATTAATCTTGGCTGGCCGCGGCTGCCGAGCTCGCGAATGGCGGGTGCGCAAAAGATCCCCTGCGAAAATGCAGTGAAGGAGTCTATTGATAGTTCTATTGTGTTTCTCGATTTCAACATTTTTAATTAGAGCTTGTCAACAGCCCTTCATTTTAAATGCTAGTCGCGCATACTTTTTTAAATAAAGATTTTCAATATTCTAATCAAATTCATGTCATTTGTTTCCAGATCATAAAATTTAATTCACAAGGGGACGTATGGGTTCATCTCTAATAAAACCTAGGAACCTGTACGAGTTTCTATGCAGAATCAGAGACGGAGACTTCTAAAAAATATTGGGGGGGCACAAATTTTGCAAGTTTTTGGAAGTTTTTGAATTGAATATTGCAATTTTTGAATATTGCAAGTTTTTTGCAAAATTTTTCCCATTCCCGAAAAAACGGAATTCAGATCTCCAAGTTATTTTAAAAGAAACAAAACGATGGTCGTAAAAATTGGTGTATATCAGAGTACCAACTGATCGGACAATATAATGAATTGCCAAATATCAATTTTGCTCTCTGAAATATTGGGAGGGCACGGCCCCCGCAAAATTTTTTTTGGAGGGGCAAAAAGTACCTTGCCCCCCCATAGTCGCCGCCACTGTGCAGAATCACAGAGAAACCTCAATTCAGTCTATGAAGGACCACACATGCGTCTATAATTATATCTGATTGCAGACAGTACGGGATTTAGGGGTTTATATTGAGTCTATAGGCTTATTGAGAGTATTGAAGTATTTAGGGTAATGGGGTCTCGATGGTTGAACCAAAGAGCCTGCTGATCTTCTGTGGAAGGAAGGATGATGATATAGAAAAATTTGAAAAGGTCAACATGTATAAAAATAAAAAAGAATGTCTTAACAGACATGACTGCGTCCATCTATTGATACTCTATCAAATCGCATACCTACTCAACTTTATTATCACTCGGTTCTTTATCCTGCGAACAGGATATCGATTATCCACTGTTGCCGGCGGGGTTGGGTACCACGCGACACGCTTGCATTCGACGAGGACGCGCGGCGCCCCCTAATTGCGGGGGTAAGTTGGTACGGTATTGATTGCAAGAGCGTCTGAAGCTTGAAGGGTGTGCAGGACGCTTGCGTGTGCAAGAGAGAGATAACGAACGAGTAGGCGAGCATTCGAGAGGCGGAAGGGGGTGAAAAAGAGGGAGAAAGAAAAAGAGCGCAGAGTACAGAGAAACGGCGGGCGCCATCGCGCGGGCGACCGCGACTGTAAGGGGCGGCCGCCAACCCCCTCAGTTTTTCCTCCCTTATATTATTCGAAAAGATGGTCATGATGGCTGGAATGGACGATCACGAGCGAAAAATCGTCCTCGAGTTTTGTCACCTGCTGGAAAAGAGTAAGCAGCTGTTCAATGGACTAAGGGACCTGCCCCAATACGGCCACAAGCAGTGGCAGGCATACTTTGGCCGTACCTTCGACATCTACACCAAGCTCTGGAAGTTCCAGCAGCAGCACAGGTGAGTCATGTTTTACTTTAATAATATCTTCCATATTAAGTCCCTTTATTATAAAGCCAATATCCTCAAATCCGAAAGAGTTTCATTCCCAGCGTAGGGGCAGTCGTATCCACGTGAATGTGCATGACTGTACTATGCGCGAAACTCAATCGCGTGCCATGTGACCAAAAGTTTCAACACCATTCAGCAAATTGTTGTCCTTTGAGAATTCAGAAACCGTAGTACGATTTCGAGTTTCTACTTTCAAATTTTTTGAGCGTCCCATTTTGCAGGGATTAATGATAAAGTAGACTGAATGATTCACCTATTTTTGAGTCTTCTTCTTACGTCAATCGGATATGCTTCTACGTAGGTGTCATTTATCAATGAATTTCGGAAGCTGGGTTTGTGTGACGTCTTCTTTTCAGAGAAATTTCTCCCCCTCTAATTTTATATGAGCCTTGACCTTTCTTTTATAAATATTCTTCTATTCTGCAAGGGTGTTTTCTTTTATTAGTACATCTATTTTTATTCCAAGTTCTATATTTTGCATCATCTTTTAGCATCCCTTCTTGATCAAACCTCAATATACTGGATGCGTGTAATATATTTTCAAAATTCTGTTTAAATCTCAAATATAGTTACAAAGAGTTACAAAAGAGCTGCACTAAAGTGGGGTTATGTATACTGAAGTGGAATATGTCTGCTGAAGGAGGGAGAGTCTGCTGAACGTTAACTTGCTGCGTTTGCTAAAGTTGAAGTACGTCTGTCGCGGAAGACTGATAAGTTACGATGACATTGCTAAAGCGAAAATTTGTATGACTACCAATAAGTGGATGATCCTTATGATCCTTCACACGATCTCTTATTTCAGTTAATAAAAAGGGTCCTAGTTTAGAAAAATGTCAAAATCCTCGCTTTCAATTGTCAATTGCACAATTCTTTTAAAAATATACCCTTTTCTTTTGCAGACAAGTACTGGACACAAAATATGGGTTGAAGCGTTGGCAAATAGGCGAAATAGCTAGTAAAATTGGTCAACTATATTACCATTACTACTTGCGAACAAGCGAGACAAGTTATCTGCACGAGGCGTATTCTTTTTATGCAGCAATACGCGGTCGTGCATATTACAGTAGAGCAGCGAAAGAGGACCGCAGTGACCTGATGGTGAAGAAACTGAGGTATTATGCCCGTTTCATCGTCGTCTGTTTGCTCTTAAACAAGATGAAGCTAGTGAGGGAACTTGTTGGGGAACTGGATGCCCAAATCGCCGATTACACGAGTACGTACGAGCCGGAGGACCAGGTCGAGTGGAATCTAGTCCTCGACGAAATTAAGGCGTTCGTAAAGGCGGAGGCTGCTGTTGGTGTTCTCCACTCGGACTCTAATCCAGTTGTGTTGACTCATAGACTCGGTCCGTTAACGTCGCCACCGGTCGAGCGATCGCCACCCATGTGCCTATCTCTTCAAGAGATTCTGATCGTTGGCAATTGTACAGATCAGGTCAAGTTCAGTGAGTTGTCGATGGATATGTTTAGGATGCTACAAACGCTGGAGCGTGAACCAAGGGACGACCCAAACCACCTGCATGACACGTCGCCTGCAGGTAGAATGCCCTTCAGGCCCGGCCCCTATCCAATGGAAAATGGGGCACCTAGACGTGACAATCCGCACAAGTATCTCCTTTATAAACCAACCTATAGTCAAGTTCAGGTGTTCCTTGCTAGTGGATTCAAGGAATTACCAGCGAATGGAGCACTTCTTCTTTACCTTTCCGCCGATGGCTGTTTCTCCACTGTGAAACGACCCGAGGAAAGTGAGTATTGTGTCATCAATAATTTTAAAAACTTGTTAGTCTTATTATAAAAACTTCTTTTTCAACGGTTTTCTTTTTTTAAGTTCGTTGAATGAATTCGAGCAGAGTTAAGCTTCAAGTTGGAAAAATTCCTATAAAGTCATGAATTATTAGCTTACAGTATTCAGTTAAGAGCCACTTAAAAACTTGAGCTCTCAGACATGTCAAACGAACTAAAGTTCCAAGTGCAACTCAATTTGCCTAATATATGCCAATTGCAAATTAATGAACACAGCGTATTTTCGAGATAAGCTCAGCCAAGAAACTGTCGTTATCAATATTGTTATTGGTGCTTATTGAGACTATCTTCGTGTCGGTTACAAGAGCTCTTCTAAATTGGATTTCAAAGCTGCCTATCGTATTTGGCATTCTTGAGAAAGGCTTCATCGTCGCCACAGATCTGAAGAAGGCTTTGACACATCTTTAAATCGATTTTCACTCAAGTCATCGCGAGGAATATATTTGTTCTATTTCAGTACATATCAAATTTAATATTCAGTCCATTCCTTCACTTCTTCTTTCATTTATAATGTCAGGATTATTTTATCTTGACACGAATTGGTATAGATTAAATGTTCGATAATTTTAACTGTAATTTAATTTTAGTTGTAGTTTAATAGAAAGTTGCCTGATTTCATTCAGGGGCTAGAATTATAACTTAATAAAGTAGATTAAAAATAGAATTAACCAGAAATATTATCGAAAAATATTAATTGTAAGATCAAAGTCAACCAGACAAGGGAATCTCGAGACCTTCATAAATCGACCTTGCACTCCCCTTCAATAGCCTCGCGTTAAATATAATACCTTGAGACGCGTGGCTGACCATAGTCGTTCATTTCTACTGCCGTTCCATATTCTGCCGTACAAGTTAAAAAGACAAGTGTCTATTCAGCCTCGAACGTAGAAAATCAACGAAAACGATTTTGTATCGAAAAAGTATTATGGAATTCAATTTTTTATAAATGTTTCAACGTCATTCATAAAAATTCATAGAATTTTATATTCAGATAAATAAAAAAGGGACTTATTTTAGAAAATTTAGAGACTGTAACCTGGATAAGACAACATGCTTCTTTTAACTTTTTTGTATGTTTTCAGTGGGGTACGACCTAGGAGGGGTATCGACGAGTAGTAAAAGAGAGCCGGACCATGGGAAGAGGCCAACAGGCGGAAAGGAGCCCCACTGCCTTTACCCCGGAGACCTGTATCCGTTCACGCGAAAACCTCTTTTCGTGGTCGTTGACTCGGACAACAGCTTCGTGTTTCAACAGATACCTCGGTACTTTGGTCAGCCACTGATGGTCTTAATGTCACCCCAAGACACACCATCAACATTAAGAGACCTTCGCCATGGTGGTAGCCTCTTTACCCTCTTTCTTCATGCCCCACTCGCCGCCTTTTGCCTTATCTGTAACGTTGGTAGCCTCGCCGTTCATCACTGGGAGCGTTGCCAAAGTTACATCGAGCGATTCCTCATCGAGGCCAGTCGGCTCGTTATGCGATCTAGATGTGGTAAGAATTGTCAGCTATGCAACATATTTTCTCTTACTTTTCTAAGATAGCAATCTGTCTTAAATATTTAAGACTAATTGATTGAGATGAAATATATCAGAAGTCTAATCTGATGAAAATTAAATTATTCAAATAATTAACAAACGTATTTGTAAATTTGCAGAAACCAGTGTTCTACAGTTTTTTGGGGACGATTTTTTGCGACTGCTGTTAGTCCGTTACGTGTTCTGTGATGTGGTGCTACACCTACACCGATCGTTTCGCGGTAGGCAACAGAGGCCGCGGTGCCATCCGCCTTTGCCGGAAGCGGAAGTCCTCGAGCATCCGACTCTGCACAACCTTGTCTTAGACTTGGCTGCTTGTTTGGACGCGCGCGATCACTTTCCTGACAGCAACGAGTTAGCCTGACCCAGGCATCTTCCTGGCCCGGCCCCGGACACAACATCCCTGTTACCTTCGTACAACCACGATTACGATTACGATCACGATCACAGCAATTATAATAATAAAATCATGACACTGAGACCTCATTAAACCGCCTCTAGCAGTTATGTATGGTCTGTCTGTATATATACGAACACGTACACAAACACAGCATCTGCAGACTCCGTTACCTCTCCATCGCCTTTACGAGCTGCTTTCTGATATATTTCACTGTTCCGATACGCGAGTCATGTGTCAAGTTCAATCCTGTTCGGATAGCTGGATTATCACGATAATATTTTAATAATACTCGCAGAGCAGTCAGTCATTTACGATGTAATCACGATCATGTCAAAGTTTAATCACCTGTTAATATTAAGATATTCCAAACATTTCTTTAAATTTTGGCTCCCTTTCTTTTTCCTTTTCATAAGGAAAAACTTATCCTTATTTTCCAGTTTAAAAGCTACTTTGAGGCTACTATATTTAAAAAATCTACACATCCCATTAGTTATGAAAGTAGTGGAAGACAATTTTAAATATAGAAACTCTGAGAGACTCCTGAATATTTTTATTTAAATCTGGAAACATTGTGTCAGGAAAAAAAAGGAAAAAGTGAAGAGGTGCGAGCTAAAATTTGAAACTCCTTGTTTTCTTTGGGCAGCTCTATTCAACATCTTTCGACGGAACAACTTTTTGCCAGTATTTAGTCGAAAGCTAGAGGCAAGAATTGAAAAAGATTAAGTATACACTTCTCTTTCGTTCATTACAATTCCTTTTGTCTCTTTGTTGCCAAAGTGAAGCTTGGTCGCTTATTGCATGACGCCATCTAATCTAATTCAAGAGGAAGAGCCGTACATTAAATTATCAAACTTTCAGAACGAATTTTTCGTTCAAAGTTTACGAACAGCCATCTTCCTATGGTACGTAGAATATTCGCTTAACTTTTCTTACAAAGATTTCTTTTACGTTCACATCTTCACATCTTCACATCAAATCATTCGTGTTAACAAATTCGTTTTATAAGGTATGCAGAAAGGTGCATTGAGGCTTTCTCTAATTACAGTTAGCCTAATTCTGATGCCTTTATCTAAGTAGTCGTTTTTAGAGTCAGTCATTAATGCACGCTTTCGCGTAAAATATTTAACAAAATTTAACTATTTCTTTGTCATTGAAAAAGTGGATGAACCGATAACGTATCTCGTATTAAATAATCTTGATGTTAAGTTTTATGTCCAAAGTACATCTAGTGCGAAAAAAAACGTTTTATGCAAAGAGTGAATTTATATCTGCATACTCTTCACTAGTCAGTCTAGTTTTTATTAATATCTTCTCACACTTGCGTCTAAATGGAGTCGCCAATAGCATTGTTGCCCAATGAATATTGCTCAATTGATTATTGCTTAATAGTAAATTTAAAAGTGTGAATATATATGTTACATATGAATATGTAAAATATCAATAAAAAATTGAGCAATATTAACAAGACAATATGCATATTTTTCTGAAAGATGTTCGAGATACATTAAAGTTTCGTACATGTTCTCTATTATTAAACTGGTGACAAATAATGGTTATGAAACATTCATAAAAAAACTGCTGTTTAGATTCACCGTTATTCCTCTAATATTGTTGACTCTTTTTACACAAAGGTCGTTAAATAGTAAAAGCAAACAAATTTCTGCATTCGTTCCAATTCCAAGTTGTATTAACACAAACACTCGTTATTGTAAGTCTCTTTAAGTTCGGAAGTTCTACCTAAGTAACTTTTTTTCAAATGCATAAGTCGGAAAGGTACCTTTTAAAATGCGCTTAGGAATATACAATTTTTTGATACCTTAAACGTCTTTTTTTTATTTTAATTTCCTCATCTCCCCTTAAAAAATAAGTAATCCCTAGGATATAAATCTTTCACTGAACACAGTTGTGATTCTGAAAAAAATTTTATTCCAGTGATCGATTTTAAATTAACTCAAAGGAGAGATGCTAGCTTTATGAAAAATGCAGAGTAACTCCGCAGTTTTCTTTTGGTTCGTGCGTGACTGTTATTCGTACATATGTATAATTATGCTGGCATCGCCCACATATCCGTCCTCCCTTCTCAGCGAGTTTTCAGTGACGTCAGCCAAACGAAGAGGCAAATTTATTTATAAACAAAAAGTGGAACGCTCGTAAGATCGTTATGATTAATTTGAAAACACATAGAAGTCGGTGAACATTATGATAGACGATGGCTTACTACGTTTGACCTTTGCTCTCGATATCGCTAAACTGGCGCGATGTCATCATATCTTTGAACAATTGTTCATTATCAAACTCATGAGTGCTTCACTTCGCAAGTGCAAAGCTCTAATGGATGTTCCCGACTTCTCGTGTCTCACAAAACGAACTGCGCGACTTGTGAGCTGTCGAATTATCGCCAACGACGAGACAGGTGAACGCCTTTGTCGCCACGAGTTAGAAATGGAATCGAAAGATCTATATATAATCGACAATGCATAGAACTTAATCCAGGGGCGACCCAGGAACTTGAAAGGCACATTTCACCAATGACCTTCTCAATGTACACTCTTATTCAATTTAATTTACTAAATGAAATGCACTTCCCGCATTAAAAATAACATCAAGGATAATTCCCGAATTTTTTCAATTCCCGTACAGTAGACACCCTGTTAAAGTTTGAATTAAATAAATCCCTCCTAGAAGTAGTTTGACAATTCTACAGGAATCGAATAAATACTAATAATTTCAATGCTTTTACAATTTGATAATTATTGAACTACTAGAAGTTGAACAGCGGTTAGTTTAGATACTTCATGATTATTTTTGATCTTGCAAAAACGAATTTGAATGTTCACGAGTCTCACAACAAAAATAATAGAAATGCTTTCATGTTTGAAAAAGCAGATTCGATTTTGGCAGAGAGCCATGAACGCAGGTGAACGCTGTTAGGGACAATCCGCCCCTGACTTAGTTTCTCTCTTTCTCTCTTGCTCGGTCTCCTGCAGCTTCTGGCCAAGTCTCGGGACAGATCCGCTTCTACTCTACAAGCTGCTGGGGCTAGTAGGGCGCGCAAGCCGCTCTCCTCTCCGAGTTTGTCGGAGGCGGAGGGCGTCATCTTTACGACGACCTTGTCTTCATCGAGAAGAGACCTTGGAAAACCTTGGAAGAAAGAGCGTCGAGGAAAATCAGAAGCAGAAGGTCCAAGGCAAAAGGAATCCAGATTGGGGTGGAGTAGGAGGAACGAAAGGAAAGAAGGGCGAAGAGGAAGAGAAAGAGGGTGGGGATGGAGAACGAGCAACGAGGTCGCACATCCCGAGCATCCTCTACCTCCAGCCTCGGTCGCGAAGTGCGATGCGGTTGTCAGTTTTACCAGAGCGACTCGCTCCTGCCTGAGCGTCGTACTCTCGTGGGCAGACCACCATCGAGGACCAATATGATGCAGACTCCACCACCTCACACAAGGGTGCCTCATCCCAGGTGAGTCAGGATCGGTTCTGCAGACTTTTACCTCCTCTAATTAGCCTGCTTCCCTTGTTCCAATTATCCTCATGTCTGCCGGTTACGTAGTTCTGGATACAAATTACGATTCGCGTTTAGATATCCCAGCTATTTAAGGTCTGCTCGTGTGGCTATAGATAGAATTAGCTCCCGGCTCCACGGTGCAATATAGTCCCTCTGTGATTCCGCGTCGTTTTAAATGAAGATGAACGCGCATGTCTGATTCGTCTGGTTCATCTCCATGCTATAGGAATAAATCCTGATTCGTTTCCGAGATTAATTGCGTGACGGGAATGATATAGCCGGGTCGCGTCGCTGAATCCTAACCCAGAGTTTGATGTTGAGAGAGATCAGGTCGCCTTGTCCTTGAAAAAGATTCAGTCTGCTTTAATTGATACTTTGATATGGCGAATTAACGTAATGGGTAGAGTTCAAAATTATTAAATCATACTATTGTCGGGAGTAATTAAATTTACTGGGTTGTAAAAAAATTAACAGATGATTTCCCAAATCAGTGAGCACGAGTACGAGCCGATCGCACCTCCGCCACCGCCGCCGCCACCGATTGTAAACATGGTAGCACCGGTGGTTCGAATCACCGACACGGATGTGATGCCCGTCGCAGACAGCGATGATAGCATCGACGACCGAGGACGATTCCACTCGGGGTTGACCCTCGATGGCGATATAATTCTGCCCCTCGATGGACGATTAGAGGATAGCGCGATGGAAGGTCGTGAACTAGGGGAAACTATAGACACCTCCGACGAACAGGAAAGCGCACAACAACTTCAAGATCGCCTAGAGGAAAATTTCCTCAGTGCACCAAGTCCTGAAATAGAGCCCAGGATCGATGGAGAGATCAACGCTAGTCAGGTAATTTTTTTTTTAATTAATAACTTATCCTATAAATTTTCTTAGAGAATTGCTTCAACGTAGCGTTAAGCAAGACATAGTCATATTATTCTTACACTTCTTTGAACTGCATACTGAATTTTAGATGACACATTTCTGGAATTAGAATTCTGAGTCGGAAATATATTTACGCATTAAAGTCCGTAAGATTACTTTGGTCTATTTGATGAGTAACCATTTGATTACGTAATTGAAGAATATTGTGTTTCGTATAAAAATATTCTTTAAATTCTGCTTATATTTTAAGTAAATAGTAGGTGTACTTTCTAATTTTTTTTCTAAATCGTGAATTATACAAAAAAACCCTTCTTATTCCTATTTCAAGTATATTGGTGATTCTAAATTGAATGTATATAACTACTTGAAAAGTTCAATGAGCCTTTAAGAATGAGGATACCCTCACGCTGTCAACTCAGTCATTAGCAGTACTACGACATAGTACGTAGTATGATTCTATATTTAGCACGGCGCACTGTAACAAGAACTTTAAATGAGATCGAATTAAGACATCGCGTATATTATTTTTTCCATTCTCAATGTTTTACTTAACATGTGTCACGTTCATTCTATCAACATACGAAATTTATTATACTGCTCTAATTTTAAGTCATTGTCTTGGATACATATAACAATTGCTCACAAATAGAAATGTTGCAACTGGTATTTGTTTGCATTGCATCTGACAAGAATAAAAGTGAGAACGTTGAGATTAAATAAAATATGGACGGACGAAATTATAAATTAATGATTTTACAGGTGGACTCATCGGTGCAGAAAAAGTTACCAGAGAAGAAGAGTAGTCATGGTTTTCAAGAGAAACTCCGCAGTCAAGCTGGCAAACTACGCTCCAGGCTGAGAGGTATTCAGAAGCCCACCTTCACCATGCCTGCACGTCGCAGGACTGAGAAGAAGAAATCGACACCACCAACTAATACGAGTGAAAAAGCAAAGTCTGAAAAATCCAAGGGCGAAAAATCCAAGACTGAAAAAGCAAGCAAAATGGAACGTTTCAAAATGGCCCTACCTGAGAGGCCTCGCTTCTCATTTCCAGACACATCAAAGCTAAGTTTTCCAAACCGACCAAAGTTTAATATCAAACGTCCCAATATTCACTTACCTAGTGCCTTCAATCGCTCTCGAAAGAGCACGCCTACCCCACGAGAGCAAACGCGACAACGATCAACGGAGTCTACATATGGCTCGCGTAAAAATATTTTTGATTTTTCAACTTATCCAAGAATTTTTGACAGAAAATCAAAAAACAAAGCCGAATATGCAACTTCCTCGCCTAAAGAATCACGTGCTCAGTCTGCTGAGAGTGCGACTTTTCCACGGACTAAGAAAACCCTCAGAGCCCGATGGGCTCAACGCTTTGGAGATACGAAACTTTCAGATGAAGACCTTGTGGAGCAACGTGTTGCAATTGAAAGATCACGTCCGTGGAGGCATCCTTCTTTGGAGGAGCCACGATTGGCTTTTAGAGTACAAGCCTCGGAATCCCTTGAAGAGTCTGAGAAGTTACCCTGGGAAACAACTGAACAAAAGACAGTTGAGTATCGAGAAGAGATACAGTACGTTGATTACGAAGAGGATTCTCAAGAACCCTCGGATCCAAGAGCATCAAGATCTAATAATGGGACTAGACTGGACGACTCGTTTGACAAAGACTCTGCGCTTGATCCAAGATTGTATGGTGATCAAACCGTGGATCGAGAGGTGAAGGATTTGAACTACACAATTACGAGATCTGCAAGGTACGAAGAACCAGAAGACGGCGTCGAAATAGAAGAAGTAGATGAGATAGAGGTCCTAAAATTTAAGCGAATGGAATCATTCGAAAATGGTGGTGATGACGATTACGAAGGTTCTTTTCCTCCGGTGGATCCTAGGCAATTTGATATCAGAAAAATGTCTTCAGAAGAACGATCTTCAGTTCGTTCCGATAAAGAGCAACAACAATCTAGCGGCAGTTCTTGCGAACGGCGGCGACAGGGTGTTATCGAGGAACTGGGTTCAGATGAGTTCTTCTTACGACAAAAAGGCATCAGTCAAGACGATATGAGTGTTGGAAGATACATCGTGAGTGAGATTCGTGAGGCACTCAGGACACCTGGAAATGCCCTTGCAGATGTTGATATGATTCCCATACCTCCTCAGCGACCTAACCGCACACGATCTTTACGAAAGAGAAAAGAGGACTTTGTAGAATCTTATAATGAATTACCACCTGATCGACCAAAACGAGAAAGAACTTTACGTCGCAGTGAGGAGTCGCTTGGTAATCTAGAGCGGACAGGTAGCTTTTCAAGTGCAGCTCACAAAATTGTGTATCAAGCAGATACAATATCACGGGACTTCTCGCCAGCAGAGCCACTAGATGATATAGTGATTGTGAAGCCTGCTCGCAGAAAGTCGAAGAGTTCCCTCGGTAGTCAGTCTCAAATCATTAATGAGACTTTGGCGAACATTGCACCTGGTATTTCTGCCGAAATAATTCCGCCAGCAGTTCCTACTCGGAGGAAACGGATACGCCGGCCAGTAGAAAATAACAGACCAATTCTGAATGGAAATGGCCTGCATCAAAATGGAGTGATCGACTCTGCTTGCAACGGACATGACGATTGGAACAAAGTAGAAAACACTCTGCGTCAAGAACATCCACAAACACCTCCATCAACACCACCAGTGGGACCTGTAACAGCTGATCAGGAAATTATGGAGAACCTTGCCATGAGGCTCAAACAAGAAGTCACTGAACGTCCGCCAGTTCCTCCGAAGAGAAGGTCGCGTTCCAGAACAGCTTCCTTCATACAAGACGAAGACCGCACATCGCATGGTGCAGAATCGCTTCCAGAAATAGGATATATTGAGGACGATATTCCTCAAGATGATTCTCGAGAACAGCTGCCTGGTTATGCGGTTATAGAAAAACGTGAGAAGCCTCCAAGACCGCCTCCTCCTCGACGACGTCGTCATAAATTCGCCACGACTCCAAGACCCGTGGCACCTAAACGTCCACAGAGAGCATACAGTACTTTGGGTCCAGCAAGAAGAAGGACTCCTCCCGATCCGCAGATAAGTCGATCGGAGGAGGACGTAACGCAATATATCGAGGTTGATTCTGATGGAGAACACAAGGATTTGAGAAGTGGAGAAGTTCTCAATAAAATGCAAGGTCGCCCTTTACCGGCACCACCCAGACCACCTCGATTAAATCGAGCTGTCAAAGAAAGCGAAGACTATTATGAACCAGAATCTGTTCACTCGGCGACTGAAGCAGTTGCGTCTACTCAGACCGATCCCTTGCCTGATGATCTCGTGATAGAAGAAGAAATTACTCAAGCGAAACTTATTATGGCACCTTCCAGATCTGGCTCTCAGGTTTTGATTTCGACTGAGCGAATACCAACACCAACGCTTTCTCACACACCACCCATTCCTCCTCTACCGACAAGCCAACCTTCAGAAGACATAAGAGTTTCAGAAGAAAGACAAGTTTCAAGTAGAGTTAGGGAGGATGCGATAGAAGATCGTCTGATGAGGTCTGATAGAGTAGATGAAGAAAACCAGAGAGACCGAGGAGAAATTTTACGAGCAGCTTTGCTTTCGGATGAACCACTGAGGATAAACAGTTTGGAAGTTGGAGACTTGCGAGTTGATCGGCTTAGTGTTTCTCAGCTCGAAGCTTACAAAATAGCAGCTTCAGAAATTGATGCAATTGTAGTCTCTGCTTCTGAAATGACTGGAAAAGGCAGTACGACTGATAGCGGAATAAGTCCATCTTTGCTGCAGGAATTAATAGCCATAAGGAGTCATCTGGAAAACGTAGCTCAGGTTCAAGAAAGACCGCCTTCTAGGATGGAAGATGCGTGCACGGCGACCAGTGAAGAAAGAATCGATATCATTTCGCCTAGCACCGTCAAAACGCAAGATTCAATTAGAAGAAGCCCTGCGCGAGACGTTGAATCTTTACCAGGAACGGGATCAGGTATGCTAGAAGTAGAAAAATTGGATGCAACACAAACAAAAGCAAAACAAGTAACAGAACAAAGGACGCAGTCGTCCTCGGAATCAGAAACTTTACAAGCTGAGGTTTTGCAGGTGGAAAAACCGAAATCTGATGCGGAAGTCAAAGCAGAGATGATACACACCACCTTCCCTTCCAAATCAACATCCCGTGAATCTTCTGTAGAGAAGGATGAAACACGTGAACAGAGATCAAAAAGTAGGTCTAGATCGTCATCGCCATCCCGTGGACCTCATCCAGTTAGACAAACTGCATCTCCAGTAAAATCGCTTCCACCGGTAATTTCAGTAACACCAGACACACCAGATGTACCTATCAGTCATACAATATCCTCAGAATCAAAACCACAGCGTGCAATTATTTCATACTCTGAGAAGAAAAAAGAACAAACATCTGAAGAAATTACACAGCCCCCGCAAGACAGTTCTCCTCCCAGTGTGACTCAGTTCGTAACCTTCCAAACGTCACAAATACCAGCTCAATTCTTTTCCCTAGCTTCGCCTACCACTCAACAAGTCGAGACCGAACCAAACATAACAGAAACAACGCAACAATTATTAAGAGCTCTCCGAATAATTGGAACTAGAACAATCAGACAATTTGTTAATTATATAGCCTCAAGGGTGGGCAGAGAAGAATCTGATGACAAAATTAAAGAAGTAGAACTGGTACTATGTGCTTTGTTACTGATCGTTGCTGGTTTGTTAATCATGCTTTTTGGAAGTCCACGCACTGTTACCCATCATCACCACTGGGATTATTTTAATCCTCCTCAATAATCAAAACGTCCAAATTTACATCGACCAATTTCCATGTGCTAATATCGCTTTGACTTTGTTTATTGTTATTATTTTCTCAAAGTTATGTCATTTTATATAACGAGGATAGATTTCTATAATAGCTATCATTGTACGACACGGTCGAAAAAAAGTTGTTGAAGCTGAAATTTTGATAAACCGTTTAGACAATCTACACTTTATACTATCGACGAATTGTCCAATTTAAAGAACGAACAATTAACTAATATTAAGCTAATATAGGTAATGCAATTTTGGCAATTTAAGTGAAAAATATTTATTTGAAGAATTTTATTATATTAAACACCAACGACCTGCAGTATTTTGTTATCTGTTGTTTCTATTGTTATAAAAGTCAATTACAATCAAACATTGAATACGACTTTTTCAAACTGAGTTTTATTTCAATTAATTTGCTCAAAAATAAGTCCAAAAATGTTTTGAAGACATAAAAATTAACTCTTCTAAACTTTTTAAATTTACTATTTTTTAGTTATGCAGAGGAAGTTGTCTTCGTCAGCTTCAAATTTAAAAAAATCAAAATGGTACTGTTGGGATCTTTAAGCTCGAAACGTTTAACTTTTAAAAGTGTAATCAATTTTTCTATGTAGAACCTATCTATCCGAATTCCTAAGATAGATAGAATCAAAAAGTTTATAAGAAATCTCTAATTGGAACAGTATAATTATATTTTTGATAATATATATTTTTTTAATATTAAATTCAATATGCGGACTTTTATAACTTGCAACGGAAAAGTATATATATGTAAAATTAATTTATTTTTAACTATGCATCTCAATATCCCTGATTCTTAATTTTTTCTATAAGTTTTAAGTTCACATTACCTTTCTATCAAGACAAATTTAACTAAAAAACTTAAATTTTGCGTGGCACTGTGAACATTTGACAACCAGATTTGGTTCAATTGATCTTAGGATTTCTGATCCTTTTTATCTGCATATTTCATTATAATATATAAAATAAATTTGGTACATACGAAAAAGAAAGGGAAAACGACTACTGAAAGAGTTCCTCTTCGTAAACTTTGAGATCTCGTCTATCTTTGTGTGCACTTTTCTGTGAATAATTAGCAGCAGCAGAAGACCACATTGAACTAGAAGTCGCATCATTTATAGGTTCTATTATTGGTTGCCGTCTTGCCAACGATACTTTTAATTGAATAGAAGAAACCATGCTGCCATCCATTTCACTGATAGCCCTTTCTGCGGCATCAGATTTGTCAAAAGTCACAAATCCTCGACTGAAAAATAAAAACGAAGACAATTAGATTATAAAAAATATTACAAAAAGAAGGTGATCTAATCATGTAATCTAATGAATTCAGTACTCACTTTTTCTCAGTCTCCATGGATATATTTACAATATTTCCAAACGTTTGAAAGTGTTTTTTCAAATAATCTTCAGATATTTTATAACCGCAAACAAATATTGTGTTTCCACCTCTAGGTTTAGCTTCTGTCTTTATAGGCACTGGTTTTTCAATCGTGTTTCTCTCTTCGGGGTCTTGTGCACTGACAAAACTATCATACAAATCTTTAACTCTTGGTCTTGGTGCTTCAGTTTCATCCTCCTCAGGTTGACTTGCTGAAAATGGTTGATAAGAACACACGGTCTTTTCTGTACTATTTAACTTTCTCTCTAATCCTCGAGGTCTTTTGAACGCCTGTTCCGAGCGTTTTGGAGTTTTAGGTGCAGTAATAACGCCAGATTTGATCAATTTTTTGGCTACCTCTCTCGCATCTCTAGCTTCAGTTGGTCTTTTTAGAGTCTGAGGTAGACGCTCGGGTTCAGGTTTAGGAGACTTCAAATCTTGAAGAGCCTTTTTCTAAATGAATCAAAGAAAAACAATTTGATTATAACGGCCCTCTTATTTACTAACCTCAAATTTTTTTCGAAATTAACATGTGACGTACCTTTCGTTTCAGCTTGTTGTATTTTGCCTGCAGCATCAGTTCTTCTTCGGTTAGGTTAGACGGAAAATGTAAATAAACCATTTTGCACTTATAATAACTAAAAACTTATGTCTCTCACTCACTGCAAACAACGGAATATAAACTGATGGACACAAGTACAAGACCAGGCTCCCTGCGCACGCAGCCCACATTGGCTTCCCGCTGGAGAAATATTGCCATTGGTCAAAATTTGGCGCGTGATTCAAAATCGAATTGATTTAATTAGATTTTGAATCGCGCGCCAGACTAAAGCCAATGGCAGAATTTCTCCAATGAGGAAGCCAACACGCGCTGCGCGCGCAGTGAGCGTTTTGCGCATCGGACTGCGCATCAAGCGGCCATCTTTAAATTACGTCATTATCAGCTGTTCAGAAGTCTTGTTGTGGTTTTGTTATTGTTCAAGTTTTCTTCTGCTCTACTCCAAAAGTTAAATGAATCAAATTTAAGTTAATTTAAGATAATCAAGCTTTCTGAATTAATAATGAATCTAAATCGTGTCAGTGATCTTATTAGTATTAACTGCTTATATATAACACGTCGCAAATTGTCAGAAATTCGTTTAGCCGGTAAATATAACCTCTTTTTCATATTATAGTTTATAAGCTTTAATTTTGATTTTAAATCAATTCTAAAAAAGTTTTTATACAGAAATAATTTTTTTTTTAATTTAGATTTTCCAGCTGTCTTTCAACCAAAAGACAGTGATCATGAATGGTACAAACTTTGGCAAGACAAAGAATATTTTAAAGCTAAGGACAGTTCCAATAAACATTTTACAATGATTTTACCTCCACCTAATGTTACCGGTAACTTGCATGTAGGTCATGCTTTAACTACAACAATACAGGATGTTCTTGCAAGATGGTATGTTCAAAAATTATATTTTATTGACTCATTTTCTTATTTCATTTAAATTATTATTTACTTACGGCATGACAACATTTCATGTTGTACACTTAAGTTTGATAAAACTACATACTCTTAAAGACTTATTTAGAAACTTCTTTTGTTAAAAAGAATATGTACGAAATAATTACCTAAATATTACCGAGTAAAATAATTTTGATAAATTAATAGTTTATTAATACCAAAATTTAAAGGCATCGAATGAATGGCGATCCAGTAGTATGGATTCCAGGCTTAGATCATGCTGGGATAGCCACACAAGCAGTTGTAGAAAAGTACCTTTATAAAACGAAAGGTATTAAGAGATATGATATTTCGAAAGAAGAATTCCTATCCTATGTTTGGGACTGGAATCACGAAAAAGGAAGTACGATAAACAGTCAATTAAAAAATTTAGGGGCTAGTTTAGATTGGTCGAAAGAGTATTTCACAATGAGTAAGGTAAATAGAAAATTTGAGAGCAAAAGTTCAGAAATTGAATATAATAATGGTTAATAGTTGAATAAAACCTAGCAACAAAATCAATTAAAGAAACTGTTACAACTCAATGTAGATTCACAATGCAGCAGTTACAGAAGCATTCATTACGTTTAACAAAAGGAATATGTTATACCGAAAGAAAAGTGTGATCAACTGGTCACCTTCTTTACGTAGTGGAATTTCTGAAATCGAAGTCGAATACCTACGGCTCAACAAAAAAACTAATATAGAAGTCCCTGGGTACAAGAAAAAAGTTACATTTGGACAAATAATTGAAGTAGCCTATGAATTAAAAGATTCAGGTATACATTAAATAATCTTAATGTATTTTGCCCGTTAAAAATTAGACAAAGCATCTATTTAATTATAGCATACACATTAAAAATATTAATTCTATAATTTGTATAGATGAGAAAATTATTGTTGCCACGACTAGACCAGAGACAATAAGTGGTGATGTGGCAATTGCTATTAATCCAAACCACAGTTTGTACAGTCGCTATATAGGACAACAAGTTAAGCATCCTTTAAAGGATATATTTATTCCTGTAATAGCTGATGATTCTGTATCTTTAGAGTTTGGTACAGGTATGTTTTTGAAACAATAATATTTGGTTTCGTTTATCAAATTAAATTTACTTGATAATAAATTAGGAGCCATGAAAGTCACACCAGCTCATGATCCTGTGGATTATCGCATAGCCAAGAAACATAATTTAGAAATCGTGAAAGTAATTGGTGAGGATGGATGTATGACAGAAGCCGTCAAACCGTACCAGGTTGAGTTTCTATTATTTTAAATGTATAAAAATGATAATACGTGCTAGAAAAAATTAGGCATTAGATCCAGGATTTAACATAACATTCCGTTTAATGCTCAGGGTCTTCCACGATTTATTGCACGAGATAAAATTATCTCTGAATTGTCTCAGAGAGGGACCTTGATAAGCATAAAAGATCACGAAATGACAGTGCCAAGATGTACACGAACTGGAGATATTATTGAGTCTATGTTAAAGGAGCAGTGGTTTCTGAAATGCGAATCGATGGCAAAGCGTGCAATAGAAGCCGTTCACAACGGGTCTTTGAAAATTGATCCATCTGTTCATGAAGAAGTTTGGTTCAATTGGCTCGAAAATATCAGGTAAATTTTTCAAATCCTGTACGAGCGGTTAACTATTCTTAAAATGGTTTCATTTACAATTGAATCATTCTAGAGATTGGTGTGTGTCTCGTCAACTATGGTGGGGTCATCGAATCCCAGCCTATCGATGCATTTCTGAAAATAATTGCACGTGGTTAGCTGCTCGATCTGAAGAGGAAGCTTTGATGTTAGCTAAAAAACAATATGGCAATTCTGTTCAAGTTGAACAGGATACTGATGTTTTAGACACATGGTTTTCTTCCGCTTTGCTGCCGTTCTCTGCTATTGGGTGGCCTAGTCAAGTAATAATTGAATACTAGTGATCTAATATTAATCTAAAAGAATATTGTGTTTAATTATCTTTTCTGGTATTTCAGACTGTCGATTTTAATAAGTATTATCCCTTATCACTAATGGTAACAGGGCATGATATTTTATTCTTCTGGGTAGCGAGAATGACCATGTTAGGATTAGAATTAACTGACCAGCTTCCATTTAAGGTACATAAAAATTATTAATAGAAAGGTGTCATTCAAATACAATTCAGAACTTGGAAGATAATTATGAAATTATCCTCTTTTATTTTAGGAGATATTATTGCATGGCATCGTATGTGATGCTAATGGCAAGAAAATGTCAAAGAGTTCTGGAAACGTTATTTCTCCGGAAAATGTTATAAACGGTATTAGTTTGAATGTTAGTATAGAATTTACACGTTCATTCAGATTATTTGTCAATATTATAGCACGTTTATTTAGTTATTTTTACATTATAGGATCTTAATTCTCAAGTTGAAGAAAGCCATAAATTGGGAATACTTAGTACCAGTGAACTTAAACGAACTCTTTCCGTTAACGCTAAAATGCTTCCCAATGGTATCGTCGACTGCGGTGCTGATGGATTGCGATTCACTCTTTGTTCTTACAACATTAAAAGTAATTTCAAAATATATTTTCCGTTTTCTTAATGATTTCATATATGATTTAAATTAATTTTATTCGATTTTTTACAGATCCGACCATTTCATTTGATGTTGAACAGTGTCGTACAAATAAATTTTTCTGCAATAAAATTTTACAAGCGTGCAGATATACTTTGCGTATGACGGATGACGATCCTATTCAAATTCCCAAAGAATTGAGTTCTTTGGATCGTTGGATTTTAAGTAGACTGTCATTCATGGTTGAGAGCGTTAATAATGCACTCACTCAAAAATTGTTCAACAAAGCAACATCTGCTATAAAAGAATTTCTATACTACGAGTTCTGTGATTATTTTGTAGTAAGTAGTGTCAAGCCTTTTAATTTCTATTTTGACCATATAAATATCACTAAATTTTGTACTAAAATAAAAATTTGATTATAGGAAGGGACAAAACTTGGATTTCAAAGTAAACAAGCTGATTTAATTTTAGCTCATCGGTTTGCTCTTGTTAAATCACTAGAAGTTTCTTTGAGAATCCTTGCTCCGTTTACTCCATTTCTGAGTGACGAATTATATATAAAGATGTCAAAGAAATTACCCAACTTCTCGTCCTATCAATCACTAATGGAAGCACCGTATCCTACATTTAATGAGGTATTGACTATTAAATTACTAGAAATTCTATTTAAAAATCGAGAATATTTCTAATTAACTTATTGAATGTCTTAATTCTTTTAGCTTCGGGAATACAGAGATTTAGATTTAGAAGTCCGAATGATGAATGTAATTAAAGTAATATTGAAAATCAGAAGCATATTAACTGACGTCAACAAAAAATTGCCTTTTGAAGGTAATAAATCTTACAGCACCTAATACGTAATAGGACCCGTTTAAAAAACACAAAGGCTGTCCCAATTCTAAATTAAATTAGTGTGACTATCAAACTCTAAAAAATAATTTTTTATAGTGCATATTGTTGATGATTCTTCTGAAGAATGTGATTTGTATTCTGAAAATATGAATGTCATCAATGCAGTCAGCAAAATTCAAAACATAAAAATAATTCCATCCAGTAATTACGTTGGAATGGAAAATAGCTTGTCCGATAAAGCAACAGAATCCTGTTCTATTTATCTCATAGTAAAGGTAAAACACTGTCATCTTTATTTTCATTAGAATAATAAGTATACTCATTATTAATTTTTTTTAGGATAAAGAAGTTTTAAATGAGCTCAAAAATAAGTTGGAGAAAAGAAGATTGAAGTTAGAGAAGATATTAAAGTCCACAAAGAAAAATATAACTCAATCGGATTGTACCGAAAAAGAATCAGAAAAATCTAAACTACAAAATCAAGAAAAGGTATAAAAAATATTGAATCTTTGTATGGATCATTGTAAATTAGTGGTTACTCCCGACTGCTTTCAATTTTACATTATTAGATGGTTCTATGTATTAAAACTAATTTCGTTCTATTTCAGATTGAATCTATGAAACAGAAATTATCTACAATATCATGAATTTCATTATAAAAGTAATTTTTTAAAGAATTTGTAAATATTTTTCTCTAAAATGTTAATTTTTTTAATATAGTATACAAAGTGTACTATACAATTATAAAAAATAATAACAGGCACTGAATTTGAAAAGTTGCATTCTTGTTTTCTTCTTACCTCATATTCGAAATTGATTCACTTTTAATTGACATCCATGTCATTACTGCTGCCTTCTACACTTGAATCGTCACTCTCGTCTTCAGAATCTGAGCTGCTGGATTCTAACCACTCTTGGGAAGATAGGTCATCTTTTATAATTGTCGACCATTCATCCAACTTCTTGCAGTCTGCGCATAGAAATTAAGAAATTTTTATTCATTATATACTAAATAATTTGCTATAAAAATTGAATAAACACTTACCAAGAGAGTAAAAGTCATTGAGAGTATATTGTTTATCTCCATCTTCAAACATTCCACCATATAAATATAAGACATTATGTTTAACTGCAAGACCCGGATTAATTCGAGGTGATGGAGTAAATGTGCTTTGTTTTGTACTTCCTACTGATGCTGCACTGGAAGTAGCGAGAGCTGGACCAACAGTCATCTATTACGAGTTTTTCGTAAGATCAAAAATATTTAGAATTTTTATAACGCATAAAACATTAACTATACAATTCTAAGATATCATATAAAGTACACTTACCGTAAATATTCCATCATCATCTGTTATAATACTTTTTGCAAAGTCCTCTTCAATCGCCATTGCCTCTTCTGCAGGAATTTCATCTTCGTCTTCATCATCTTTACTATCTCCTTTAATCTTCCTTCTTCTTTTTCGTTCACTTTGATCACTTTTCTCGTTTAGCGTAACTGTGGAATTATAACAATTCATCAAATAATTTCTTCCATTCATATGAAAATAAAGACATATACATGCAAATATGATTACCTGTGTGCCATTGATATTTTTCCAAGTTCAATGCAACTAGATCATTGAAGAATGTACCATAAAGTTCTTCTTCATTATCTTCTTGATCAAGTACTCCTCCGAATATGTATGCTAAGTTTGGCTGAACCAAAATCGCTGAAGAACTACAACGAGGCGTTATTGTAATTCCTCCTTGCTTAACACTTGTCCACTTCCACTTTGTACCAGTTGAGTCATTTTCTTTTGAGTATAAGAATAGTTAAACCAGTAACAATTCAGTTGATTTAAAGACTTACAATTACAACGGCAAATTAATAAAAATATTAACGTAGCTTACTTTCGGGACTAAGTACAAACATATCCGTGTGAACGTGGCCTTTGTCAAAATCCTTTCGTATCCGTTCCTTGCTGTAACCACCATAAACAAGAAGTTTATTTTCCGGCGTTGGCAGTACAATGCAACCAGATCTAGCAGCAGGTGGATTTCCTGAAAAAAAAAAATTATTAGAAAAAATGTAAATTAGGGATTGCCCGAAATAAAAATTATATTTACCAGATACTTCTATTTTTGTCCACGTGTAACTGGTAAGATTGAACACATGAATATCATTGAAGTATTTATAGTCTCTCAAATTGTCATGAAAACCACCAAATATAAACAATTGTTTCTTCATATAAACCATCCTATGACCACTTCTTGCGGATGGTCCATTTGGTGCACTAAAAATACAAAAAAAAACAATATTTTAACATTCTGTAAATGAGAACATTTTTTTAAAACAATCTGAAATATTTTCTAATTTATTAAATTATACGTAAGTACTGATAACAAAAATACACACGTTATTTTTTCCCATTTCTTCTCTCCAATATGATACACCCACAAGTCACGATAATGATAAAATTGAGATTCCGATGGGCTGGAAAATTCACCACCAAAAATCCACAAATCTCCTTTACCTGTTGGCACTATTGCAGCCTGGTGACCACATCGTGGAGGCGGTGCACCAGGTGCTTTTACAACAGTCCACTCTTTCTTGTTTAAGTTATAAAAAAATAAATCAGCGTATACAACAGTCTGTAAATAAAGACATTTGTGGAACACAATTAAATAAATTAGAATTGAAAGCCTCAAAAATGAAATAATCCGTTTTCTGTGAAGAAATAAAATATATAGTTTTTACCTTTTGGCCATCGTAAAATTCTCCACCAAACATAATTAACTCGTCTTTTAATGGATGTGCTGATAATGTAAAGTTTACTCGGCGTGAAGGAGGAGCAACGACCGCTTCTACAACTCTTTGACGACGAGCTTCTTCTTTTTCGATCTCGGCAACAATTTTTTCAATATTTTCCTAAAAGTACAAACCAAAAAATTCCTCATTTTATTTTTGTCTTTATTTTTAATTATATAATTCAATTTTTAAGTATATTAATACCTTATGCATTTTAAGAAAGATTCTTCTTTTATGGAATTTTAAATTAATTACAATAAAATTAAATTTTTAATGTGTTGCAGAAGAAAAAACGTGTTTTTAATTAAATTTAGAGGTTAACTTACCTCGCCAAGAGCAGCTAATTCCTTCTTCTGTTTCGCGTTAAGTTTCTTTTCCGTTTTTAGGGCAGTTTTTTCAGAACCGCTCATTTTATTCTTCTTTTTATCTTTTTTACCCATTTTAATGATCAACAATTACAACTATAATTTAATGACACTTGACTTGCTACCGGTGCAATGCAGTGCAATCACTGCAATGCAAAATGTATAAAAGTGTAAACATAAATCACGGAAACGGAAATATAGATGAAATGCCAAAATGCGACTGCGCTGCAAATAATTCGGCGCGTAATTCAAAAAAAAGATGAAAAGAAAACAAATCTAAGTCTAATCACCTGAAACAAATTAAAAAACGTATGCTAAATGTTTTTGAAAAATCAAGCAATTTTTTAATATTTAAAACTTTGGATTTTATACCTGCATTATATTTTTAATCTTGTAATTATAAATTAACATAAGAAATTTTAAAAAATAAACCATCACTTGTTTTCATATTTACATCTAATCTAGTCATCAAGGTTATCTAAAGCCTTTTCTGCTTCGCACTAATTTATAATTCTACAAAATATTATTTAAGAAAAAAATAATTAATTGAGATCAGTAAGTTGTTACAAAATTTATTTACACCATAGTATATTTTACAGTTTGATAGTATATTTTACTTAGAACATCACAGATACTTTATTAGCAAAAATAATAAATTTATCAGCGTTTTAACTTATTCTTTAAGGCTGAAAGTGTCACTGGCGAACGTAAGATTACTGTGCGATTTCAATAAACTATTATTTCAAATAATTCATTGAAATTAGAGAACCATCAGAGAAGATAGCAGTGGGTTTCTTTCTTCATAGCGTAGTCAACATTTGACATCTGTCACAAATGCTTTTTCGCATTTTCAGAATCATCATGTTGTGCAATTTCTAGTAAATGCTTTCTTTCGCCTAAAGAATTTTCTGATTTATTACCTGATGACTGTATACTGCTACTTATATGACTTTTTTTTAATAAGGCACCGCCAGTATAACCTGAGAAACAATTTTCAAATGCTTTTTGTTAATATTCATTCATGATTATATGGATCGAAAATCAATATTTTTTAATTCTTGAATTATTTACCCAATAATCCGCCTCCTATCGCAGTAAGACCTCCTATTTTTAAACCAGCAAAAAAACCAATTGGACCCGCAATACAGGTTCCAATAACAGCTCCTGCCAATGGATATGTCATAGCTTTGTATTTTGAAGCTTTTCGCAATATTTCTGTTCCTTTTTCAACCTTCAATTTGCTAACTTCCACGTTATCCTCAATTCTATCAACTGACTCACCTTGGTCCTATTAGAAAATAATGTTTATTTAAAGAAATGCATGTTTATCAAGAATACAATACATAATACATTTATTTGAAGATACTCACGTGAACTATTTTGTTGAAATCAATAAATAGTTGGTGTAATTGTTGTAGGTCGCTTTGCAGAGAATTCCAAGCATGCAAGCAGGCTTTTTGCCTTTCCAATTCTTCATGTTCTGTCTGCAGTTGGACATATTTGTCGCCAAATGGGTCATTCTCAGCTTGATTTTCGTCTTTGGTTGAAGTGGGCTTTTGAAATGGCAACTTTAATTCCAATGCTGTGTAAATTAAACGAAATTTAATTAAATGATTTAATTCTTACTATTTCATTAATCGATGTTATTTGTTCTAATTTTAAAGGCGAGAATTTTTACCCAGGTATTCATCAATGGCAGCAATAGTGTCGTTTCTGGCCTTTTTTGTAAGCTTGTCAAAAGTAAAAATATCTCTGTCCAGTACTTGACTTCTTAACATATCCATTTCATATAACAATTGCTTTAATTGTTTCACTACTCGTATAGCGTTTATTTGTTCTTTATAAACCTTATCCCAGTCTTGATTACCCTGAAACTAAACATGAGATATTAAATATACGATGCATACACTAGTGAAGTTTACATGGTTTACATTAACACTCTGATGTATTCAATCTCTAATTTTGAGGTTAGGATTTGAATCCAAGACCTTTAAACGCTTTAAACGCAAATTAATGTTATTATGTATGTATTCTACATCATGTCTGAACTGACTATGTTGTTATGAACAGAATTATGTATATCTTACCCTTTTGACATTATTTTTATGTCTTTTGAGTAACTCCAAATGATATGGGATAGCGACTTCGTTAAATTTACCAATTGCTATTTCTAAACGCTTAATAGGCTGTTTAATTACAATTTCTTCTTCGGACATTTTTTTTTTACACAAAATAGCCCAATGTTACGACGCACTAAAAACTGATTCAATTGCCACAATAACACAATCCGAGGAGCGAAAACTCAACCGTCTCAAGATTCAAGCGTCGTCATCATCCCGATCATCCCATTAAAGTTATCGACACAATCCTGATGCAATCCGGTGTTGACCTGTTGGGCTTGGGAGCCATTGATGTCTATTTACTATTTGCTTGTATGTATGTATTTACTATCAGTCTCAGTCAGCTGTGCCATGTCAGTAGTGGGCTATGTATTTACAATTTTGTATGTATTATATTTGCACGGACGAAGGTACACGAAGTCCAAATGAGTAAAGAGTCAAAAAATCATGTAAGTAAAAATCAAATAAAATTTCCAATTTTACTTTTATTTTATAAGTATGTATTTATAATACAAATAATGCTTAAACATTTAGAAATATTGGTTCTAACATTACACGTTAGTATAGTATAAATCGTATAATATAAATTTAAACATTGAAATAGGTTATGTTGATTTTTAATGAAAGTGTCAAGCTTACTGTTTTGTTGTAATTTTATCAAAATTTGTAAAATGGCTTCATGCAGCGCAGTGAATTTACCAAGGATCTAGTAAAATCATCAGGTGCAATCTAGAATTTTTATAGGTTATGTGTAAACTTACAGTGTAATTTTTCTTATAATATTTTATAGTTTCTAATACTTTTTATATTTTATGTTGCAGGAAATGGAAACAATTCGAGAAATTCTGAGCAAATTTGGAATTGAAAATATTGAATCGCCTGCTGACCTCTTTCGCACTTTTGCGAATATACCCTGAATGAATGATGACTTGTTCCACTCGTTAATTTACCCAGGTAGCCCAATATTCTCTCTTTGTATTCGTGATTCACGTGCCCCAACCATATTTCATATTGCTTTTGGTTTACTTAATATAATCCACAATATACTTCACAATTTAATGATAGAAACTAAAAAGTATCTCAGTAGAGAAAATCGAGAGATGTTAAAAGATGAGCCTATTAAAAAAATGTACGAGAGATATAGGCAGAGGAATTGACAGGTATGAAAGAGAGAAATATCAGCTAGCTAGTTGTTTGTTTCAAAAGTATACGAACAAAAAAAATTCCATTCGAGATTGTTTTACTAATTTTTAAGAATTTGTCGTTTGAGAATTGCTTGCATAGCTTTTTATTTTTTTTCATAGTTTCGTCAGTACTAACTGACATTAGTAACATTAAGTTTTATATAACGTCTAAACTAACATTTAAAATGATTTCAAATTCCTTAAATTCTTTAAATTTCCACGACATCTTTTTAAAATGGTAAAAATTCCTTGAAATTCCTCAAAATTCTACAACAAATTTTAAAATCCCTCAAAGTCTCTTAAAATTTAACTGGGTCTTTTGTGAATAGATTCAATTATGGTTTGCAAGGATGCTTCTGCACTATGGCCGGCTTTATTGATGAGCAGTTGATTGCATTGATCAAATTTAAATGCGGAGTTCAGAAGTTATAGTAAGGTAAAGGAAATGGGTTGGTGTCAAAGTAAGTCGTGCCACAAGATTCGATTATGTCGCATAGCATGGAGCTGGTTTTGAACTTATATAGTTCTCTCAGACCGACAGCAGGGAGGAACTCGTAGAGAATTCATGCAAAGTCCGCGAGATATAACTACATATCAAATTTTCGATATTATGTTTCAGGGATCGGTTTCAACATGGTTTCCTAATGGTATAATATGGTTAATGGTATAATGGTATGACGGTAAAATGCTGACAATGTAGAAACGAAAATACCCACTCAAAAGCAGAGGATTATATTTTCTATTTAGCTCTTTCTAAAAGCTCTTACGTAATTTATGGTTGGCTCCTTACCACATTAACACCCAGTTAGATTTACTGTTTAATTTTCAGATCGGAATAACTAAATCTGAAAAATAAATGAGAAATAACAGAGATTGCAATTTTTAAAAACTTATAAGCAGGAAAAGTGCAGTGCTAGTGCAGCAAAAATTGTGCAATGTCCTTGCTTCTTATAAGTTTTTTGTCAGTGTAAGAAAAGTTGACACTATCGATGGCTCAAGATGATCGTAAAATTCACGCTCGAGAATAAGACACCACCCTACTTTCATTTCAACATGGAAATTGGTGGCGATCCACCTTTTTCGGTTTCTATCATTTTTACTGTGGCAAAGGGAAAGGAGAGAAGTAGATAAAAAAAAAGAAAGAAGTGTAAGGAGCGACGAGTGTAGAGTGGAAAGCGAAGAGAAGACTCTTCCTTCCAACTTCCGAAGCGACTATTTCCCGATTCGTAACGCATACGCGACACCTAATATATTATGCATGAAAAGGACTTATTCGTCAATGAAATGATCGGTTTCTCCTTGGCCATATTTCCAAGGGTTGGAATATTTGAGTTCAGAATCCGAGAGTATTTTAGAGGACAGGTCGAAGGCGGCTGGAAGATGTGGGGACATATCTGCTGTATCGGTGAATGCGTTATTTCAGTTATTTCACACATGCCAACCGATCGATAAGCATTGCATTGCATTGCATGGCATTGCATTGAATTGCATTCGGGAAACTGCTGCGTCTCTTAGTTCCTCACATACCGGATACCTTATACGCCTATGCCTATGTCAATAATGCACAAGCACTAGCTTCTACGCACGTATGCCACAACCTCTTATGCATCCTCACATCTCACGCTTTTATATTTTACAAAGGAATGCTGTAGAATTCTCTGCAGAAAAAAGACAGATAACAAATATCTGCTGAATGTACACACATATACTATATATGTACTGTATATCTTTCTGTAGAAGACCCGAAAAAGATTTCAGAGCATTTCATTGGATTTCAAAAGACTTCAGATGATTTTAATAATTTCAAAGCGATTTCAAAAGGTTTGCTTGAAACTTTCAAGTACAGCAAGGTGAGGAAAGATGCTGAAGGTTTATGACGGGTGCTGAAAGTGTTTTGATGCTCTTGAGACATAAAACTGTTGAAAAAGCGGAAGTGCAAATTCCCAACAGCCAACCGACCGTTTATTATTACATGCATCAGAAGTTCCGTCGCGAGCACGCGACGGAACATAAAAATAAATGAGAGCGAAGATAACAGTGGGCCGAATATAGTGAAACTCATAAAACTAGGTTTTTTTCTAGTATATGTCGCTTGCAACTCTCTTTTCACTCCTTTTAAATCGTTTCTTTCAACTCAGTTTCCTGAGAATACAGATGCGACTATATTTTTGAAGTTTCCCTGTTTATAAAATCATGCACAACCCGTGCAGAAGTTTTGATGGAGTTCTGATGGGATCCTGGCCAGTTTCCCGTAGTTCTAGTGTGGTCCTGATCTGGAACACTCGCACGGGAATTTGAAATGAATTCAGTAAACAGTAAAAGATATTTGCCCTAGGTTTGAGAATTTTCTGGGAGAATTTTTCCCACCATTGACAGATCGTAAACGATCCACTGTGACCTAACAGGTCATTTGGTGAATGAAATCGATGTAGTCGGAACGTGAACAAAATTCCTGGCAATATATGTATGCCCTTGCAATTCTGTGACATACACGCGATACCCGGCTGCGCTACGAGGAACCAGGATGTTTGGCAAATATTTACTGCCATATTTCAGTGATTGTTAATATTGGCTCCCTCCCATGGTTTATTGATTTCAGGAGTATGCGAATTGCATAACGTGATTTTCGCATCCTCGAAAATTACAAATTGAATTTATTTTGATTCAAAATCATATCCCTAGGATATATATATATATATTTATATATATAAATTAATTCATGGATGAAATCATGTATTTATTCATGAAACCACAAATCATGTCATGCTTACAAATATAACAATTTGTTATTCATGTTTGTAAGTTTTTTGAAAGAAAAAACTGTGTTAAAAGAACATTTACCAAGGAAACTTTTAAAATTTTCACGCAGTCTTGCCTTCCCCTGGAAGAACGAATTCCGTATACGAGTTTATATCAAATCGAGTTAAAAATAATTTTTACGGCTAGCCTCATTCTTGAATATTTAAAAGTATATCTGCTCATCCCTGTGAAACCATTATTCGTCTAGACTTTGCCAGGGAAAACTAGTTTGAAATTAAAATTTTCATTACGTTATATCAACCAATTTTATTAGCACAGCGAAGGCGAGGAAGCGCAACCTCAAAGTTTTTAACATTATCTGCAAAACTTTAGGCAACGAAGGTGGATTTTTCTTGATTTTTGTACATATCTTCAAAATAAGTTCTATGCACTAGAACGGAAGGCTTGAAAGTTAAGATGAAAGTATTAAATTTTCTAATTTTTTACTTTAAAATGATCAAGACAGTTTCTCACATAAGAGATTCTAATTTGCATTCATCATTTTGCGTCAATGCAGAAGTCTATTAATATCTATTTACCGATTGAATGAATGAATCTAAGATTACGTAATTTAAATGCTAGCTCGTAAAATGACATCACTATATGGCCATAAAGATAAGATTTAATTATAGATGTATTCATTCATATACACCAGCAGTAAAATAAGTGTAAAATAGAATAATGCTAATGGAACTGCATAAAAAATAAAATTTTCTAAATAATATATCATCTTTAATTATTTTGAATGAAGAAAATTAAATTTGTTAGGAAAGTGTTATTTTGTGATATAAATTAATAACTGTCTAATGTTTGATTTAGATTGTTATATATGTTAAGATTATTTCAAAATATTGAAAACTTCATTAACTCTTTGCAAGATTAATTACGCATGTGCCGTAGTTTCTTCCCTTTACTTACCTTGCACAACTTTACATAAGTAGACTATTAAAATTTCCCTGGTAGTGGTAAACCTTCAACACATACATAACTGCTAATGTTTTCCCAGGCGATTATCGCCGCCAAGGACTTCACTACAGCGTAATTTGTGCATACTGCGAGGTTACTAATCAGAATCAAACACGAACTGAATGTCTTCATGTCCTGAGAAAAGTCCTAATTTAATATATTAATATATATGTGTTGTATGTACCTGAATGAAGTGTATGCTATTATTTAACAGACAGTCCTTTTTGACAAAGCAGTTTTTTTATTTCCGTCTCGTTTACGGACAATGGTATGAGAAAATTCTATGCGATGTTCTCCCACAGCTATATCTACATGTTGCAAACATTTCAAAATGTCATAAAAACAAAATAACTCACTTTTCGGTAATTTTAAATTATTAATATTCAGTAAATAATAAATGGTTACTTCCTTTTACGAAATGTCTCGAAAATCTCGCTTTATACATTGTTCTTGTTGTTTTAAACCTGATTTTGGCTTTTGAATGAGAACTTCTCGAAATTTTCGAGTATTTTTATGTTTATAGATTTTGATACTATAATTCATAGAATTGAGGATTGCTTTACTACAAACGCTGACCATTATCTTTCATTACGTGTCAAAAATTAACAACTGTAGGGTGGAAGTGACAGTGTATATCATTGCCCGAAGTAATTAACAATTTCGACATGTACATACCAGTCACCTCGAGAGCATTAAATAGAACTTGACAGACAAACCAGAATCTGATTGGCCAGTTGAAGTAGTATTCTACAACCTATTTGCAAATTGGTTTTGCCGGCAATAAACGTGGATATGTGAGAGACGGATGAATGGCATGCGTTTGCTGATTGGATATAGGGCATCAACGACGGCTGCGACGACTAGGACATTGGTGACGACGACGAGCTCGTCGGGAAATTGATGAGAAAGACGACGGTTGCATGGGAATTTATCTTCTAGCGTCGTTTTCGCTCGATGCCTGAATGAGGAGAGGAAAACGCGGTGGAAACGGATTAAAGTTTACCGATCGCGTGACCAGGAAACGATCGCTGTCGAGAAAAAAATAACGGCTCTACCCTCATGCCTTCCATCTCCCATCCCATCAATGTTTCTCCAGCACGTCGCAGAATTTTCACACTTTTTACGACTTTCCATTTCTTTCCTTCGGAACTGTTGAACTAAAGCTTAAATTTTTATCGTCCATAGTTTTCCGTTTTACTGCCAGCGAGAAAGTGTCTAGTTGAGCTGAATAAAAATCGAGCTTGAAATGAATATGAGACCGATCAAATCTCTCGAAATATAAAGTGAGCACCTTTTTATAAAAATTTCAATTTTATTGTACGTTCTCGAGAAAACCTTTTCTTAAATTCTTATTAAGGAGGTGCAAAATATTCAAAAGAATCCGTTATAGTCTATATTACGATTTAGTTTTTGGAATGTAGCTTCCTTATTGTTTTTAGCTTAAATTTTGTTTGTTTCTGAATTGCTTTAAGATCTATCCCAAGAAAGGACTAACTTTCAGTAAAGACTGACAGAACAAAAAATTAATCGCACTCAGAGCGCACGGAACACGGATCATGATTGCTAGTAATATTTAAAAAAAAGTCACGTCATACCTGCATATATACATATTTTACATAAATAAAGACGACTTTCGAGCTTGAAATGACGAGAGAATAAAAAAAAATAATGACAGAAGCAATACTCTTGAGTCATACGCGACTTCGGAGTAATAATAACTATGAATTATCGTGGGACTCGTGATAACTTTACGCGGTAAATGTTTCGACCTCTTTACGCATTTCTCGCGTATTCGCCATGACAGCACGTTGATCAAATGGAGATTAAGGTGTGACAATGGCACTTATTCCTGTTGTAATTAAATGAGCACAGTTTTTATTACAGTATATGAATACATACATAAATGAATATACATATATATGCGTAAGCGTATAGAAGTCTCTAAAGATTAGCATTCGCTGTGAAAATATTCTTATTTACATAATAACATTTGTCTGCAGAATTCAATTATATTTTGCATCTGCAAATGTAAATTATGAAATACACTAATGCAAAATATAACATAAAATTTTTAAATATAGCTACAGATGAATTTTAGGTCATGAGATTTTTATGCATTATTATTATGTTATTTTCATCCTAACACTTGAGTTGTGCAATGCTCATTGCGCGACGTGCAACGTCTATCAGCACGTTCGCAGCTTAGGTATGCTTGTGACTCAATGGCAAATGGCTAATTGCTCGTTTGCATGAAAAAAGGGGTATCCGGTGAATGCCATTCGGTCGAGAATCAAGTATCACAGCGGAGATGACGTGAGTGTCAAGTAGTTGAACACATTATTCCGATAATGAAGAGCTTCTGCAAATTATACATCAATTAATGAACAAAGCACCTTCTTTCCATAATATTTTGCAAATTTGAAAGCTTTTACATAGAAAGCAGGTATAATCCATCTCGGGAGAATCGTGGCACTGCTACGTGAATTTTGAAGAACCGTAAAACAATACTGAGAGAAAATATACTACATACTGTAGAATTATCGCGATGCCTTGCGGTCTTCTCGGTTGCAAAACACGAAAACATGTTATGCGTTTGACGCTAATGTGATTTGCAAGACCTGTTTGAAGAGATGCATTCCACACATGCTCATGTGACTAGCGTGATTCTACAATATAGAGAAAGAGAAGAAGAATAGAAAGAATTTAAAAGACTGAATTTGAAGGTGGCGAGAGTAAGAAGAGGGTGAGGTTTAGCGCAATGCCGAATTTTCCACACCGCTTCTCGAAGACAGACGCCACATTGTCTCCAAACGAGCAGAACTATGGCTGCATAAACGTGAAAGGCCGTTAGGCGATTAAGGACTGGCTCATAGGTCGCATTAGCTATGACTATGGTCGAAGAAGTCTCAATGATATAAAGTCTATATTGAATAGGCAAACGTTGCTAATGATGCCATAAAAAGTTTTTTTATGTGCTTACTTAACGTCTGATTACCTTCATCTATAAGCTTTCAAAAAAATTTTAATTATAACTTACGGATATTGATGCTGAAGTGATAAAACTCAAAGATATGCAGAAGAAAGTATTTTCTCGAAATATATCATAGAAATAGATCATATAGAAATTGATCATAGAAATTGATCATATAGAAATTGCTCATAGAAATTGATCATAGATTATGGTATGACAATTTGTCCTTATATTCCCTTCCCTTATTTTTCATCCTTTCACTCCCTTTTGCTTGTAAAGATTTTGCTCTAAAAGCACGACGACTTTGAACATGAAACCAGAAACGAGTGATCTAACGATCCTCTCAGAAAAGGCCGGAAGTTCGCTTCAAAGCTTTTTCGCGGATCGTACGACATTGGCGTTATGTTCGTTCTGAATTCATCGAGAAGACTTTGCAACCGTTGGCGAATGTGTATACGATTCTCGCATGAGTACGAGACGAGCCTGCAGAATCTGCCGGAACCGGAAAGCGTCATCGCCCGCATATCAACGAAATGTTAGTCAACGAATAGAACGAGAGACTACATGTAACGAATACAGCAGTGCGCTTATTTCTCGCAAAGACGATGTTTTTCAAGTTTGTACTGGAGAAATATAAACAAGACATATTTATTTATATATGGGAGTCTTCAGAAGTGTATTCGCATAAGCAAGTTGGTTCCAATTATAAGTTAATATTAGAAGTTGTTTACGAGAAAGTCTACTTCAAATTATAGTCAATTATCTCAATGAATGTGACTAATATATTAATGACGGTGACTAAAGTCCTAATTATGGTCATTATTATAGGATTGTTTTTCTCCTATAAAAGTAGACGTGACTTTGTGTACGTTAACGCCAATATAAAATCAATTAGAAATACATATTAGAATAGGTACTATATTAAGATAAGACATTCTTTTATAACTTTTGAGGACCTTACAATTAGTTCCATTTATACGAATTTTCTCATGATCACAAATCTTTTTGCTAGATTTCGAAGGCATTTAATAAAGTTTTTCGCATCTCATGTTGTAAAAGAAGGTTAGATAGCCTGATAGTGCATAACGTTTAGAAAAACGTGGCTGCATTATGTCACAAAGAGCTGCAACCTTGCTGAATGGGGTTGTCACGCTTACTTGAGGACCGCATTTACTACTACTGCCTCAAATACTATTGCTTATATCACAGCTACTACACCAACCTTGCTACTGCGAAATACACGATCACGATATTATAGTACGCTCGTTTCTACATGACTAGAAGATGAGTAGTAGTAGTAATAGTAGTAGTAGTAGAGTAGTAGTAGTAATGGTAGTAGTAGTGTCGTCCGCAAAACGTGGCGAATGAACCCTTCGTGCATGAATGGAAACTTCGATTTTTATTGACACTTTTCCGAACGTGTATTTGCTCTGTAGCAATGCAACCGCGGAAGTGCACTCGATCCATTGTTAAGCAGATTTATATGATGCAGCGATGACTATCGCATATCGGCATCTCCCTTCACGATACCCATGAACGTATATTTCACTTTATCCTCACTTATTTTTTTTTATACACACTAGCAAACCAACACACGAGCGATAATTTTGCTTTACTTCCTGCAACTTTAATTCATTCAAAAGCCAATCAGGTTTGCAACGACGATGTTGCAAATTTTCAGAATTTTAAAAGGGCATATTATACTTATTATAGTATGTTGTTTTCTTGGCTATAATTGCCAAAAAAACATAAATTGCCAATCAATTAGATATGTTTAGTTTTTACGTGGCGCAAACGTTCCGGGTTTACACTCGTGGTGTCCAGTCATTGGAAATTGCGATTTTGTGGTAATCGAAGTGACCTTCTTTGTACACGTTTTTCCGCTGGTCAGATCGTTTCGATAGAGTGAATGGTGGTGCCACTGATTGAAAAAGAGGAGAGGAGCAATAGATAGGGAGTATAAAACCGGAGAAAGGGAGCCCACAGCCCAGTGATGGGGAGCAAACGTGGTGGCGCATATACATAGGGGGGGCAGGTCGTGCACGTTACAAGCTTTCAGGTAATTTCGCTAAAAGCATTAATTTGGATTAAAAGATCGTCTACGCCAGCGAGCGAAGAGCGCCAGCAACGTTGCACCCTGTGACCGAACCTAATGGCTCGTACCTTTCTATCCTCCGGTCTGGATCGTTCCTAAAGAAGAAATTAAATCGCCCTTTTTGCATCTGCCGCTCTCTTCTGCCTCCTTTGCTTCCGCTCCTCAATTACGAATAATACTTAGTAGAAAGTGCTGTGCTTAATTCAACACAGTAATATTTATTGAAGTAAATTTCATTTCGCAGTTAAAAATTTAATCTCTGAAATGTTCTTACTTTAAATGTCTTCTTAATATTCTCTCCTTGTATAATTGTGGCGATAATTTTACTTTATTTTTATCGTCTTCACATTCAACGAGCAAGCGGTTCTAAGGAAATGATTAAAATTCACAGAATTTACATTTACAATATTTGTCTTAAAAGTGAAACTATCAGATTTTATTACATTTCTTTTCATGACAGAGACTTGGTCCGATTTGTGATCGGTAATCAGTTTGCATATTATCCACTGTAGGAACTCTATCGAAGTTTGGATCAATAAGGTTGTAACTTAAATCTGACTCTAATAGCAGAGCAATGACCTTGCAGCTTGCAGACCCGCTTAATTCTCTTTTAAGATCGGACCCATCTTAAAGAAGATATATCAGATCGACTACTCGGCTGCAAAATGCAGCGATATGGGTCGTTCCGCGAAACTTCCGTTCATTGCAGTCTGATAACGATAAGAGTGTTCACTGCTGTCGTAAAAAAGCGCGTAATCCCATCACACGTATGTCGTAAGAATCTTTCCCTTATCACTCGATTATCATGAGAAAGAAAACTGTTTTTGTAGAATCATTTTTTTTATCTCAATAAAAAATCAAAGTAACTTATTTTCAATTGACCTCTATTGTACCTATAACTAAAATATATGATTACAGTACCGGTCTTTGGCGGAGAGTTCTAGTTCTGAAAGTCTTTTGTAAACTGTGTGATAACATTACAACATAGAATTGCTCGGAAGATGTTCCAATCTTGAAAAAGGATCAGTTACAACCGTAGTAAAAGTGGTAATACTATAAATCTGAAAGTGTAACTTGCATCGTTCACTTTTTATGCCTGTCATGAGACTGTACAATGTACACCTGTTTGGAACTTTCTTCTTGAACAATCACGCATTTACCGCGTGCCATCTCATGTATCTCGACCCAATCTCTTCACTTCCGTTCTCTGTATTATCAACTCGGGTGAACACTGCTGCCATTGATAAGGAGAAACACAAAAATACGCTCGCAGATTATGACGTGAGTCATCAGTCATTACTAGTGCTTAAGATTCCTTCTGAACGAGATCACATTCTTGAAGCTTGAGTGCAATAATTTCACGCTGAGAAAGACCATACGCGTACCTTAGAATTAGAAGCTATGCATTCGCTTATATACATAATTATGCTTCTCAGGAGATAATTATTCTTGTGTAAAGTTGCCTGCCTTAATTTGACGCAGCGGTTAAATCATCCGTAACGAGCGAACGCCATGAAAGTGATTTTCTACCCGCATACAGCGTAACAAGTAAACTGTACAGATACTCTTGTTACAAGCTGATTTTGTTGTTTGTCTTCGTGATCACGGAATTAAATGCAATTCATCGACCTTTTATATATTTCACAATGACTTTAAACAAGAAATAATGTTAAAATTGTGTGGCATATTTTCGGTTTTATTGTGTCAACGTTTCCAACAATCAGTATGCCAGCAGGCTACTTTTATATTATAATTTTTACAGTTCAGTGATTTCTAAAGGTATTATAGCAAAATTTGTAAAGCGGATACAAAACACAACGTTTCGCCCTGCATTTCAAACAAATTAAAACCTTTATTGCTTTACAAGCATTTTAACGCTAAAGCAATTCAATTATCTCAGCTTCGAAGTATTAATGGTAGTGAATTTGAAGTTAAACGTGCAGACAGTTACGCCGATAAAGTATGCATTTTTTACGTGTGCCAATTGCACTTTCAGTTTATTCTATTAACGTACGTCCAAATTGAAAAATATGGTCCTTTGTAAACGAGAGTAATGAATTGAAAATGGGGTTTACTGTTTGCACATGATTGTGGTGTATCGAATTCTCTCATACTCTTGCAAACTTTATTTTCAATTGCAGGCATGCACTCATATAAATAATCCCAATGCTTTAATACGCTAATTTTGAAAGAAAACATTATTTGGGAAGCGCGAGAAATTCTCTTTTGTGGTGAACCCAGTCAAACGAGAGATGTCAAAGCCGCATTCCCATGGGGGCAGTGATACGCATCGCCTTAACGAACCTTTTAATTTCATTCTTTGGCGAGCGCTAGGGTTCGTTTTAATTCTAGAACCATGCGACGGGTGAGTCGAGCACCGAAAGTGACACCAAATTCCCGGGTATTTAACCCAGAGCGTTAACCTTTCTGAAACCGAAGCAATTGCACTTATTGTCGGAATGGCCGTGCCGAGTAGGAGAGAAGAAGGATGAGCAAGTCAACGGTTAATTGGTCTCGTGTTTTTTACGAGACCACCTCACCATTCGACCCACGTGTGGGTGCAGCCTTGCTTGATCACTGCTTTCTGTTGGAGAAAAACAAGGGTGAGCGGGATTAAATTAGAGAGGTTAAATGTCAGAGTCATTCATAGTATTTTATAATGAGATTAGAAAAGAAGTGTATTTGCCACGACACTAATCCGATATGTGGGTTTGGAATTTAGAGTCTTTTTTATAATTCTACGAACCATTTTCGACCATGAATCATATAATGAGGAAATGAGAACATTTAATTGAGTTAGTTGTTGCAGATTGAAGAGTCCCTCTTAAGAATTTATTCGAAACTTGAAAGAAGTGACTAAACACTATAAATTATTCAAGGATCATACATGAGGCGCTGACCAGTTCAGGGAATTTAAAGCGATTTCAGTAAACTTCAAGCTCAGTAAACTTAATTGTCAAGGTTAAGTTTCCTGTGGGCGTACATATTTCCTGCAGCTCGTGTATATTATGTTAGTATAAGAATAATTTATTTCCTAATTAATAAGTATAACAAAAAGCCAGTTCAGAATGTAGGGAGATAGAAATGAAGAAAAATAAGGGAAGGTGCCCTGAGGGTTAAGCAGAGGCAAAAGGGCGAGCTCTTCGTGCAGATTTTTTCTTATCTGTAGAGCCGCGTATACTCCCGACGGCCTTTCTGTTTGAAGATTAGGGTTTGAAAAAGAAACGACCCTCTAAAAGAGAATGAGATCTTCTAACCGTGAGCACGAAACCGTAAAATATTTTGGACAGGCGTGTGATATCTAACTTTCTCAAACCCTTCTTAGATCTGATTCACGCAAGAAACGAAAAGCAAGAATCATATATACCAAAGAAAGAATAAGAGTAGAGAGACGGGAAGAGACAACGTGCTAAGAATTGAGGATTGGCTCGTAACATATAGAAACGATACGAGGTTGGCCACCCCCCGGAAAGAAAGGGACTTATGATAACGTGCTTTGGATATAAGTACTCATATAAGCCTCGAAAATGATGTGTGTCTATGTTCAAACCCTATACAGAATATATACTAAAGTCCAGCTTTCCTTGGCATTTCTGTAGAAAGAAATACATAAGGAATAAAAAAATTTTATCTTTCAAATAATTAACATTTCATATAATTAAAATCTGGTAAACATTTTATTGGACGCACAAGAAGAGTTTCGCTCAGAGCTTCATAAAAGAATTTTCACTCTATATCCTTTTGTTATATTTTACTGGCAATATCAGACAATACTTATTTTTTTTCATCGATGGACACGTATAGTTTTCTTTGCGTGAATGTTAACATTGTGATATAAATCTTAGGAGAGTATAAGAGAGAACTATACTATTTAAAGCTAGCGAAGAGGCGTGCAGTCGTGCACTCAGCCCGTGTTTACGGGGCAAGATGGTGTTGCCACCCTTACGTACATTAATGGCTCTAAGATAGTATGCTTGAGTGTGAGTATGCCTTGCCTGTCCTAGACAATGGGTGACGTAACAAAGCTGAAAGGCATTCTTTGTCATCTTTGCTTTTCAAAAAACCAACACAGAAAAATGTTCGTAAGAGGAAGGACAGGTCCTTTTTATGGAAAAGAGAAAGATATTTTCATATTTCAGAGAACCTTGGTATAAAAAGTATTGGCTCATTATGTTAAACACTTTTTTTTATTATTATTACTAGTTTTAATAACATTTTTGCCTAATGATAGATAATTTAAATGTCTTATCTTTCTTTAGTAGAAACATTATTTTTAAATATACATTGGACAGAAGAATGTTATAATTGACGTGCATTGCAGCAAATAAGGCAGCAATAATGTATATTCGCGCGTCAGAAAGAATGCCTCTGTCATAAAAGGCTAGAGCAGGAGTTTATTCTTCGATGACCATAATCCATCGAAGCATTCTGCATATAATGTTCTTGGCTTCCTCTGTCTTGGCAGACTCCCCTAATCCTACGCCAGCAGCATTTTAAATACAGAACGCAGACCACGAACCCGTCATGCGTTCAAAGTCAATGTCGTAATGTCATTATTAAGTGTCCCATGTAGTATGTTGAACTTATAATAATCTACAATTAGAAGAGAACTCTATAAAATATGTGATATAATCTTACTTTCTTGTTTATTTCGCTATTTTATTTAATCGATACTAAAAAGAATCGTCTCATAAAAAATATCTTTATTTTTTATTATACTTTTCTAAAATTCACACTTGGAAAATACGAACCACTTAGCAGCACTTATTACCCTTTCTGCCTTTCACGCTGTAAGATAGAAACTTAGTTTAGCCTAATGCTTCATAATATATCATAATTCTTTTTAAACTGTCACGTACATCATTCACAACTTGTGGCTGGTGTCAATCCTTCAGAACTTTTGATATCTCTTCCATCATTTTGAACGCACTTTAAACACATTTGTGTTTGATATTCTTCCATACCACCTCAGCAGTTTTTGGCTTTTACACAACGTGAAAGTTTGTACAAAAAGTCAATACAGTTTATAAATATCGATAAATCAATATACATACTTAATAATTATGAATATAGTATAATAAAAATCATTTTTATTTAAAACCTGCGTCGTGTCTCGGCATAACTTACCATTTACTTTTTGCTTTCTGAGAAAATGTTAAATTTGTATTTCTTGAGAAATTATTTTGGAAACTTAATTTTGAAATTTAAATTCAGCTAATTATTTATTTAAGTACGCATTATTTATAAAAATAGGTCGTTAAAATGTTCTTAAATTGTCAATGAAGGACCACTCCATCTAGTTGCTCTTTGCGAGCCTTTACTCCCTCCATTTCACCCTCTCACCCTCAATTCTATACTCCGATCGATTAATAATGCATCCCTTCTTCCCTTACACATGACACTACATTTTCACCCTCAAGCTATCCTCCAGCAGCGTACCAACGAGTTGGCATCTCATCTCTCTTCCTCTTTGTTGGGGTTTTCTTAACGTAGGCATACTATACACACAGAGGGTAAAAAATGATCGAATTATCCATTCAATCGTATTTTTCATATTTTTGCATAGAAATTATGTTCACCCTATAAAAGTAAATTTATTTACAATTATAAATATGATGCCCAAAAATAATGATTTCATATAAAAAGGAGTAATTTTCCAACTTTTGCTTTCGACTAATTTCAAGGTTGAGAATCCTTATCTAAAAATGATGTTATCATATATCTCGAAAATATTCAACACATTTTTTCATTTAATTTTCACACATTTCCTTGGATTTCACATGATTTGTAATATAAAATATAAGTTCCTCATTGTTAGGGAATCGATCGTCAACGGAGTTTGTTCCAAAAAAATAAGTTTGACTTATTTTTCGCACTTTTTCTTCCTACTTTGGTTCAACTAAGACTTTTCTCCTCGGAGCCATTTATTTTTTTTTATCCACCCACTAGATCCGCTTGCGTAGGTTTTCTTCTGTGTTCACGTACGAATGAAGTAGTGAATGTGCATGTCCGTTTGTCAGATTTTATTTGTGTCTGAGACTGTGTTTGTGGGCCATGGTGGTAGCATCCCTGAGCAATCCCCAAGGAGACTCTCACGCGCTCGAGAATCGGAATTCTTTGCCATTTTAACCCCCTTCCAACCTTTCCAACCCCTTCATTCCTTCTACTCTACCTTCTATACTAAGCACTAAGGCTCTTCTTTTCCTTCTTGGCTCTTGTGTTCCTGGGTAAAATCCGAACATTCTTTCGGGTTTATCAACTTTGTATTTAATTCAAGGAGTGGGAGATTACGACACCGAAACGAGGTTAGATCCCTCCGTTGGAAGCTCATGCACGTTGGTATAAGAAAGGAAAAAAGGGGTAAAAGCAAAAAAGATAGTGCCGAATAATTGAAAGCCTCCTGGAGCTTTCTAATTTTCTGCGATTCAAATGATACGCAAGATTTGCCAATTATATTTTCTCTGTATAATCAAAGAAAATACTTTGAATTTTCTTAAGAATCGAAGAAAACACTTTGAAATCCCCTAAAGATCCTAGAAATTCTATGGAATTTCTGAAAGTCTTTTAAAAATCCTTGCAATATCTTTAAATTTCTAAAAATTCCATACGAAATTCAGCATTTCGGAGAGAAAGGAAAATTTTAGAACGTTTCCGATTGAGAATTTCAACATAGATATTCTCCGAGATGCGTATGCATACTTTCAGTTCACATTTTTTAATATAATATACGTTTATTAAATCTTGAAAGGAAAGAGAGGATAATACTACATCATAGCGTTGTGCACGGCTGTTCTTCCTGAGAAATCCTCTTTTTTCCTAAAGTCGACGTGAAATTAAATTTCCTTAATCTCGAAAATCGAACAGATTACATTTCCCAACATAAAGCGTCATGCTTCTCTCACTCCCCTCTCCCATCGTCCTTTCTCATCTTACTTCATCATATCCTGTGAATTCAGAACAAAGGGAGGCCGGAGTTGCAAGAACGCAAAAATAACTCGACAAGAAACGTGCATTAGAAACTCGTTTAACCGCGCTAGGCTACTTTAGGATCCTGTCTTTAGTGAAACTCATCCTCACGTGCCAATCTGCCTCGAACGAGATTAATCGTTTTTAGTACAGAGACCTTCACAAAAAGATATTTTAGTCGTCACTTTCCAAGAGAAAAAGTCCTTCACTCTCTCCACAATGACAAATAAAAATAAACTTTCGTTTTAATTGATATGAAAATCTTGTTTCATCAAAAATATGACATAAGTGTCTTTTTAACTTGTATGACAGTTTTCCTAAACGCATTTTTGCGAATTTCTTGCCAAGATCTAAATGTGCATTAACGACCGTTTTTTTTTTAGTTAGATAAGAGCCGCATCCTCTGTCCGATAAAAGAAGTCCGTCATTATTATACTTGCACAATGTACATTGCGTTGGGTTCAAGGCGGACGCGGTTGTTTGAGAGTCCATTAAAATTCCAAGAGACATCGACTTTTTTCTTGTTACAAGCGGTGACCACTTGACCCTCTTCGGGGTGAAGGGCAACAGAACATGGCTGACTGACTTTGTCTGTCTTTATGCAGAGTTACCCTCTGATTTTAAATTTATAGAATCTTTATTGATATTGGAAGCATATTTTTGTTAGAGGATGTGAATACTTTCTCTAATTGAATATTTTTTTTTTTTGTTTCAACGTGTTTTGTTTGTCTTTATCGTACTGCGATTGTTTTTAACGTGTTAAGAGTAAAGTCGTGTCGGTTTTACGGAAGAAAGGGAGCGGAAGGAAAATAAAAAAATGATGCACTCACATAGGAGCATAGGACACGGAAGGGAAGCACGTATGCGATAAAAGAGGGAGATGTTTAGAAAAGAGGAGAGAAACGAAAAATGACGGCCGTCTCCACTGCAAACCCAGGGGTAGAAGCTCTTATTTATTTGAGGGCACGTGACTTCCTCTTCCGTCGTCAGGGACGAATCCCCGTTTTTTTTAAACCCTGCGGATAACTGGTTTTGAAAATAGAAATGGTTCAACTCATAGAGTCTGATACATGCAGAAAAATGTCAATATAAAGATTCAAATATTACTGATAAACACTTCTATGTTAAAAAAATAATATTTGACTCTCAAAATGCTAACAATGTACATGAAAAACAGACAATTTTTCAAAGAAAATGTGATTGTGGTGAATAGAAAAGTTATACTGTTCTCTGATACAAATATAAATTTTGATCCCACTGTCATTTTTCTCGGAATGTCAGGTGACCTCTTCCATCCCATTCTACGTTCGCTCCTGGCTCTTTGCCTCTCTCGCTTTTCGTGTGAGACTTTTGGCCAGTTCTCCCGAGAAAAACAGCTAAATCTCAGCGCACAGGAAAGTTCCACTTTTTTTCTCTTTCACGTAAGACTCAGTCCCATGTCGGTGAAAAACAAATCACAAACTAGTCTACGCGTCATGTATGGCTTTATCATCCCCTTGTCGGAAATCCTATTTGACTTTTACGTTAAGGTCAGCAACAATGATCAATCAGGATTCTTCGATCTTCCTTTAACTGCGAAACTTCTCAGCGCTTCTAGTAACTTTAACCAGAACTTTTTTTTGACTCTTTCATAGTTAGGGGGCCAACTTCACGTCAGCGAAGCGTTCATAAGGAAGAAGGGATGGGGGTGTCTTGAAAATGAAGGAGAAAAAGGAAGAACTACTAAACTGCGGAATTTCCACCGACAGAAACTGGTTGGATATGCAGAGCGAGGCTGGTCATTTGTAACGGTTGAGCCTTAGAGTATCTAGCAAGCTTTTCGTTGGAAACGTCGTCGATGGTTTAGGTGACGACCTATCCTTCTCTTCAATCACCCTCTCTTTTTTTTTCTTTCCCCTTTTTCACCCTCTTTGCTCTTGCTCTTTTCTCCCTCTCTTTTACTCTTTTACGCGACGAGACGTCACGCAGAAAAGCGACGTATCACGCGCCGCCAGCCATTTGGCCACATTCGCAAAACGAACCCTTCTAACACGACGTGACTCTCGACGTTAACCGGAGGTGGAGGCAGTTTCTCGCAGTAGAGTAAGTGGGAAACAGGGAATAGAAAAGGTGAAAAGGAAGAAAGAAATAAGAAAATAAAAGAAGGAGGAAAAAGAAGGAGAAAAGGAAGTTGAGGAAAAAAAGAAGTGAAGGGTTGGAGGAGCAGTAGGATACCGCGAACCTCTTCGTCCTCCAGCATGCGAAGCGACTTTGCCGCCGGCTGAAAAAACTCACCCTCGTCTTCGCAATCTCGTTGCATCAGAAAAGAAACGTGTCCCGTGAAGGTAATGAAGAAGGTGGATGTGGCGGAGTAGAACAAAAAGGGGAGGAACACGGCGTCGGGTGAACTAGACCGATCGTCAGAACGACGGAGGCAATTTCATATTACCCTAGCTAACGTTCTTTCGCATGATGAATTTTGATTATTCACAATTACATTCATTGACCAGAAAAAGAAAAAGGATATTCGACAAATCCACCTCATACTTATTTTTCAGCAAGTAGATAAATACTGCAATACTCTGGAGATGTGTAAAAAATGTCTGGAGTGAGTCGCAAGTACAGGTGTAAGAATACGGGAGTAGAAAAACCACCAAATTATTAAACACCCTAAAGCAACTTTACCCTCTTGCTTGCCCCATTCTTCACCCCCTTCCCCGTCTATTATCAAGTACGCGATCTTCGCTCGACAAGATTTCTCGAAGGGATGTTACATATTTCTGCGATTCTCTTTGAATAAATATCAGTTTTTTTTTATTGGCGTATAAACCGTTTTAAAGATTGAAATCTTCCCTTAAAGTGGGTGGCAAAATTCTTTATATTGACAGTTTCATATGCGCATTATTAAAGCCACATAAATCTAAATCAAAAATCTTTAAGGGTTGATAAAAAACACGTATCTCTTAGATTTCATTGGACTACAAAATATTAAAATTACATTAAAATCAGTGACTGACACTTGAAGTACCTTTCTAGTTAGAAAAAAGTACGTAAATTAAAGTCATTAAGGTCATTGACTCGACGGCTTCCAATCTCATCTTCAGCTGAGCGAAAGAGGGCTTTTGGAGTGAAGCAATTCGTCTAAAAAAGTGAGGTAAAGAGAGTGGAGGGTAAACCACAAGCAAGCCAGAGCCTGGGGTCTAGAACTAATCGAGTAATTTTTCTGGCATCAGTCGGTGAATATCAACGCTACCTGTGAGCCAGCGTGGCATTAAGACCGACAAACGATCGTCGATCCATCTGGCTCAGTGCGACTTCGTATCACCGTTTGCACCCTTCCCTTCCTCTTGCTTTCCTTCCACAATTCACCGCATCCTTCTGATGGAAGTGTTTTACCCCTTTTCCACCCACTTTTCTTTATCCTCGCACCTCCAGCGCGAATGGTATTCTTCAGGAGTAACCACGGATTAACAATAAATTTAATATCACTCGTTTTATGCCCTTTTATCCGCTTCGCTTTTTATAGGCCAACCACCATTCATTGCCACTCATTTCTCCTTTAATAGAACTTCCACACGTTCTGTCTATATTCTCCTTGAGATTCTCTGGCGTAATTAGTTTCTTTATATTTCGAATTAAATTCTCAACTTCCAAAGGGCGAATCACATTCTTTTAGCTGGGCGTTATCCAATTTTACCCTTTTAAAGGTGATCCATGTTTTAAGGGATTTTAAATTTCGTTGTGGAATTTCGGGGAATTTTGAGAGAATTCAAGAGAATTTTCGGCACTCCTATTACAAGATATCTAAATTTTCTTAAATGGAATCATTTGGTGAGGTTTGTAATTCAATTGAACTAAATATCGATTAAACCAAAGGACAATTGAACCAAAACAAATGGGGCGAAGACACCCCCGAGTTCGGAAGTGTCCTCGCCTTATTTACTTTTAGTTAGAATAACCATAATTCTCGTTATTCTAACTAGAATTTTTTTTACTACATAAAATTGTAAAATTTGGTCTCTCCGAGTGTAATATTTTAAGGTGAAAATGGGTTTCAGACTTTTCCGCTCAAGTGAAAAAACGTGAGCATTTCAAGTGTCTCGCGTAGATGAGATAGTTGCGTGTTAGAAAATAAGAAGAAATTTCGAGTACCCAAAGGTCGGAAAACTATGCTGGGGCAAAGAATAATCGTTTTTCACGCGGTTAACCGGAAACGGAAAAAGGTTGAATCGCGTTGGCATGAAGGGCAAGGAACGCGATAATTGGAACAAAGGAAACCGGTGCCGACGAGAGCTGGAACGAGCTCCCTGGACCCGAAGCCCCGCTGCCGACGATAAAGTTTAACTCTTTTCGAACTCTGTTAACCGGTGTACTGTTTCCGATGTGCGAAGAAAAATTCTCTTATCTCGTTTCTTCTGCTGCTTCTTTCGCTCGTCTTCTTTTCTTTTTCTGTCAGTAGTTTCATCTTCTGCAACTACCAATTGGTCTTCTGAACATTTGTCTCTATCACGAGACTACGGTTCACTGGTTCATTCTTCCATTTGTCGGTTTCAGTGTAATAAGTATGTTGCTAGATTTCAACTTGGCGTGGCAAAATCAGAGTTAGAAGAGTTAAAAAAATTACTAGTAATGAAATAACAACTGCAGCTTCGATATTTAATTTAGACAGAAATATAAAATCCGTCTTTGTTATCATCATATGTGATCGACGATCTCGAGAAGTAACCCGTTCAGCCACTTGAAGCTCGTAAAGATGACAAAACAGCGCAGAGTTGCTGATGCTTGTCGCCGGAAGGTAAAGATACGTTTGGTAAGAAGATAGGCTTCCTTGTTATTTTAGCAGAGATCGAGATGGATCCAGATGGGAAAAGAAGCGGAAGTAATATTGCACGGCTTGGTTGGAAACTCGCTTCGTCCATTAAAGACCGATTCATGGTGTAACTTTATTTTATTTCCTTCATTCAAAGCTTTAAAAAAACATTATCAAGTTTTCCACGTTTGGATAACACGAACATAAATACGTCTGTTCTGAAATTTCATTAAGATCCTACTTTTTTCAACTTAATGTTTGTAACACGTTCCCTCTTCACATTTTCATATTGCATATTTTTCTTTCATCTAAAATTACATTTTGCTGAATTCTTTTTAGATAATCAATCTTGACTCAGTCTTTAAACGTGGACAAAGTATTTGTCAATGGATATAATGGTTGACAACATATAGGGGTAGAAATGAAGGGAGGGCGCGCATAAACGTCTCACATCAATCAGTCCCGCATAACTTCTTATGCGAGGTTGGTTTACCCTACACTTAACCCTGGAGTAAAAGAACGAGGGATCTCTTATATGTACTTGTACAGTGAACAGTCTGAACACTACACAAGTCAATGTGAGAGTAAAGTTTCGTATTACGTCGCTCGGCTCTGCGAGTCATAATAATGTATTTTCAAAAATACAAATATACGGCAAAGATTCTTCTAAATAATTTTTAAAAAATGCTTATTATAGAAAAAGATTTTTAGTAATCAGTGAAATTCCGCTCATTGAGATTAAGAGAGTGATTAATTTGAGTTGGTTTGTTAGTTGTTAGTAAACTAAAACTAATTCCAAACAGCTCAGAAAAGAAAATAGGTTTTCATATTATTTTGAAAATATTTCTTCATTCAACACTATCTAAAATAATTTCATGGTAAATCTTTAAGTGAAATTTTTGAACGTTTTTTTTTCTTTTGAAACCTAAGTCAACATAAGACCTTCTTTGATCTTACTCCACAATTATAGTTCCCTTCAAATCGATTACTCCGGAGGAAAACGAGTAATTGAGAACAAAGCTATTTCCAAAAGCAACCCGAGCTGCTCTTTCATCCCTTCTGCAAGGGTGCGACTCATTCAACCCTTTATGTTTTTAAACATCCCCGTTAACTTGACGCGTACACACTTATCTTGTGAGAATGCGTCTTTAGGATACTTCAACATCGTTTAATTGACGCTATCAGTATGACGAGTCAACCCTGCTCAAAGATTGTGCTTTTCAGACTATCTTGAGATAACAAAGGTATTTTTCAAGGAAACAATGTTGTTGATAGATTAATTGACGATATTTAATTGAAATATTTGAATTCAAAGAATACTTCAAAAGTGTACATATGATGCGCAACGAGTTCTCAAGTTTTGCATTGACCTCGTCCCATAAATTCCTCTCCTCAAGGATGCGAATGCGAATATGCAGCAACAGCAGCCAGGAGAAGTCGAGGGTCGTTTGGAGAATAATAGTAAATACGCCAATAGTCGTATACGACTACGAGTTTTATCCACAGATCTTGCTACACGATTCGCTAGAGCTGCATTGTAGGAAATTACGTGCAGATTGCACGCAGGCCCGGCAGATCACGTTCGGACCGGGTGGGTAGTAGTAAGGTGGGGAGAAGTGGGGAGGAAGGGGGGGAGTTTTTAATTAAATAAAACAATGTATAAAACTTCGTGGTGATTCATTTTCCCAAAAATGCCATAAAATTCCGGGTGGGTATTTTACCCACTTGAAATTTTCCGGGTGGGTAGTACTACCCACCGTACCCACATTATCTGCCGGGCCTGATTGCACGTTTTTTTTAAATGCTTCTATAAACTAATGTAACAGCAGGATTATATTTGTTTGACTCGCAGATTGTAAATTAATTATGACTTTCTTCTCAAAACATTACGAAAAGTACTTATTTAAAGCCGAGAGAGAAAAATAGTTGAAATAAAAAATATGACAGTTCTTTTTGTCTATAACAATACCTAATTATGTTTTAATTAGCTTTATATTTCTATGGAGGATCGCATGTTTAGATTTAACAAAAATGCATTCATGGTAATTACTTTCGCTAATGCCATGCATGCCAGGAACGAACAAAGGTTGTTATAAATAGTAGCAATTAATAGAGACAATATACATTTCGCTTTTATAGTAAAAACAATAACCTATTTATACTTGAATAGGATAGGAATATAATGAGCATGAATCACTGACCTTAAATACACATTTAATATACTAGTATCTATAATAATTCTCATTCGGGACATAATAGAAAGCATTTGAAATGATATTTTTCATTTATATGTTTTAATATGTTTTAAAATTCCATTAAAGTGAGAAAAGATATTAAGATACCATAATTCTCTGTTGAATAACTTGGTATTTGAATTAAGTTTATTTCATACAATAAATATTATATAATACTTCAAGAAAAAATATTATAGGAGTTATAGATAAATAATTATTTATTTTCCTATAATATTTTTTCGTAAGGGATGGTTATTTATGGATGTTTAAAATAAAAAGAAGATACATTTTAATAATAATTAATATTGAGAAAGTGTGTGAGACCTGCATCATTTTATAATCGGGTGCTCTCAATTTCGGTGAATATTTTATGGAATGCAATTACAATGCTTTCAATTAGATGAGTGTGATATTAGCGCCAGTTTTTGAAAAGGGACTAATGAACGCTATTAGTTCTCTTCTCCCTTTCTCTCGTTGAATTAATGGCCTGGGATGCGCTTATTTATTCACATTATTCCTGTTCATTTTGTACATTTATTCTTTGAAATGCCTGCTTTTTATTCTGCAGATATTTTCCAATTTTGTTGTGTTCAGAAATTCAGAATTCAGGACAAGTGTACATCTGCAGAATTCATGACAGAAAATATTCCAAAGTTATTATTATCAAGTGGAGTTTATCGGAATGAATCACTGAAAACTTGTTGACTTTTGAGCATTAGGGCTTGCGTGCACTTGTTTATCGTGCGGAAAAGTGTTATGCAATCTTTCGATAAGCGCAGCAGATTTTTTCAATGTGGTTTCCACACGACATTTATACATCAGGTATATCTAATCTAACATTCCCGAGCGCTGTACTAACGTCTATAAAATTATTGTAAAGACGACGGCGCAGAATCCATGAATCACAGATGACGCTTAGTTCATCCGCTGATAGTAGGGTTAAATCTCGTATACACATATGTATTGTGTAGTGAAGCGAGGTGACTCATTTCATCGCGATTATTCATACTTCGACACACAACACCTTGTTTATAAACTTTTCCCCACGCCGAGTTACGAGCGTAAGGGCAGATTGAAAATATTTTCTCTTTACAGGAATATTATTATGTTCTCGTCTCGGGTTTCTGCAAGAAAATCATCAGTCTTGTTGAATTCGCTGCTAACTTTCATTCTCTACATTTTAAAAGAAACAGAAATACGTTTTTGTCAAATATTTCTAAGAATATTATTTCTAAAGTAGAATGAAAAGGTGTTAATGAATCTAAACTTCTATTCAGTTTTTTAATGAACGTATTCCTCACGGTTATTGTGACACAGAGTCACTCTTTACGTGGTCGTGAGGTATGCTTCATGAAATAGGAAACATAAGTTAAGTTTGTACAATAAGTAGAGAGAAAAATGTTTACCTTTCGATGGCTAACTTGTTCTAACAATAACGTGTGAAGTATTCGCGTAAACTGACGAGTTCTGCCGAGCCTGCATGGACGAGTATTTAGGACGTTGCACATTAGCACTGCTAAGAAAGATAAGACTTCCAGAATAGAAATATATTTTTGTTTCCTTTAAAGCAGAACAAATTAGAACTGATTTGACTGATCGTTTACACAGCATTACCAGATTTCTCTTATTTTTCTATACTAGAAAAAGCTACTTGTGTAATCGTACAAGAAACTTAACTCTTATAAAGTCTAAAGTAAGACAACCATGGGAAACGTTTTTACTTATTTCTATTTTGGAAATAAATTTTTCCTCTTTTTTTTTCTTTTTTTTTATATAGCTCGACAATAATGCAGTTATCTTATCTACAAAATTATACATGAAAAATATAAAATGCTGTTCCCGTTTCATATCTTTCGTAATCATTACTTAAAAACTTACTATCGAGTGCTAAAATATAGAGGTTGCGGTAAACGAAGTCCGTTCGTGAACTATTTCTAAAGTATTAGTCAAGCAAACGTGCTAGACGATTATTTCGTGTTAAAAAAATATTCTTCATTATGAACAAGTTGTTAATTATGTTTTAATTACGGCACAAGTTTCCAAAAACCACATATCTCCAATTGGTTAACTATTTCATAAATCTATGTATTAAAATTCATTACTCCCTGATTACAAAAATGACGAAGCAAATCGGCCCAAGATATCTTCAAGGTTAAAATTAAAAACGTCATTTTTTCACTGTTTTCAGCTTTATCTCGCTAAATATTAGTTTTAAAATAAACGAATATTAAATATTTAAATACTACGAAATTTACATGAGCAAAATAATTTTATTTTTCACGAAAAATAAATAATAAAAGAATTGAAGAATAATAAAAGTCTCATGCGCTACCTCTAAAATTTCTTTTAAAATCCAAGAAAACGAGGCAACCGTTTGTTTACTAAATAATAAAAAATGAGGGAGTGAATGACCTATGAAATGACTTCAAAACAAATAATAATAATTTTTTTTTTCTTAGAATACATTTTATTTTTGAATTTCGCGCTCTTTTCACCCCCAAATTTACCTGAGATTAATACAAAAAGAGCTCCTTGATAAACAACAATTATTAACAATTATTACGTTAAATATTTAATTAACCGTGATTTTATTTAAAGAAGTCTAATCAAATATATAAATACTGCGAATTAAAACTATGAGAAAAGTTGTATTACTGAGCAGTGCTGCCACAACGTCCTGCGGTCGCCGGCGGCAACAGCGCAATAGAGGCCTCGGGTTCATTCGACCAAGTTCGGATTCCTTCGCGCTCAGTTCGGAGCACTGCCGGAACGAACATCAGTTACTCTTCGGCGTTCGCGCGGAGTAGTTTGTATTGTTGAGGGAGGTTTTGCCCGCTCTTTCGGTGTTAAATCTCGCGTTCTCGTCTGCATACCGACGTAACGTTGGTAACCTCGTGAAAACAGTGGCTCGCATTTTGCAAGTGCGCGTGTGTATGTACCTTCAAGTGAAAGAGAAAATAAACGGAGGATATAATAAGCAGAATAAAAAGGAGCATCGACGCGCCGACTGGCGGGATTTGAAAGTTGGCGCAGTGTGAAACGACGTTGTCAGTGCTGTGTCGGCGACCTTTTTGAAGTCTCGTGAAAGCCGGCGACTCGAAAAAAGTGAAAAACTTCGAGTTTGTCTATCGGAAATACTCGTAATCTCCTAGGAAACGTCAGCCTTGTGTTTCGTGTTTCATTTATCAAACATATTGATACATATGATGGATTCTGGTGTGAGTGATTCGCGCTTCATCGGTCAGACGGAACATCTGTCGTTTCTTAAAGTGTTTACTTCGACTCTTATTGCTATTGCGTTTAACGCGTGATATATTCCCACTCGAATCTCTTCCATATTTCCATCTGTCTCGCTATTTCTCCAACCGGTTGATTTTGCCGGTGTGCGACATTCATCCTCGCGCAAACTGATTTTGTATGTTTTTGTCATTTGGTGAGATAAAATATCAATGAATCCTCGATGTGAGGAGACGTGTTGTCGGTACCATCGCGTTAGTGTGATCTGCAAGATCCTAATTAGGCTGCAATTGTGCAGTTGGTGAATCGCATTCCCGCTTTGAGTAGTGTCCTTGCTCTCGTTCCTCGTCGCCGGGCCGGCGAACGCGGCACACGTTTTCACTCTTCATCCTATTTTTTCCAACTTCTTGTTCGCGAATTATCAAGTCTTACTTCCATCAGTTCTTCGTGTTCGTGTTCTTGTGCATCGAATAATCGTCAACCATGGATATCCTGCCGAGCGGGAGCATTTTTCGAGAATTGCAGGACATACACGATACCGGATACTTTTCGGCGCAACCATCACTCGAGGACCATTGGCAACAGGTAAACTATATTTTACATAACATTTCTGTAGAAAAAAGGCTTAATAGTGCATATTTTAAGTTGAAACTCCAAAAAAACATAGCAATATTCGGTGTTGGATAAAACTCCTAACCTAAGCCCTAATTAGATTGTTATTATAGCAACGGTATAATAACTACCAACGTAACCTCAATTAAAATGGAGTAAGCATTAAAAGTAAACACTATAAGCTTTATTATCGTTTACTATGGCACTCATTTTAGTTCAAATCATCCATAATATCAATTTTGAAATAGCATGGTCATTCTCTTGTTTTTGATGCTTCTAGAAAATTATTTTTTTGCAAAATTTATTCTTTTGTTTTCTCTATATATAAAACCAATTTCTCGATATAAAAATTATTTATAGGTGAAATAGTCCTGTATTTTTGGTAAGGTATAGCGAGTATAAATATTGTGTAACTCCTATTGCACTGAAAAAAATCTTTTTATTTCGCAACTGACATTCTTCATATTTCTGAGAAAATTTTAACACTTTTGTTCTCGTAAAACATCTGAAGTCACATTTATAAAAGCACGTACTTCTCGCATCATAAGTCAAACGCTACATTACGTACTGAAGCGAATGTAATATTTCATATTCGGAAATTCTTGGCACTGTACCCCTGTGTACGTACAATTTCTCATCGGCGTAAGTGCACTTGCGGCACTGATCATAACTTACAATTAGTCGTTCTTGAAATTGCACATCCCTTAAAATTCGACTAACCGTTCCAGCTGTTAAAATTAAATCTACTCTGAGCCACTCTAACGTTCCCTCTTCACATTCAATCATTTGTTTTCTTCAATTACATATACACAAATATGATTCAACCGTTACATAAGGAAAACAGTTCACACACTTTTTTAAATTGATTTTTCTCTGAAGAATCTCAATTCTTTCAATTAGCATTCTAAATGTAGATTTTCTTACATGCTTTACGCGTGTCGTAACTCTTTCTGCATTATTTATAAACAAGGAATTACTCAAATCCTGAAAAAACAAGGGTACTTGTTGTTAGACCGGTAACTGCAGATCATTTATCTATAAAACACCCAGGAAAGTATGACTCGTATCACATAGTACTTTGAATGAGTCATATTGCAGCATCTTGAAGCGGTTTCGATGAACGAAGCTTTTTTATGAATCACGAATGCTTTTTAAGGCTGTTGGAACTAAAATAGATTGAATATTTTTTACGTTATTTAATTTTATTTTTGTGAAATCATCTCTGATTTAAAGAAACTGTGAAACGTTTTAAAAAATTCTGTAATATTTTCCAGTTAGAGGATTTTCTGTGAAATCTAAAGACTGGAAGATTACATCTTTTTTTTTCTCCATTTACCATTCCTTGAAAAACATTTTTTCAAATATTACATTTCTCTCGATTTGTCTCAACACACACCGTTCACGTCGTTAAATGAATGAATAAATATTAAAATCTGACTAGACACAGGAGACATTGCCGTTATTCGTTTCTTCATTTTCACGATATTTTATCTGACCCTGAAGGAATTCCATCGTTTTAAGCACACTACGCGCGTGCAATACCGAGTATCGTTGAGGAGAGTTCACCATGTGCGGAATACATGGAAAGAGGTATTTACAGCCGATGATGAGTGCATTGTGAGCTTAGGCATATTTATCTCAAGAACTTTTCGACAGACATTTCCAAAAATTCAATATAATAATTCTAGACCTCGTTTATATTATTTTCTTCTTTAAATGAAACAACCAACAGAAAAATCTAACGTTTGTGTCAGCCTCGATAGCTTGAATTAAATTTTATTTCCCCTTCAAGTCATTTTTTTACAGGATGGCGACTTGACCGGGAATTTAATTAAAAGAGCGGAAGTTTACTTCTAGTCGTAGTAAAATTTTGCATCAGATACCATTGATGTATCTTTTCCCAGGTCATGAAAATTTAACAAGATGTAATGAGGGAAATAGATAAAAAGAGTCTTCATTTGTATTCGATGCGTTATTACTTCCTTGTTCGAGAACAAAACAATTTTCTTTAGGCATTGAGTGTTAATCCTGACACAGTATGCTGCAAATAACCTCCACCTTCTGAAATATTCACTTGATTGAAGATTGACGTTTTTGAAAACTTTGCAATATGAAATATGAAACAGTATAATGCTATAAGTTTGTATTTCTGCGATTATGTGATAACATGCATCATCGTCATCTTTAATTTATGCGAATTTTCGTATGGAAGATTGTAGCATATTGCGGTAAAAAGAATCAGAAAGCGTAACCGTAAGTAACTTCAACGAGGGAAGATTTACTGACCACGCTATCGTCACACGACCCACTGTTCGGGAATGTCGCGACGCTAAGCGTCGCCAACTAGACGCCAGTGGTCGTGCGACCATCAAAGTTTAATATTTATATCATCGCGAAATATATGGCAAATATTGCACACAAATAAATATCTATCTTCGAGAGATTGGATTTCCATGTGACTGCGAACGCATTTATGTGAAATTCAGTCGAGGGAAAAAGGAATAAAAAAATTAAAAGGGATTGGTTACGTACCGCTTAATAGGTTGCAGTTTAATTATCATAAGTGGCAGTTAGAAGATTATAGAACTCATAATTGGGTTCATATGATTGTCAACCTTTGATTATGATGATATTATTAATAATAATAATAATAATAATAATAATAATTTTCCGGCAGTCACTTAAAGATTTAGTTGTAGTATTTTTATATACATACGTAACATTGTTCTCACTTTATAGAACACAAACACGTAAGGTTGTCGTAGCCACGCAGAGAACAATGTGTTTATAATCCCGTAGTTAAATAGAAAATGGATATATATTCTATTATAAATACGCACAATGATATTCTGTGTGATGAAAACAAAGCTCTAGTAATAGTGTTACAAAGTTGCAATAAACTTGATGGAGCTTATAATATATGGATGGCTATCTTAGCCCAGGAATATGTTTACCATAACAAAGCTTAAAAGCTTTCACAGTATCAAAGGTATTCGAAGAAGTCGAATTTGCCTTTTCTTTTGGGAATCCAACAATTGCGGAGGAAGTAACAATTGAGTGGAGTTGTTTACTAAATATACATATTACGTGTGCTTCAAACATGTTTTATCATTGAAATTCCATTCTCTAAATGGATGCATTCTATTTTGAAAATAAAAGCCAAACAAAGCTTGTCATATTTTTAGATATGTAATAATGAGCACAGTTGAGTTAGATGTACACCTTGAACGCAACGTTGAGCTTGTGAGTGTTAAAAACATATGGTTACCATCTGGTGACTGATCAACCAGATAGTCTTTTAAATAGCTACATATTCAAATTATTTGACCATCATCGGTGGTGATGATAAACGTATTTATTGGAAATATTTTGCGCCAGACATAATCCACAAAATTATTATTAATTGAAGAGGTCAGGGACTGCAATACACTTGACACGCGGAAACAAAGTGAGAAATGCATTGAAGTAATACGTCCTTCTCAGAGAAGAAAAAACACATTGAGTTTTCTTGTGGAAGACCAATCGTAGAATTTGAATAAGAATATCCAGATGCACAAGACATTTACCGAATGGACTATGACATAACCCTTTTGTCTCTCGAGCTTGACTGGGTCCTCTAAGCCTTGTCTCCCCTTGACTCTAAAACCCTCCTCTTTAAGTTCTACGAGTCTTGTTCCACTGTGACTGCAATGAGAGAGAAACAATGCATCCAAGTTACAATGGACCACAATACGAGCGATGCGAAAGACGCATTGTTGCTGGTCGCCATAGTATACGCCGAATTGTTAGCCTTCGATGGCCCAACCTCCTTCTCTATTCGAAACTTATCTTCTTGTGATTTGTGGAAATCTTTTCAAGGTTTACTCACCTACGTGTTTCCAGAGCGTTGATAATAGTTGAACATTTTTTAGAATTAATTATCAACTATGGATATTAGAGTGGCTCAAAAAAATTTAAGTTCCTGTAATTTGTGGGAACACCCCCAAAAAAGTTTACGTTTGGTGACAAAAGAACTGTAGATTTTAGTCAAATTTTTAAACAAGGGGATCTTGGATTCAATGGGGTTTATATCATAAAAAAACTTGACACTTTTTAATTAAATCTATATGGAAAAATACGAATTTTTTACGGTTTAGGGTTTATAAAATAACAGCTTTTTAGGGGGTATTTCCATAAATTAAAGGAGCTTCATTTTTTTAACACCCTATTGAATATGCTGGTGATTTATGTACTGATTTTCATAACCGCTTTCGCGGATGACTTGTGGACATTCTGGAGAATAATAATTTTACTCTACCAATATACCGAGATTGCCAAACAGCTTGAACATAACCAACTGTTTACCAATGAAAGATGAAGGTACGCTGAACAAACAAAGATTTGCGTTCTCACTACATATATTGCTGCGATTGATTCTGTTCAAAGCGAAGACTCGATCCACATAAGCGGATCGAGTCGTGTAATAGTTGGAAAATTAAAGCGATTGAGACATGATATAATTCGCATAGATAGTCTTCATCGGATTAATGCGCTTCCTCGAATTACAAAATCATCGTTGGCTGAATGCGGATGGCAATGGATTGTCGGGAAACAGATAGAGGTGGGGTGTGTTTGTGTAGGGATATGGAGAAGACTCGCCAGACAGAATGACACAATATGACGAAGGTAGGGGCAAATCAGAGCTGCAAAACCGAAAAGAGAAAACAAAGGATGGATAAAAACAAATTGGCTCGGTTTTGCCTCACTCAGTGCACTACTGTCGTGAAAATTTTTCTGCCGTTTTTAACTTCTCGTTTGTTGGTCCATTGTGTGTGTGAGAGAGTATAATCAAAATGCGTAAGCGTGTATATGTATCTCGGTGCTAGAAATGTGGGTAAGAGCATACGTGATCGTGTTCGACGATGTTCAATTAAGCACACAGATTTTTTATTTTCTCCTCTCGACGAGTGTCCAAGTAGATAAATGAAAGCTCTATTGTTGTAAACGATGAATAAAACATGGAAATACTATATACGCGTCGTTTTTTCGAAAGAGAGATACACTCGGACCTCACGTTATTGCTCTTCTCGGTTATCCCTGTAATCCGATTAGCATTAATGTTTTCGAAACATAAGTAATCTCCGCCACTGATGATCTATGGGGTAAATTAAATTAAATTTCTTAAACTAAGTATGAGTTTAATACCAGTTTCGTGGTTTTTCAACTTAACTGATGAACGTACAATCTTTTAACGTACCATTAAATGGTAGAAATTAGACCGGCTAATGCTAGAGGCTGAAAATCGATATGAGGAGCATGAATATTGTAGATATTTCAATTAAGGACAGGGTATAGGTCTTTTAGGTGATGTTATTGGATACTCATTGTCTAAGATAGATATTCTAATATAAGGAGTTGATCGAGTTTCTGCAGTTTGACTTCATGCAAACTTTAAGCGCATGTATAGCACGTTATCCCTGTACCTATATGCACAGCGGTAGCTCGCCGACTGGTCAGTGTTTGTTTACACGACATGCAAACGATATTCTCAGAGTATTGCGGATAGACGCCGAACTAACTTTAGACCTGCACCTTTGGTTCTGTTTCCTTGAGAACTGTCAAGTGTCATGCTACGTTTATTGCCAGACTAGGCTGCTCGTAAACGCATGTTACGATTTGCTGCAAATAGACACTTTTCGCGAAAACCGGGAGTTCATCGAACTAAATCGTAAGAGGAACCTTGTATTTATAAGAGGGAAAAATCCGGGCATTGTCTGGAATTTTCGTAGGCAAAATTTAGTAGACACCCTGTATTAAATAGTACTTATTTATACAAAATAGTGATAGAGAAAAGATATAATTTAGTTCTTATTACTTCAGAGGAATCATACACGATTATTGGATGCGATGCTTTATTTTACTTCGGAGAGAAACTGAATCTAATTTTAGTCCGCATCCTACAGTTCGATAGATTGGTCGGATCTCCTTGAGACGGGGTGCCATTTTTAAATAAAACTCTTGCTCCAGATCCTAATAAAAGAGCGATATTTACTTGACTAGCTCTCACTGACCTCGGTGTTAATTTAGCATTTTACCATGTGTATAACCGAATATCAATTTTCTCTAAAATTTATTTTTTATAATTGTAAACTTGTCTAATTTTCTAAATTAAACAGAAATTCGGAGAAATAGAAATTAGAGTAAATTGTCATTCGGTGATACACATTTCAAGTAAAATTTACATGAGGTATGTAAAATTAAATTTGGGGAATACTCATACTCCCCTTTTAAGATTAATCTGGTGAAAAATCCAGAACTCGAATCTAGGCTTAGATTGAGGCACACTTGTAAGATGACATTGACCAGTGGTTACTTTTTAGAAACCACTCTCGCATTTGATTAAGGTCGTTTCCATCGAACACTTCTCCGCCGATAATCCCAAAGTCGATTTATCACAAAGAGAAGTCATTCTGGGAGCAAGGATGAGATCGATATCGGGGCAAGCGTTCGTTCCCGGGACCATCGAACTTACTTGGCCAAATCCCGTTTACGGTTGGCGATCGATCTTACTTACGAGATCTCGGCTCAGTTCACGATTGCGATATAAACGAGCAGGAAAATCCCGTTGGAGCTGCAATGTCGTGGTGAGTACACACTCGATCGGTCTTCAAAGTACTCGGGCGTGTTCTTGGGCTGCGAAAGCAAAACACTAAAGTCGCTGTTCGATGAACAACTGTGGAAGACGCGCGATAATGGGTTTCAGTTGTGTAAAGTGTAAATACATTAAGGTAACGCGTCTCGACGTTAATCGTCGTAGTACTAGTACATGTCCACTGCAATTCATGATCACAACTTGTTCTAGCAGTCCCTTTAATGCTTGAATCAATATATACACTCGGACTTCACGTTATTGCGCCTCTCGGTTATCTCTAATCCGATTAGCAACAACTTGGGGCGCATTAATGTGAAGTCGTAGTGTATATGAATCTGCTTTTTCATTCAGAAAGTATTCCATTGAGAAATTATCGAGAAGTATCGGTAAACTCGCCAAACATAGGTTTTAAAAAAAGTAGTGGGTTCCTCTATAACATTAAAAACTAAGTAAGTTGACTTCTCGCCGGAAGGAAACTGACTAATGCCAGGAAGTACTAAGTTGCCCTTGTGTACCGAGTAAATGGAACTCGAGCGTGAGAAACGTCTGCGATTGAGAACCCCTGACGTCGCTCAAGCACCGTTTAACTTCCATTGGTATGTGAATGACGTCTTGAAAGGCTCTGTTGTTCGCTAGTGGCATTGAAATTGGTCACACGGATCTTCTCGAAATCCTTTTCGAGTGCTAACTAAATGGCTAAGAACTTCTAAAAGCTTTGAATGTTTGCTTCCTTCTGGCATGCCTAAGGCTGCTACTCTCTACCTTGTGGGTTTCAACTATAGACGTTAAATGTTATTTAACGGGAAACCACACAATTACGAAATAATGTAGCATATACATATAATGTGCAATATATCTAATTAGGGAAAAGCAATTCTCTACTGTGCTTGCATGAGACGAGAGAGAGACCTGCTTGCGCACTCTGGAATGGAACATCATTGATGCTAATGAGATAGATTGGAAAACTAACGTTCGTTTCAAAGTTATTTAGTTGTGAACCATTGACTTTCTTATACGTACATTCGAGAAGTTACTTCCGCAATGACTGTGTGTGTGTGCAAGAGAAAGATGAGTACTACGTATTGCCATTAAGATGAGGGGTGGTGGTCCAGTAGAGAGTGTTAAGCGCAATTTCATGAATGAAATCTGAATAAATCAACCTGCCGTGTTATTACTGGGCGTAACGCGGTGATAAATCTCACTAATAAACAATGACCGATGAGCTCCTACGGCTTTTGCAGATACTAAGGTATTCAGTCGATTCTGCATTTGTGTGTGCTCTAACGTAACGGTCTGCAATTTTACCCCAAGGTCAATGCAATCTTCAAGGACTCGAAATCATTCATCGTCCCTGATGTGCTTGAGACTCTAGCAAGATTGTAATTTGCTTCCAAAGGAAGATCAACGAGTTCTCATTTTATGTTCATTTTGTGAAAGAACAGAAAAGAATTTGTAACAGATGATGATCGACTCTGAATACTTTGATAAATTCCTAAGATCTTGGTTCTTTCACAAAATGAACATAAAACGAAAACTAGCTGATCTTCTTTTGGATGCAAATTACAATCTTAACAATCTTACAAAACACGTTATATAGATCCGGCTTCTAGTTTTTTTTTTTTTTTTATTGGGTTACACTTTTTCACTTTGTTATCTCTTTTACTTTTAGAAAACTATGCGAGAGTATTTTTGTTTAATAAACTATTACTATTACTACACTTTTTTTAGTGATTTTGCAAAGACTTTTGTTTATTGAAATAGTGGTGCTGTATTATTATTTTCTCGGTGCAAGAGTTTCAGAGGAATATAGAGAGAAGTTCGATTGGAAGCGAGAAGTTGGAAAATAGATATCGATCTCTCGATAATGTAGACGGCCTGATTCGCTATACATAAATATATATACACATATTGTTTTTTTCTTGAAAATGGGAACTTGATTTCGTAACCACTGTATATTAAAATTTATCATACCGGTATCAAGTTGGAAAGTTTTTATAAACTGATGAAAAAAAAAATTAAATGCATAAACGTGTAAATTAAAAAGATTCAATTAAAAAATTTATTTGAAGCGTATTTGGCTCAGGCATACGTATAGCTCTGCTTAAATGAAATACTTTGGCGTAACGGATGTACGTCCTACCAACATTTTCCGTCCCAACGATTTAGCAAGTTGCAATCACGAAATGCATATTTCCCGTTCGGATTGGCCTGCTGGCTGTATTCATTAATTCGGAAAGCTGCACTCTCCGACCTATCCGATTACTGTTTAATTGATCGGCACCGCTTTTAATTCGAGATGGATTACTACTTGTTAGATCACTCGGATGTTTATGTAATATTTTTGGGACATTTAATTTCATAAATAATAATTATTGATAACCTTCGCTTCGAGATTTTATTTTTCCTGTGATCTCATTAACTTTCCGTGTAATTTCTCTTTTTATAAAATATGAGTAAACATAAAAATCGTCTCGAACCTCATGCGTGAGAAAAACCTTTGGGGTGACTTTACTATTTGGTCGCCGGTTTTCACTTTTTTCCCTCATTTTTTCATGGTCGAACCTTCTCTTTCTTTTCTGGAATGAATAAATCGCGGAACCGTAAAAAAGCCTCCCGGGGGCATTCGAACCGACCGACCGAACGATAATAAAATAATTCTCCGTCACAATAGACAATGCTCGGACCGGGATGATAGTAATTCAAACCGGATGGAGAATAGAGGGGATGGTCGTTTTCCGTACTTCCGGCGTCAGCCCGCTGTTCTTCTCCTCTTCCCTTTTTTAATTCTTTCCTCTCTTTCAATCTATCTCTTGTGCACTCGCTTTCAGGAAAATTTGTAAGCAAGTTGAATCAAAACACGGAAAGAAAGAATTGTCTCAAAGAAATTATGTTTTAATATTGTCTTAACTCTTTGCGGTTTTACAGAATATCCCCACTTGAATTAAATTAATACTTTTCATACTAATTTTCTTTCTGACATTGATTGATGAAACTTGAAAAAGTAAATTACAAATTTAAAATTCTACGACGTTATTCTTGTAGCGCGAGAATATTTGTTTTTCAATTTGTGAATCAAGATTTCCTTTCGCTTGTGTTTACTCTGGTTTAATTTCAAAGAGCATGGACTCTGCGAGAGTATAGGTAGTCTTCTGATTTCTTTTAAATTTCTTTTCGTTTTACCCTTTCCTTCGTAGAGTCGACACTCGAGTTTTAACGAGGAATTAATATCTTGCACAAGACTACAGCGCGGCGTTTCCGAGTGTCCTCCAAGAGTAGTTTAGCAAAGAACTCTTCTTTGTTTCTTCTCCTTTATTTTCCCTTATTTTTTTGAAGCGACTTGTTTCTAATGAACCAGGTATATATAAACTTAATTTTCTCAACACGCTACCAATTCTTAATTTCGAATACAAACAAAATTTCCTATAAGCGTTCTAGCGACACGTGATCACGTTTCAGTGACAAGATGTGATTATTTTCATCTGTAGTCTCAAGTGCCCATTGCTTTCGCCACCTAATTAGCCACGCTGCTCGATCAATTAGTTAATTAATCCCCTGCACCATATGCATATATGCACAGTGCACACGTGAGGCGCCACGATGACAGAAGCTCAATTACTCACTAGGTTAGAAGCTATGATTGCCTTCGATGAAAAATGATGTAAAAAAAATTTATTGAGAAAAATATGATGTTTTTTTTATATATATAAATTCACGACAGCGCAAATGCAACCTTCCAGTTTTTACTAGCTTTAAATTGTCCTGGTTTTGAGTACCTAAAGCATACTTTTAAATGTGACGAGAATTTTGTTGTCGAGTTAAAAATGAGCTAATGGCAAAAAGTGCAATGCACACATTCCCATGAGGAACTTCAATTCAAGCTAATGCACGTCCTTCCTGCAGTTCTCGAGTATCGTCACGATACTGGCTTTGAAGAATTAAACTCTAGAGTTTAAAAAACAATGCTTTGGTAAAACATAAAAATAATTAATTAAATCAAAATCTGTTATATTTGATGCTTCGAATCTTCACCTTTATAGCTTGCTTTCCAGTATAAACGGTTGTCAATCTTCATATCTCACTGATCGCGAGCGGGAATTCCCAATTTCCCAGCTGACGTTGGGTCGACTGCTTCTTTGGGGATCCCTCGTCACCATCCTAGCCCGAGTACGAATTCGGCAGACATCTGGCACGCATCCCATTCCTGTGTTTCAAATACATCTGTAGATTTCTGTATATACACCCTGCCAGATCGAGGATCCGGGCCTAGGTATTTCGAGATATCTCCAACTTGAAAGTTAACGCGCTTGCTTCTCGGAAGTTGCATCTGTGCCACAAATCGTGTTAATCATGTGTGGTTGGAAGTAAAACTTCAATTTTCATGTGCATGATTATTTATATCTTATTAGTGCGTCCCATATTCATCTTAATGTACAAATTTCCTGTGTAAACGAGAAATTATGACTGGAGCCTTCGAATTGAGATTTTCAAAAAAGGGGGAAAAGTCTGATTGATTTTCATAAGTATTTCAAAGTTAACGCATGCTATTAACGGTGGAGAGAATTGCAACGACTCTGACGTTTATACTGTGAACTCGTAATCTTCACGAGTGGCGATAAACAAGGACTGATGGAAATCGCGAACGCTCTTTAATCGGAGTATGATGCCAAGCTGGATTGCTTGCGCAATCGAAAGCGAAGTGGAGCACAGCACCGGCATTCTCCGGTGGGATCAGCAGGCGCGATCCGTGGCCTCGATCACGGTACTCCAAAGAAAATTATGGCCTGGAGTAGCGTCAAAAGTTGCTGCAAAATTCTCGTGAAATCGCAAACACGCCCCGAAACAAACCTTTTCTTTGGAAATATTTTGCTTTTCCTGTACCATTTGAGCATTTTCAAATATTTCGAAAAGTTTTGTCTGTTTGCTGTAAGATAAAATTGGCATCTTTACAATGTAGCATATAGATGCAGGAAAAACAAATTCTTGTTTTTGAAGAACCTAAAAAATAACATTATTACTACCATGAAATCCCTATGAAGTTTCCAGTCATAAAAAATTCATGACTTACAGGCTTTCATAAATCTAACAAATTCGGTACAATCTTCCTAGTAATAAATATCATAAAATTAACCTATTAGTTCCTCCTTTAGAAATAATTCACTAATACTAACAACACATGAATTCCAAAAGTACATCACAGAAAATGTATCGCACAATTACGGTCGACTATAATAGTATATGGTTATATGTAGGGTTTCATATACGTAAAGCTATTATCGTTTTAATTTCAGTCGTGCTTGCATGCCGTCAGTGTTTGACTACTGGAGTAATTGGTATAATCGGTCCTGCATGTCCGACCAATTAGTCTTCGGGTACCTTTCACTTTTCCGCAACTCCCTTTTCTTTACCAAAAGAGAAGGCACGAAGCGTCTGCGGGAATTCCGCGGAGTTTCGCATGAGGCCGCGTGCCACGTCTGGAGGGGTCGATTCTGCTTTAATTTTAGCCATGCTTATACCATCCATGCCTTTGGGCACACAGTGGTGGTATGCATGGTGGTAGCTCAACAGCCTTGGCATCGCAGACGCATTATTCATACCTTAATGAATTCCCTTTTGACCTTTCGCGCGCGCATTCCGCGGCTGTGAAAATCCCTATATTTTCGCAAACCCTCATCACTCCTCGACTCCTCAACTATTTTGCTATGATGCTGACGTCATTCTGTAACCCTACAGAAAGTACCATATGACACCAGAATTTCGAAATTGACTTTTTGAATTTACATCTCTGTTGTCTGTATTCCTGCTAGGGTAAAATTATGATGCTAATATATCTTTCTCTTTTGACTGGAAGAATAAGAATTGCGAATATGCGGGCAGTGTGTTTAAAACTTTTTCAGTATTACATATTTCTGAACGGGAAGCGGGATAAATGTGGGAATTATTCATATAAGTTTTAAGGACAATTTTGAAGACTACTTTTATAAATAGTCTAATGCAATAATCTAAATGTACAAAATCATCGCAGACCCATTTATTACGTGAGCAGACTGATGTTATCTGATGTGCAGTCTGAATTCCATGAAAAAGGCTCTAAAGTTGTCCCCTTGAGACGTTTCAATCTCTCATGCGTCGTATTGTATAGAAGCCACAGGGCATACATAGGAGCTCGTATCATTCTCCGCGAGAAATGCTTGCTCTGCAATGCGGTTTGCTGGCTTGACTCTATACGCTGTATGACCGTACATAATACGCTAGGGACTTTAGGGCAAAATGAATGGCATCTGCGTACTAAAAGGGGAGACTAACTTTTCGTCCTACATCCTGTCACGGCAGTCCACGAGCAAAAGACCAAATTTTACTCCGCCTGCTGCAACTGACACTAGAATTAAAGTGCACTCGGCGACTCGGCAGCGGATGTCGACGGATCTCTTCAACCAGGCAGATGAAGCCATTTATGTGATTTCATTTGTAGTGCGTAATTTAACTAAATCATGTACCAGGGAAAATATGTTGAATCATTAAGAATGCGGAGGAAGCAAAATCGTCAACTCTGTAATGTTCCAGCGAGTTTCCTGTGATAAATGATACAATACGAGGCGACGATGAAACAATGGCGCAGGAAACACGCAGGGCTTCTCCCAATCAGTCATTCGGTTGGAAAAGCTGTTATTAAATCGCTATTGTTTGCAATCATAAAAATATAGCTTACCTGCATGCCTTCTTCCTTTTGCTAAAAATTCAAGAATTCAAGTTGCATATTCATCTCTGCCGCTAACACTTTTTCAACTTTATACAGAGTTTATAAAATTGTGGGTGTATGACAAAGCCGAAAAACGAGATTATCAAAGTTCAATATTCTCCTCTGACAGTATCGTTATCGGTTAAAGTCCGTTAAGTGCTCTGATGTAAATAACTCTGCGTTGCATGCGGCGTTTCGTGCCTCGCACTACATATACCGCAACCTATTACTTTGGTCTCCCTAGCCACAGGAATAGAAGCCTGAGCGTATTAATCGTAGAGTTGCCGTGCGGAATTTACGCGCGGTCCGCGCGGTGAATTTCAAATTTCACAACTTCCGACTGGACGGCAGGGATAGTGTTATGAGGGGCCACCCAGAGTGTTTAAGGGAGGAACCAGAGGGCGAAAGAAGGACTAGGTAACGGGGAAGAGGAACAGGGGAAGAGGAACAGACTGCGAGTAAGGTCTGGTGAACAGCACTGGTCGACGGTTGGGTGGTTGGGGGGGAGGGAGAGACGCGTAGTATATGAGGTTAGTTAGCTAGCCTCGTGTGCTGCATATTAAAAATATTCAAATGCATCCGCGGAGTCCACGATCCAAACCCTCGTCCTCGATCTCCATTGCCCTCCGCAGTTCCTCCTGCACACCTATAGCATTCCCTTCTCTTCCACACCTCTTTCCCACATCCCAAACCAACGTCCATGCGGACCGGTGCAATTTACGGACTGTACGGATGCGATAGTGTAAATTATCTTTATGAAACAATGCCATGGCTTCTTTAGTCTTCTCTTTTTCACTGTGTATAAATGTATATCTCTTTCTCTCTCTCTTGTATTCTTACCCCCTCGAAATGGATTATTCTCCTCGTAGAGGGCACTTTCGAAAAAAGTAACATTTTTTGTTGTTGAATATAATTTCTCAAACTGATTTCTTTTAGCATGCATTAGGTTCATTACCATTATAACAAGAACTCGTAAAAATATTCACGTTGAAAATTTATTTGAAAGGCTTGTGGAGTCTTTTGACGTCGTACGCAAATATGTATATACTTTCAGAGTCTGATTAATTTTTTCCTTCTTTTGTTTCAGGTATGTTAGAGAAAACTGATTTCCTCAAATTCTCTCGCTGATTGAGTGAGTAAAAAAATTGAATAATATGCGCTAAATTTTTTATTTCGGTTAATTATGAAATATTTTTTTATCAAGGACTTATGAAGAGTTAATCTTTTCATTTGCATGCATGTCCCTTGAAATGTCTTTTATGTCCCTTGAAATGCATTTATGCAATTGTCTCTGGCTGCAGATAACATGACCGTGCTTTAGTTGAATGGTACAGTCTTTTTGCGTCTTATTTGAAGTTACGAAGAGAGTAGGGTTATAAACCGATAAGATTTGCATAAACTGCGAAGGCCTGGCTGTAACTACATCTGCTCGATCACTTTGTTGATTTACAACCCTTATTTTAACTGTTAGTCGTTCTCTGTGTTGTTATCTCTTATTTTGCCGTATACAGAATTTTTCAATCTGAAAAATACTTGACATCATTAAATTGTTAGAAAGCCTTCGAGATCTTTATGAAAATATTTGAAATCTGGAATATCTTAAAAGTCGAATGGTCGTTCGTAACAGTAAACTTGTTCATTTTACAACTCGAGCTAAAAATGAAATGAAAAATTATAGCTTGATTGGTACACATAGATAACAAAATGAAAAAGTGTAATGTTTGTAAGAGATCTATTTAACTAGAGGAATGGATCAATTTCGCTTTGTTTGACGGTAAATATTGCATTTTACGAAGTATTGCGAATTTGAATTTTACTCTTTCTATAAATATTTTCCATATCTATTGTTCGTTCGTATTGAACATTCCAGGACATACCTTTATAGTATAAACGAGCTGTTTGTTTCCAATTAATCAGAATAATGAAAAATAAAAACTCCTTTTCAGTGAGTTGTAAATATTTTACATTTTCAGTTTGGATTCAATAGAGGATCAGTATAAATGCAATATTTGGATGGTAAACAAAGGGAATATCGATTTGTCCGCGATTATATCGGCTGACGAGGATGATCGACTGGGAGCAGACACATAAATAAAACGTCCAAAATGTATTCCAGTGTATGTCAGTATAGCGTTGCTTTAAATTTTCACTCGCACTGCCCAATAGAGCAGATATCATAATTACATCTGCAATCGTAACTCGGCGTGCAGTAAATTTCACCATAATGTACAGTCGCCGAGTTGGAAGAACAACTACTGTCAGTGTAGGAGAACTACTGATAATATAGTGTTGTAGCGATTTGTAGATGGATTTATTACAATTCGCGTTGTCGCAAAATATTATAATATACATACTTCCCTGTTCTCGCTTTTTAACATCGGATGATACGTTACAGTAAAAAATCCGACTGCTTGAAAACGTTTTAGCTGATTTTCAGGGTAGTGAAACTGTGCGTTTCTATACCTGAAATTTAACAACGTTTTCCCAATTATTTTGTGATTTTTACTCAACTATAAATCACAAGCTCTACCAATTAAGTATGAAGTGAGTGCTCGAAAACATAATTCAATCGTGAATGGCAGATTCAAAACAACCATCATGGCTACAGCGTCGTAATGATCACGAAATTCGAGCTGTATAACTAACATATAGCATATAAATTAATCGTTATTAATTTAAGCCGAAGCACGATGCTGTTTATTAATTTGTGGTGTAATTGTAGGATATATGATGGTTACAGTTATGCATATACGAGTGCTTGACCATACGAGAAATGTACATAGTACGAGTCATCGATTTGGGAATTACAGGGGCGATTAGGACAGCATTATTAGGGTGGAAGAGTAGATAAGGTCGTTTCCTAGCAGACCTGTAGATATACGAAGGCTATTACCGTGATTTATTTTTCGTCCGCCGATACACTGGAAAGATCTTAACTGCCCAATCTATCGATTCCTCAGGAGCATGGCGAAAATTTACTGACGATCACTATCGAAACTTAACCCCGTCTCGGTAGGTTGCATCCGAATGAAAGCTCATCGATTTTCATTGCTACGACGAAAAGAAGAGATTTAAGGTCGATTGGAACTATCTTCACTTTAATAAGAATCAAATCACATAGGCTGGCATGCCCTGAATTTGAAATTATTCGAATTTTGAATTTAGTTTTAGTTTAAATTGGACAATCGGGTATTGAATCCTCTGGTGAAAGTTTCGGATAGAAAATATTCTATCCTTTTGGATTTGACGCACGAATTAAAAAGGATACAAATTCTGGAATGATTAGCAAAATTTCGAATTGATTCGAAATTAATTTCAATTCAAAAGTTTCGACAGGATCTTTTCTCGTATACATATGGATTTTCTGTTGATCAAGGGGAGAGAAGTTTTATTTACCTAACTAAAATCAAGGCGAATTCCGAATAGCCTGATCTGCTGTGCCATTTATAATCGATTTGGCACGCTGCGCAATTATTCCGTCGAAATTGATGGAAAGCTCGCAAAGAGGAAAGAGAAGAAAGCGAGAGTCACGTTAGCATTTCTACTCTGTTTTGGGGAGATCGGGGTCAGCGGGAGATAGAAAAGGGATTGGGGAGGCGAATATCCTAGAGATTTATGAGTTTCTCCACGGATGTAAGATCTCAGAGTTTACGTCAGCAAGAATCGTAGTGAGATATCTGAATTCTATTGTAACCACTTCGATGTTTAAATTCGACCTGGAAGCAAGAACGAGACGTAACTAGGCCGCTCGAGCGATCGTTTTTGTTTCCACAAAAAGTCGAAAAAAAAGTCCCATTGTGAGATGGATATTTATATTTTACTATTATATTCAATATTAGGTATTAGGTATTATCATCTAAATTTCCACTTACTAAAAGTATGGTTGCTATTCCACGATATTTCAAGTTAGGAAGAATTCCCCTCTGTCTCTTCGACTCTCCTTTGCGCCTCGTGCTCTTGCATTCTCTCCCCGGGTCGCTATACTTTCTGAATAATAATCAGTCGCACATTTAGAGTCTCGCCGCGCCACCCGGTATCCCACCATAGCGACACCGTGGGGATGTCCTGGGGGATGGGGCTGGCACAGTGGATGCTGCAGTAGGTGCTGGGGCCTGGGGGTTCGAGTGGCATTATCATCACTAATGAATATTCATTTCTGCTTGGTTCAACCAATGGCGAACGGAGGTCGTTGTTGCGACTCTACTCTGGTTTCGATACTATGAAAATCACTACATTCTCCCCCCAACCTTCTCTTTTTCCACCAACAGTCTCGTATATTTTACTTTTCTCGATGCTATCATTTTCATTCATCAGTGCAAACATGAATTATGTTGTTTTAATAGAGGGAGAGAGAGAATGCAGACAGGAATAAAACTCGTATTCAACGTCGGGTTCAAATAACTTGTGGAAACTTTTGTTAATACTGGGATTTTCCCTTTTATTTAAGATTGACCACGAAAAAACCTGAGAATTTTAAATCGTCCACTAAATTGCCACCTTGGATTTACGAAAATTTAGTTTGGAATTCAGTTACATTAACTAGGTAAAACTTGATGTATGAATTAGTCATGGAAATATTCGCTAGCTCTTTCAAAACCTTTTAGCTTGGAATCTCTTCTTCAAAATCCACACTATGAAGTAAAATTATTTTAATCGGTGAAGGCGAGTGGCGGTTGGGAGTTCTCTCGTACGGAAGCAACGAGCCCCAAGGGAAACTTTATTACCTGGCTCTCAAGTCGTTATTCCTGATTTGCATTTGTTATTATAATTGGGAATAATCGATGCTTCGCCGTGGAGGCATTACTGCGCGTCCGGGCGCACCACCGGAAATGGATCGAGACATTTACTGCAAACGACCTGATCTCTATGTGTGGCTTAATACAGGCAAACTTATAGTGTACGTGTGTGCATAGTCAACGGTAAATTTGTAAGGTTTATGAATGCGCTACATTTCCGCTCAACATTTCGATGAATTATAACGTTGCTTGCTATTGAAGAAAATATGAAATTTCATGGTGAAATGCATATCCACTCGATTTTAGGAGGATTTAGGAGCAATTAACTGCATTAGGTCGGCAGAATTCTGATCATGAATGAAATTTCTCGACTGTAAGGAACTACCGGAAGAGGGAAAATAATAATAATAATAAAAGCAATGAAAGTTTAGTGTTCCGTGTCTTGGCGGCTTCCAGACGGTGGTTACACCTGAGATTTAGTTAAGGGTCGGAAAGTCACGCGAACTATGATACATCATCGAGGATTGGACGCTCGCGTGCTCGCGATACCAGAATTGCAAGACGACGTCGACGACGAAGGCGACTAGTTAAACACGGTCGAGCACTTATCGGAAATTATCAGCGGGACGTAACTTCCATTACGAGGCGAACTGTGGCTCGTTAGGCCTCCTTTCAACATACGTTAGCTACAGGCTCTTTGCTCATATGAACGACAAACCTACTACGCGCACTCGCAGTCTCCTTTCATATCGCCTTCCCTTTAATTTCACCAAGAACAGTGAGCTATATCGTACGTTAAAGTACGCCCCAGTGTTTGAGAGCAACATGTTACTATTTTGAAAAAGTAATGGTAACGTTAGTGAGTCACTTTATTTTGGTAATTCCTAATGAAACTAGGTCTTTTCTTCATTTTTTAAAGTAAAACTTTGTTATATCAGCAGAGTGAGAAAGTTTTATCTAACCAAGAAATAAAAATGTTAATTTGTTATAAAGTGCTTAAGGGAAACAAATTTAAAAACGTAATCCCACAAAGGACATTGCGTCTAAAGTTTGATGGTCTCCTTAAATCCAGGGCTCTGAGCTTTTGAATGTCACGGAAGCGTAATAACGAAGGAAAATTAAAGTTCGATTCAGAAAAAGTGGGCAAACTTTCCCCTCCAAGGCAAATCTAGTATTCTTTCGTGTATGTTCATTAGACTTGCCCCACCGCGCTTTAGGTTTCTTTTCTGAAAAAGTTGCCGTTAGACAAGAAGTTTTCCAGATCCTTAGCGAAGCTCAACGAATCGAGATACGTCAAGCCAATGACGAGAATCGATAGTTGGCCTCTTCTTGGCGAATTTCTTACTAAGACTCACCCCCTGACCAGCCAGGGTTCTTCAACCCTGAGCCTCGATCTATAACGTTTTTGTCGAGAGTTCCGATGAGGCAAAATAGTTTGGAGCCTCGACACCATCCATCAAAAGAACGCGACTCGTAGACCTTCCAAGTCAGGCGAGAAGCGGACGAATATTTTTTTTCTTCCAAGGTATTTAAATCGTTCGATACTTAAAAGAGTATTAGTGAAGGATCAATTCTATTTTTTACAAGGACACTTGATCGTAATTGGAAAAAAGTTCTCTTTAAAGTCGAATCAAAAAGGAAAATTTAAGAAGGATTATTGAAAAAGGAATATTCATATATTTTTTTATTAGGAATGTATATATTATCAAACAATTTTAGTGCAGAGTCACGTGAGATAAGTAAGTAATCGCATAATTAGATAGCGTGAGAAAAGTGGGGCTGAGCTAAGGGATATTTTTTGTAACGGCACGCTTCAATCGGTAACGTGATTAATAGTTGGAATTTTCCTTACTCAACATGCACTGGGTCTCGCGTTGATCGATGCACCCTGTCTAAATATATGCAGACTATCATGATGCGGGGATGCAATTTTTTATACACGAGTCAGAGTGAACTACCCTTAACCATCGACCTCGCCTTTTACAAAGTAAGCAAAAGCATCGCCTACTTGTAACTTTGACATGGAAAATTGTTGCGCATATTTCGCAGCATACATATATACTATATGCAATTCTACAAATGCATTTAGAAGTTGGTATGCAGACCAGTTGGTGTCTAAAGTTTTTAAAAAATTCAGAGAATGAGTTTCTCAACATATTTGGACTTAATACTTCGAAAACGACTGTCCCTGATAGTCATCCCTTTAGCTGTGAATAAAGTGTTTAAGTGTTTAAAGGTAGAAAATTTCTTTACAGAGTGGCCACAAGATTAAATTCTTCAATTTCCCTGACAAGTTTTTTTTTTACTGACATTTCTCTGATTTCTCTGACTTCCTTGATATGTGGCCACCCTGCTTTAGGACTTTTCTAAGTTTTTCTGCACTGAGGGCTTTTGTAAGGTTGTATTAAAGGGGGAAAAAGTTGGACACCGTAATTCCCATCGTTAGCGATCATCGGCCGTAACATCTAAAATGTAACCTCGGAAATTACATATGGGATGTACTAAAAACATGTTCTACGGGTCCTTTCGTGAGCGTTGAAGCAAAAAAGAAAGGCACCAAAAAATTAGGGAAAGAGGGGCTTGTAGATTGCTACGTTTCTCACGGAGGCATGTCAATGTAAATGCTTCATATTTTTTACTGCTTTTACTAAGGAGGCTAATCCGAAATTTAGTCTTTTCTTACGGTAAACAGCAATAACCATATATGGAAATCATTCAGTTGAAAAACTTTCATGGAATTCCTTATTTACTCGCCTTCGCGGGCTCTTGTCGAATTTATTCAAGGAGCAGAAGCCGGTGGCAAACTTCTGCTTGTAGAAACGCTGCTGCAATATGTTAGAATGCTAGAGTCGAGTCTAGAGTTTATGCGCGTATATATGGTACCACTACAAGCTCAGCGGGTCTCGTATAATTTTACTTGTACATAACCCTCGCTTTCCCACACTCGCATTTCCTGATATTTGACTTTCCAATTAACGCACCTGTGCCTGTTCGTGTGGCACATGTTGCTCGAGTTGTGTGTATTTTTTTACTTGAAACTGTGTATACAATTTAAATCAGTGGGAGAGTAATTACCGCGATTTATTACTCAATTTATAAAAGCCTTATTCTCTCGAGTGGCGTCCATGATCCGTAAAACAAGCTAATATTTGTTTTTTTCCCAAAGTATCATCTGTAATCCGACGTAGAATCAAAACATTGCAAATTGACAAAAACACCATAATATGTCAATGTAATATTTGGAATTTATTGAATGTAATCTAAAAATAGTGCATGCTTGTTGCAATTATAGTAGGATTATTAGTAAAGAGATTAATTACTTTTGCAACTGCAGACAATATCGTCGGAAATTATATTATAAATTGAAATCCGCCTCCTTAAATCCTCTAACTCATTAACTTAATTAGCGATCTCGCAGGTTCAAATCAGAGGACGACCAGCACCTGAGCTGGTCTAATTACATTAACGAAATGGCAAATTAAACCAACAGGTGAGTGAAAATCCCCCTCGTTAGGCAAGAGAGATTACGATTTTGCCCTCCCCATACTTCTCTCCATGGCTATAACAAAATGCTTCCAAAACTTTCATCATTCGCTAATTAATGCCATGTACCTAGGTGAGAACTCCTGTTACATTTATTGCGCATTTAATTAGTATACATTTCATTCATATGAAAATGCTTTATAAAGCGTTTTAAAGTGAAAAAGCAGTTACCCGTAAATTCATATTTACAGGGTGTCTATCAAATCCGGAAATTGTCCTTATGCTGGAAATGGATTTCCGGTTTGAAAAACCTTCCGAATAATCAATCTAAATGTTTTTCTGCAAGTTTTGTTAAATTGCATTGTACTTTAATCCCCCTTAATGTCTTATTGCGAATCCATTCCTCCACTAAGTCGGGTCTGGAAGGCTTTTACGCGAATTCATCCCTGGAGAGATCCCGAAGAAGCTGATGCGTTCGATATAGATGAAATACCACCCACGCGTCTCGTAATCTAGTCACGCCACGGTGCACGTCATGCAAACAGGACACCCGTTACATCCATGCTCTAAAAGGATCTTGATAATAAATATCGATAGGTTACGACCATGCCATCGAGGCAGCTGGAAGACGAGACTCGCGTCAGTAAGAGGACAGAGGCGGCGCGTAAAAACGAACTTAGGGGTTTAAGTTCCATCTCTTGGGTGCTTTCTAGGCTCAGGTATATTTTATATTCTTTTTATTATATACTTCAAGTTACGCGATTGCGTATACACATCCCGTGTTCTCGCTCGTATAAATTGAATAAAAAATATTAGCCATCATTTTCACCATACATAATATTCGCACTTCCACATCAATTTTTCACTTTGATGTCCATCAAACTAAGAAAGTCATAAACAGAAAGTCATTTTATCGGCTGGAAATTAAATTATAGTTTTTTCGGATAAAATAAATAATTATGTATTATAATAAAGTTATATGTTTTATGAAATTTTTTTTACCATAAAGATGGTTATATCCACATTTTTTTCCACTGTGAACTCAGCGGAGTGGAAGAAGTCGAAACTATTTACCTATTCGAAAGGGAAAACACTGGCACGCCCTCAAGCGACTCTGAAAGGAAAATTAATAGGACGCACACGTTCACGTACGTGGAAACATGCAAGTATGTGCATTGTGTGAGCAAAAGGTGTATAGGGTCGAGAATGAGAAGCAGGTATGCACGAAGAACCGAATGATGAGAGGAGGGATATTATAGCATGAGAACCTCTCTCACCCCTCTTTTATTTCTATTTTTTTCTCTTTCACCCTCTGATTCTCGCTCTTCTCGTTTCTCTTTTTCTGTTAGTCTCATCACGTGCGTATCTTTACCGTAGACCCTTCTGTTTTTTTTTTGTCCCTTTCGGAATTTTCCTTAAAAGTTGTAAAGAATCTATACATTTTTATTGTTTTTATTCAAGATGGACCTAAAGCTATAAATAAAGATGGGTCCATGAAAATTTTCCACGCGAGATATTAAATTGTGAATGCATTGAGAAATCCTTTACAAGTAATTAAAAGTTATTTTAAATTGCAATAACTTATTTACACCTTTCACAGAAGTTCGTAGCCCTCGTTACATAGCCTGCGGTCCTGTATTTTTTACATCACCTCCTTCTCTTTCTTTTCCCTTCCTCTGTGTCATAATACGGCATTCTCGACGAGTGCTGAGCAACTTAATGGAGTTTGCGTGTAAGAGTAAGACCCTCTCGGAGGACTCGCTGGAAAAGGCGAAGGATGCAGCGAGAGTAGGCTGGAAACAAAGGAAGAGTGGAAGTTGGGGATGAGGATGAGGGTGAGGGCGCGAACGTAACAGCAACACAATGTGTGAGACAATCCAAGCACTAATTTTATTTTGTTAGGTTGGCAGGGGAGAAATTCGTTGTCGGAAAGATGGATGCGATGGAAAATATGCGAGTAAATTAATGCGAAGACATAAAAGGATAAATCGATATTTTTAAAGAAATCGTCTTAATCTTTTTCATTGAATTTATCCGTTCTGAAAGAAGAAAATAATTTGCCGGGTTTTTGTCCTCGCTGGGCATTTAAAATTGTAAAAGGAACTCATTCAAGCTTCCATGAAAGCTTGAATGACAAAGTCAGACATCAACTTTCTCATAAAATGGAATAAATCTTTCCCTTATAAAATGAAGTTTTTCATTTGCATACGATCTTCATTTTAAGTTTCCGGTCTTTAGTTTTGAAACACTATCTTATTCATTTGAATCCTAATTGCCTTGCAAGTGAACGACTTTTTCAGTGCATTCAAAAAAACTCCCTGAGAATTTGAATAGAAATATATTTTTATTCAACCCTGAAAGTCACTTTAAAATAAAATATGTATATTTTCATTTCCGAAGTGTTATACATCACTCTCTTCCACTCGCTCTCAAGATACTCGAATAAATCGATAGAGATGAAAGTCGATAAGCAGCACTCACGCATTGACACAAGTGGTATCTGTCGATGAACCGAGGGAGGAAGAAGAAAAATAATAAAAAAGAAGAATCGTGTGAAAGCTTCGTCTTATATTAACAACTTGCAAATCAAATTACTGTAGGGCATGGTTATTTCATTGTCGACCCTCGGGAATAAAAATCCAGCGAAAAGTAAGAATTGAGATAAATTCAGTTTTATTTTTTTGTAGTACATAAGTTGCTGTGATCACTTTAGACGTTTCATTAATAATTTGTCAATAATTATCATTATTATTGTGTAATAATCTTTGGTGGTTTTATTCTCTCGGGAATTTTTCGAATTTATCTCCTTGGAGGAAAGTAGAAGAGAATTCTTTCGCGACTCGTCCATTCTCGCGAGGGCGATAAATCATTGCTTGTTCGGTAAAAAGGTAAACTGTACTACAAGGGATACAGGTACCCGCGTCCGGGCACTCGTTAATTTTCCGCACCCTTCGTTGAGTCCTCTGTCTTCGGGTGCTCTCCTTTTTCCTCTTTTCTTCTTTCTTTTGCTTCCCTTTTATCTTGTCACCCTCTGCTTATCCCTCGCACGAATATCCTACCCCCGTTTCCTTTTTTTACTTTGCACTTCTTCAGCACCGCAGCGTGAGATCTCTCAAAGTGTTCTTTTCGCTCTGCAGTCATCCTCTTTATCTTCGGTCTGTATTTGTTCCACCAAAGAGCACAGCCGCATCTATTTCTTACTTCTATAGTGTCCTATAGTGAAGAGGGAGTTATGATACTCGTGTGTTAATATACGTGTACCCTTGCGCGTTAAAAAATGAAGCTATCATGCAAGATTTTCCTGTTTACTTTCTCTCAAGTCACTCAATAATGTGGAGATTGTGTGGAACTTACAAGTATCAAATGGAATGCTATCTTATTATTTTCGTTCTCCTATCAGTTTATTATCACTCTTTATACTTCCTATCGTGATTAAAATAAAAGTAGAATTTCATTTCGTGCATGTGTCTACTCTTGGAAATGTTATTTAAATGTACATTTCTTAAAATACTCAATTTCCATGCATTGTTTTCCATATTCTATTTCACTGTAGAATACCCTTTGAATAGGAAATCGTCGGTGGAATACGTGAGATGGAATACAAGGAGTGCGTACGAGAGACGTGTATGATGCAACCGTATTTACGCAAGGAGATACGTCGTACCCAGCCTAACCTGGTGACAGCGACGCGACACAGGTGGAGAGAAAACTCGGCCCATCTTGTCTGTCTGTTTGTCATGAGTACAGGAATGTGTGTGGAAACGTACTATGCAAATAACACGCTCAAAGAATGTTACGAAGCTGGTGTTAATACTCACAGGTCAAGAGGTTGAACGACCCCCTTTTAAAAGCGGCCAAAAGAACTTTCTTTCTTTTGTCGATTTCACTGTCCTCTCAGCCGGCCTTTTAATGACCCGGTTTCAAATAATTTAGTTGTTTCGTTAATGGCATGTCATTAAAAGCGATCAAAGTGAATTCATGTGGTTTCTGAATTGCCAATAATATTTATTCTCTTGATAAGATATATGATTTGGTAAAAATAAAAGAATTACGATTATAGTTTTCCAGAATACATATACACTTTGCTTGGTTTAATGACATGCGATATAAATCCGCGCTCGAATCCGCGGACGAGTGTATTATGACTTTTTGGATGTAGGTGCAAAAGTTTCCAATTCCCTGAGAGACAATTTGGTTGTCCCGCTCGCAAAGTCATCGTTTAGTCACAATGAAAGCGACGATCTTTTCCCACGATTTTATTTACGACGCCGTAAATATCGAGGAGCTTGATTGTACGACTATTCGACGTCGAATGTTTATTCCTGATAAGAGATAGCGCGTTGCTCGTAAAGACGATCTACTTATACGTAATACCTTTCCGATACCTGCATGCCCAAGTGCGCTAGTATATTTTTTTTTCCTAAACCTTCACTTTCAGTCCCCTGTTTCTGGACATTAGCTACTTTCTCTGTTGAAAAAATGGCATGGCAATTGGAATGTATGCCAACTTTTTGAAATTTTGGAATTGACCGGTAGTTATGCACCTCAAAGCAAGAAAATCTTGATTCTTGTTTCATATTCCCTCGAAATTTCGAGAATTTTTTTAACCAAGACCAAGAACAGTCAAATGTTTTTCATGTTTTCCTCAAGCATTCTTGCTTCTTTCAACATGAAGTAGGGTGAATATTTTTAGGTAACCATGGTAACATATATTAGAGCCATTTAATAATTTTTTCAAGATTCTTGGTAATAACAAGAAAACATCGAGACAAGGTCTTGAAAATCAAGATCTCGCTTAATATAATTTATTACATAGACTAACTTAATGCATTTATTTTTGAATGATTTATGTAATCTAATCTATATCTTGTAATATTTTATGAAAATGGAGATCATTTATATTTAATCTGGTTAAAGTACTATGCAGAGCGGAATCCATTCTCTGGGATTAAACCGAAGCAATGAGTCGAATCAATTTTCTCTTTTAATCAGAAAATCGTTGATGTTGCTCGAATGTAATTGACAGCGCATATTGATGTTTAGTTTATTCTTGTTCCTGATACTGTGTCACGTGTTCGATATAATATTGAATATCGGAATACAAGAATATTCAATGTTTCTACAGGAAACGTCACTTACTCTCTCAATATGAATTTGTAAGAAATTACAAATGAAATAGCGACGATTAGTTTACTAATTCATTTTATAGTTTTGAACTAATTGATAGTAAAAATGCTTACTAAATAAAGTGAAATGGTAAACACAAATAGGTTCATTAGTAATTTTTTACTAAATCTGATCCCATTTGAAATTATTCATGAACATTTTTGTGATGATTGAAAAATGGTATAATTGCAAACAACTTTACAGCATAATAACATGTTAGTTCAGTAAAGTCTTTATCGTAAAAAAAAATCTCGATTCATGTTATTTTCTTCGCGATTTTTATGCTTCCGAAACGCGAACAGTATGAAGACTTATTAAATTCGGCGTAATGGCAATTTCTGGTCATAAAAGTTGGTTTTTCCCACAATCTGTTACAGGCGTGTACATAATATTAAATTAAAAATAAACCATGTTTGATGTCATAAAACACACAAAATAAAAACCGCGTGTAATTAAAAAAAAAGTCGATGGAAGGTTTTATTTTTAGATTGTATTCTTTTCTCTCCCTGTGTAAATATAAATATTAATGAAATTTTTTGTTTGTTTCAGGTAAGGACTGGTGATTGATTTCTTTTCTTACAAATATCTTAACCTTCCTATTTGAGAGATTTTCCGTCGAAGAAGAAAAAGGAAAATACACACAAGGTTTGTTTCTGAATTTTTCTCCTCTTTTTTTATTTTTATAACTTGTGACCTTTGTTCTTCTTTTTTCCTGTGCTAACCTCTGAATATTTTACACGAGGGCGTCCACGAATAACTGTGGAAGAAGAGAAAGCAAAATTAACAATACGTTCATGGTGGGATGATTAACGTAGGGGGGTTGGAAACATCATCTAGCCATTGAGAAGCCACTGTATCAACAGAGAAGGGAAGTAAAGAATGTCGGATGAAATGGTATCGTGGGGGTTGTAGGTCGACATGTTGTAAAAGTATATAGTCTGCAAAAATAATTCTGTAGGACCCTAAAAATTTCTAAGGGAAACCACCCTACTTTAATTCCAAATATATATACTTAAGGCTCTCTTTTGGAATCAACATTCAGTGTAAAGTTTCCTGGTTGATGATGCGAAACGTCAACTTCCTTCAGCACCTATATAGGGTGCACTGTAGACAAAACTCTTGAGATCAAAGGAAACGTGGTAGTTGTAAATGCGCGAAATAATGGGTTAAAAACGCGAAACGGGCCGCTTCGGTGATTGAGAGAGAAGGGCTTAAGGGCGCTGAGAGGGTAGAGAGCACCTTATAGAACTAGAGAATGTAGGGGGAGAAACAAGAGGGGATGGTTCTTGAAGTGAAAACATTTCGAGTCCTCAAAGACCACTCTTTGCAGCGGAACTTGTGATTGCCGTGTTCCGCTTTTCTTTTTTTTTCGGCAAACTTTGAAGTAGTTGGAACTACAAGTAATAAAAAGAGACGCAAAATGAAGAAGTGAAAGAAGAGGACTGTCTCCGCTTTTCTACAAATGTATATTCTAGCGTTTCTTTTCTTTTTTTACTCTAGCAATTGATGGCTGAAACCAATTGAACTCTTTGGATTTGTTGACTCTTTTTCACCAACACAAGCAAATGAAGACTCGTAACATTTTTAAGTATTGTCAAGGATAGAGTAACTAGGGTAATGATAAGAGCATCAGAAGGGATAGGACCTTTAAGGTCAAGAACTCTGCCGAATCGTGATAGGAAACGTCTATTTTCTTCTTTTTTTTTTCTTCATTTTCCTTTCTTCTGGTCTCCAAGGACCCGTCGATATCTCGGCAAGTCGTTGTTCACCGGCCTTGGACGCGACGTACGTGCGAATCGAAGCACCATTTATCTTCAGACTTGTCTTCCAACTTCGCCTCAGTCGCGGTGTACTCTTCTTCTTCGAAAAAGTCTGCGAAACATGTCACAGTTCCTTCTTTTGTCATCTTTGTCACGGTAGTTCTCACACTGTCCTTCACAAAACGCAATCTTCAAAATTGGTCGCTACTCTAACTTTTTCCAAATAACATTGATTGGTTTGGACCGATATTATTTCTTCTGCACAATCTCTCTATCCTATTTATTTTCAAATGATATATACTTTAATCCCGAAAATTGTTCTATTTACTGAAATTCTATCCAGAATTTAAAAGTAGTATACTTTTCTGAAAATAAGATAAAGAATGGATCCTTGAACGGAGGTTGATTGAATTTCTTTTGATTTCATAGACCTTTGTTTCTTCCATGTAGCATCTTGATGTTCGTTTTGGCAAACTTATATCGGCTAGCTTGTTGGAATCGAGTTTTGGGTTGGTAGGTAGGGTGCACTGTATTCGTATTTCATCGGTTCCGGACAATAAAGCTCAGTCTTGTCTTCCCTTCTATTCGGCTGACCACCGCAGCGTGGTTCCGTTCTTGTCCTTTGCAACTTCTACGCTCTCTTCCCCTTCCGTTCCATTTTTTTTCTGTTTTCTTTGCCCCTCGAATTGAATTAGGGCAAAAGTCGTTGACTGGCACAAAAAGTCTTGGCTCATCTTACCGTGCTCTTGTAAACTAACTTCCATGATCCAGATTTATGTATACTAAATCTCTGAATTACGGTAAACACGTGTTTCCACTTAAAAGTGGAAAGTCTCTTCGTCTCTGATATGAAGCGAATGTTTTATGATGATCCCTGATCAGTATAATCTTAATGTATTGATTGATAACCAAATTTAAATTGAATAATGTTTAGTTAGTATATAACTAAAAAGACCGTTTTATCAATGAAAATGAGACAGTATTTCATAAATGTTAGGAGGTTGGCTTCGTCAGTATTTATTAGTTTCTATCTTAACTCGGGAGGTACACGGGAGTTTTCGGGGTGTCTCGCGAAGGGGTAGCTCCCCTCGATTTGTCTTGTGTCAGTTGTGGGAAGGCTGTCGCAATGACGAATCGAGCCAGTTCTATCTAACTGCAAGGATGGAGGAGAAGTACGACGTAACGTCGTGTCGCGAGGGTAGAGCTTAGATTTATTTGAGAAAGGTCCGTCTACTGGCGAATTCTCGTCGATTAAGTGCACCGACCCGAAGGTAACAAACGTCACCTTTAATTAATTCCGCCTCCAGTTCTAGAAGCGAATTAAACAACTGATGGAGTTTCCATTTTCCGATCTCGTCTTTCTCAAACGAGAATTTATTGATGCCTGGAAATCAAGAGCAAATTCCACTCCCTTAAAGAATTTAGGGGAGTGAAAGTTATTTCGAGTTACATAAAGTCTTGCGCAAGATGATTGTCAAGTTGTTATTTCAATTAAGAAGTAATATTAAATCGCAATTGTGAAAAATATGTGAGGAAAATATTCCACTTATTCTTTTTCAAGTTCGTTTTTTTTTTCGTTTTCTTCTACATCTATTAACAGTTTCAAATCAGTATAATGACAGAGCAGATTGGAAGACAAATTATTAGCTGTCGCAAGTATTCCTGAATTAATCGGCTTACAAGGAAGTGAAGTGACCGCGTCAGAGTACAATGGAGATGCATGCCACGATGCGCGTGAGATCTGTGGGTAAGAAGATTTCGAAAAGAGCAGTCTCCTGTAGCACGCTCGAAAGAAAAGCGGCTTGGCTGGATTTCTCAGCTTTCCACGATCTATGACCGGCTTAGCTTCGACATGCTCGTATTTTATACGATATAGTACCTTAAAGCGTGTCTTCGTGGTCCTCTACATCCACAGTCAACTCCAACCCCTCACCCCCATTCGTGTCTGGCTCTGTCCCCCAACTCTGATACCACCCTTATTTCATTCTCTACCTGCATACCACGACTGGGGAATTCAAACGCCCTTTAAGCTAAGAACGACTTGGCCGCTTAAGATTTCTCACAAGCTCCCTTATCCTTGACCCTGTCTCAGGTACCAGAAGAGATCATTCCAATCTCCTCTTCGATGTTTTACCTTACCTTACTTACCTTCTGCACCTAACCTACGACACTAATCGAATCTTTTTTTTTTATCCGGCCAGACAGGTGACACTTGAAACGTGGGAATGTGGAAAAACAACATTTCCATTTTAGTTTTTTTTGGTTTTAGGAGGGTTTAGGATACTTTTAGATCATAGTAATAAAATTACTTTTAGTTCAAGAAGCAGTTGGGGTCTAAAGTAAAATTAACCAGAATTGTGGTTCATCATTCTAGTTGTTTCAACTTAGAAATTACGAGTTCTGATTACTTCAAGCAGAACAAATAATAAGAACATATTTAACCAGAATTTTGATGAAATTTTGATGAGTGAAGGGATCTAATGGGAATAAATGGAATGAGGATCAAAGCCGAGTTCTCCTCAATGCGAAGTTACATATACCGGGTTTTTCTTTGTCTGAAGTGATAATTTTTTTCCCTTTTTTTTTTTCTTTTTCAATGGCTTAAGCTTGAATGCTGTAAACCTTTTTTAAATCGATTTATGATCGGCAATCGTGTTTCTTGTTTATAAATTGATTGGAATGAGTAATTGCATTAAAAAATGCCTGACGCCGTGCGAAGCTCAGTGAATGCGAAAGAAATCGATCGGTGGCACTGCGGTGCATAATCGAGTTTATACGCCCTTATCGTGTTGCGTCGGTGATGCACGGTCAAGTGTCGTTATCGGTATTATTCAAGCTTTCACTCGGTGGTGCGTAATTACGTTGACAGTGCGCTATACAACAATCGACGGGTTACGCGATAGAAGTCGATGACTCGCTTGATACTCTCGATGTATATATAAACACATATACATATTCAATTATACATTAATCCTCTCTTCAGAAAAGGATAATAGAGAGCCATTAACTCATCCGCAGAGTTTTCAATGCTCTGTAAATATAGGTCACTCGTTGTAACTAATGGATTAATTAATTATCTGAAACAAATTCATATTTTCCATAATGTTATCAGGTCAATCTGATAGTAATATTATATTCAAGTGAAAAAAGTAGATATTTTTATGTTCGTTTTACCAATAATACCACGAGATATATAAAAATAGCATGTTGGAGATTTATAACTGTGAAACGTGATTTTGTTTTTAAAATATTAATATCATTGAATATACTCTTTAAAATTGAATCGGCAAAATTCCGCTGGTACTCAGTGGTTCTTTTTCTATGTTTTAAATTAGTAAAAATCCACTGAGAATCAGTGAGATAAGAGTCATTGATTAAAGTTTAGAGTGTGGATTGAGGGAGGGATTTATTTAAATAGCAAAATATTCCTCTCTCTCTTTACTTAATACTCGTATTAAATGTAATTCCGAGCAGACGTTTTTATCTGTAAAAAATTGAAAATTTACATTTGAAACTCGTCTTTCTCATTTTTTTACATTACTCCTTGCGGTACAACTCTCGTTAATCCTTGTACAAATGTACACAGAAGCGAATCAGCGAAGTTGAGCTTAACGACTTGCAAGGAAGGAAACGAGGTTCATTTCTGTTTTCACAGGCGTCTCGAGCTGAATTGTTTCTTTTTTCTCCCTTATTCTTTCTATGAATTCTCCCTTCGTTTTTAGCCGTTTCTCCTCTCTCTTTTCTATCTTACTCCTTCCACTCGCGAATCTTCTCTTGGTCCGTGATGTCGTTAGGCCAATAATTTTCACACTGCACTGAAAAATGGCCCGTAAATCGCAATGCCGGGAAAGTGAGCCATAAATAATATGTACGCGAATTCTTTATGTTCGCACTCTGATATTTGCATACGTTCAGGTTCAGACGATGATAGGGGAGAAGATTTCGAAAAAGAAGGTACACGTGCGAACGATCTTCTTCGTAAACGAGAAGTGATTTGGATAGTGTAAGGTGTCGTCTTCTCAATGCTGGATGATTGATGCATTGTATTCATAATCTCAAAAGAAAGTGGCAGGTATAAAAATAATTCTTTAAAATAATAAAGTTTCCGACATATTTTGCTGAGTAAGAGAGTAGATTTATTGCAATTATTAGTAAGTCAATTTGCATTTAAATAATGCACGCTAGGCATTGCATTATAAGTAGGTAATAGGTATTCAAATTACATTATTACATAATATCGGGAAGTAGATGTATGAACCTTGATAGTATTATAGAATCTTATTGTAGACTCTAATAGACGCATAAGCAAATGCAGTCTCCATATCCGGCAAACGGAAGAAACCCATTCGCATCCTATCCCCTGCTTAAAATGAATATTAATGCTTAAAATGGATAATAATGCTTAAAATGGATATTAATATCAGCTACTGAATGGCTAATGTTCGCGCGATCATAATCCTCGCACATTTACCCTTTAACCAAGTGCATAAAGGGTATACTTTGATCTCTGATGAAACTGAACTAACACTCCTTATTATCGGAAAAAGAAATTAAAATTAATGGCTCAATTACCTACAGACATTAAAATGGATTTGCGTTATGACATTCTTCATAGCAGAATAAACTGCAACATTTAAATACACTTTTTTTATGACAACTAAGAGAGGGTGAAAGAGTTCTATCTGAATATTTAGAGGTGTTAAAAAGTATACCAAGATGATAAAGAATTTATTAAGGAATTTCGAAACACATTGTCTATAGAGAAGAGATTATTGATTGCGAAGCACAGAGGACGTGTTCGCGGAATAACATTATCGCTTTGCTGTCACACGTGGGCACCTTAGAGCGTCAGATTTCACTACGCGTATGCTGTTCAGACAATATACCACTGGTGTCAGTTTTAGATGTATGAATATCTGTATGCACTCGTATGTGTGCAGAGTAAGAGCATTCCTTGATGTGCATGTGTATGCAATTATACACATGGGCAGATAATTAGACATGTACACCAAGTCGTCATCGATGATAGACTTATACTTGCTTGTGAAACCGCAGAAATTCGATGATCTCGCAGTCGTCTTTCAGCATCGAGTGACTAATAGAGCAGAGTCAAAATTCAACAACGTGTCCTCTCTAAAAAAATAATTAGTGTAACAAAATGTCTTTTTAAAACCCCGCATACATTGTTGTTGCAAACCTGATTGACTTTTGAATGACTTGAAGTTGTAAGAACTAAAGCAAAAGAATCGCACGCGTAACGCTCGTGTTAATTGATTTACTAGTAGTATTAAATCAAAATACAGTTCATCAAATATTCATCTTCTTTGATTTTCCAGGTTATAAGAACACAAATTATCTCTAAATCCAATATTATTAACATAAATTAATATGACGAGCGTTTTTAACAGAGGATGTAATAATTACCCGAGAACAGGAAGTTAAGTGAATTAGTTACTTAGTATTCACTCTCGGCGTTTACGAGGCCATCAGTTTTAGTTAACAGTAACAGCGGATTTCTCGTCGTGTAGATGGGTAATGAACAAATCGACAAAGTTCTCGCCGTTGAAACAACGTTTCATTTTTCATTAAGTTGCATTAGCAACGGAAACTGTTCTCGAATGCGGATTTATTCTCAAGACGCTTGTTCCTCGGAAATGCGAGACGAGGCGGATAATATAATTTCGCGAAGGTTTCCTTTTCCCCTCACTCGCTCTCCACCTGCTATCCCCTCAAATTTCTCTTTTTCTCTCTCCTTTCGCTCCCTTGGCTGCCGCACGAAACTTCCTGAAGTTCTCCTGTGTCTGCTTCTGCGTGTATGTATGTGTCAGTGTGTCTTTCTAACTGGGGTTGAAGGCTGGGGGTAACTACCTCAAACGGATAACAGAAGAGTCGAATAACCAGATCCTTCCTTCGTGTAGCAATTCACTCGTTCATCGGCTCGCTCGTTCCACACCCTCTTTTAGTCTTTTTGACCTTGTCGACTACACTGCTTTCAGTTCTTATCGGAAATCAATTATTTGAACTAAATAAAATATTTCTTCACACAACTGGTCAGAATATCATTTTAGAAAAGTCTTTTCTCTGAATCGGCATATCTAGAGAATTGGAGGATTTCATAACCGTGATCTATTTAGAAGTGAGGGACCGTTCACTCGAGAATCGATTCTTCTGATTTTGATTCTACTGATTCTTTACTGACTCTACTGATTCTACTAATTCCCACATGTTTTCGAAAAATATTTTTACGAACCATTGAATCTGAATCGATTATAAGTAAAGAAAATCATTGATTACTCGAGTGATCGCGACCCCTTGATTAGAAGCTTCATGTGAAAAGCCATTTTCTTGCAACATCACTCTTCAAACCGGTTTTAGTGAATTTCGGTACCGGAATTCTGCGTCTCTAGAGAGTAAAGTTAGTTTTTTTTTTATTCGTCCATACATATATGATTTCTAGTGAAAGCAAGAACAACTTACATTTCTGCAATATACATCTCATGTACATGAATAATAAAACATAGACCTATCTCGTTCGTATCTGTTCCTGGGACGATCGCAGTTGTTTTTATATACTATACTCGCAGTACAATACGTATCTCCATTCTTCGGAAAGATACCGTCTTTCGTATCGAGATACTAATGCTTACAGACGGTTCAACATGCAATGCTTGGTAACGAACACATTTGTTCATGCACGCAGATGAAAAGTAATCATGGTTATCTGGATTCGTCGTCATTAAAATGCCAACGACTGTGCATATTATATTGCTCAATGAAAGCACACAAAAGTCTTTGATGAGTCGATGTAATTGTAGGCAGGAACGCATCTATCTTTTTTTTTATTTAATCTAGGTTTGCTTTTTTACTTAATGATGAATTATTTGTTTAGTTTGGACAGCAATTCTATGCAAAGCGGCAGTGATTTATTTATCACCTATTGTGATAAATAAATTAAAGTTGACTCCCCAAGTTCAATATACTGGGTAAGTGAAAGGTGATAGAAAATCCAACTGGATATTTACAGATACGAATATACTGAAAATATCAGAGTCACATCTGCGCTCGATCGTTATGGTGAGCTCTACGATAGTTGTGCGGAAATCTATCTGCCGATGAAATTACACACCGGAACATCGGTAAAACGAAGTGGAGAGAGGGATTTACAAAACTAAATTTACTCACACGTATTGCAAATCTGTACGTTCTCGTTCGTCAAGTGCATTCCATACGTTGCCTAGTGCCTACCATCGATTTCAAAATCGTCATTTAAGTAATTAACTGGTATCAGTTTATAAATTGTGAAAAAATGTTTTCACCTTTTCTTCATGGTTTTGAAATCTTGTCGTGAAATCATGAAAATGGAATTGGAGAAGAAGAAGCAAAGTAAAAAAAAAAGAAAAATATGATAGTGCATCTTTCCATTATTCGAGTTATTCTCCTTTTCACCGAGTTTTCATCGTTTCAATATTGAAGTTTTGGTCCTGTCATCTTTCTATTACAGTTAATAATTTCAATTGTAACTTCACAGATAGCAAAGGCGGCAGCAGCGGTAAATTCGTTTGCTTGAGGCAGCACTTTACATTGATCTGAACTTGCTCGCCGCATTCAATAACCAATCAGCAAGCATGAAAGTTGAAAATCGCGCTTCCCCGCTAAATGGAACTTTAAAAAAACCTGCTATATGTATTCACGAGCATATCAGGTACCGGCATTATGCTAATATAATAGCTACACATGGTCAGACGGCCAGAGCCCGGAGTGAACATCGATAGGTTACGGGACACCACGCATAACCATCGAAATGTATGCATTGGAATCCTTAGACGCATACTTATGTGTACAATGTACATTCAACACGTGTACGTTTGTGTATCATGCAAAACCACTAACGTATATGGAATATGCATAAGCCCGATGATTCAAAAAGTACTTAATCTTTGCATTTTTTTCTTTCTTTCCGATAAGGTAGTATTTACGAGAAGTTTCTCCTGAAATGATAAATACATTAAGCTGTTGACTTTAAATGAACCCAGAAGAGAAAATAAAAGATTTCTGTAGATTTTGTGATATATGTATACATATATGTATATAAAGATATAGTTAAAATAATAATTCAAGCCGTCGTGTGTGCTTTGTATGAACTATTTACAAATATAGAAAATTGTGCTGTAATCAAAGAGCTACGTGGTAAAAAAAACCGTCTAAAAGAATTCGCAAACTCAGCTCTACATATATGTATGTGTAATTTTACTCGGTATACATGTACATTAATTCCAATAATACAGCCTTTTTATATAAATGAAACTTTTATGCATGCAAAATATGGAAATAACTTTGTGCGAGTAGTTGCGTATCTCTTTTCCATCACGTGGCACATTCTACCTTGAAACTTAGTTTGACTCATCAAGTAAAGAAAGTAAACTGAATGAAATACTTGTTTGTTATATAAAATTGAGTAAAGTGCCGTAAAAGGGAAAAAAGTCCTTGAATTCGCTCCCTCAAATCAGAAAATGTTATTTTTCTTGAAGGACTGGAGCGACTCGCACAAAAATGGGTTAAATTTTCCAGACTTATTTCCAGTTTACGTTCTTTCATTCTTTCGATGGTTCCGACCAAGTATTCAGAATTACGAGCAAGTCGACACTCATTTTCTATTCAGGCACATGAAAACGTTTGCACTGTATCAACTCTTCGTCAGTGTTGCAGTCCATAGTTTCTACCCCCGTAAGTCTATATTTACGAATATAGGTATACTTCGTGTATACAGTTTACGACTTCACTTCCGGCACAGCTCGTATCCGGTATTCGTGAGTATTTGGCGGCAGCCGCACGCATACTTGTATTCAACCACGATATTTTGCGATATTTATTGCTGTGTTAGACGCTTCTCGCCCTCGATCGATCGAAAATCATCCCTTACAAGTTCAGTTCATGTTCAGCAAACTTGTGTTACTCAACCAGGTTGTTTATTAGTTCCCCAGACTGCAGGAGACAGCTATATTCAATTTGTTATGATTAGTGCAGCAATTTAATTAATTTACATATTGTCTTTCATTGTTTCTATCTGCATAACTTCCTTTGTTTATATCTGCGTGTTTCCTTACTTTTAGATTGCGAAGTAAACCACTGCATTTATTAACCTCCGTAGAAGTAAGCAAGTTATAAGCAGTCCTTTGAAATACGGTTTCAGAGCGATGCTGTACAATTCTTAAAGCTGCAAAAAGATCCTCTGTATATGTGAAAATTGGCGAAAAATGAAAAAAATTCTGCAAACAGTTGACAGCAACATTCACAACTTTTGACGTAGTTGTCAACTGTTCTGCAGCGTTTTCATTTATTTTTTCTTTTTTTTTTTTTCAATTTCGTGTTAAAAAGTATGTTTGGAATTTAATGAGTATCATTGAAATGCATATCAAGATCAGATTGCTCAGTCTTGTGATACTTGAATTCAAACCGACAACAACGTAATATTTCATTCTTCCTATCACGGCGAGATTTCGTCTGCATTGTATTATCTTGTGCAGCGAAACGTACTTACGGAAAATATTATATAATCGCGGAAAGTGGAACTCGCGGTACTGGAATTGTGACACCCAGACTTAAATGCATCATGCACAAGGGAGGATTTTGCGTGGTAGAAACGGGATAGAACGATAAAATTTTGGCGTTAATCAGAATCTCGTTTCCAGGATCTCTCTTCTTTCTCTCTTGTTCACAATCCTTCTCTCTCACCCTAACGAAGCATCGTCGGCCATTGTACCATTTACACAATTTCACGTCTCCAGTCCCATTGGGCTGGTTACTGCATGCTTACACACGCACTTTCTATATCCGTATATACCTACACATGCGTTTACAACTGGTGGAGGGTGAATATGGTAACGCCGAGTCTGGTCTGCAAGTTCGTGAGAGTTTTGAGGGTGGTAGAACAGCACACTCGCAACTGTAAAAGTGCGTACTGTTGGAGAGTGCGTATGGGTGGATGCGGCATAATACGTATGTGTGTGGGTGTGAGAGTGTAAGTTGTGCGTACACACGTGTTATTGATCGCTCAACTCGGCTCGTTGCTCTCACTGCCGACTACTGGCCGCGTGGCAGGGGTGCCAACCACATTCCCTCTAACTCTATTCTCTTAGGAACCTACCACTCACGAACCCACATACCTCCATATATCCTTTCATATACGTATAGAATAATGTGATTTCGCATTTTCAGTGTAAATGTAAGCCATTGCAAAATGCATCTTGCCCTCGCTAGATTGCAGCTAAAATATACATTTTTCAGAGAATGAAAATTGGAAAATTTTCACTTTTCCTCTTGATAAGTCAGTCTCTTCTTGAAATGTTTGGAATTATTCTCAAATCATTAAAAAAAAATTTTTTAACCCGTCAACTTAAAATCACTTGAATTCTTAGTGTTGTAAAATGTTTTGAAAATACTTGAACTCGCCTATGGATTTTTTTTAAATCTCTTCATCTTTAAAATCATTTAAAATCTCTTAAAATCTTTTAAAATTACTTCAAGTTATTTTTAATGTTTTTAATGCCTTTGAAATATATTGAAAAACTTATATCATGAGTTGATATACATAAGTCATTGTTTTAAAAATAAAGGACCCCGCTGCGAGTCTAATTTGACTTGGTTGAACTGACAGACGCATATCATGCTGCTACTCATGCAATATAAAATATTCTGAATACTTTTGGAAGCACTGCACGCACATTCTGTCACTCACGCGTATCATCCGAAAAAAATGCATAATGTGGAAAGGAAATCAATAATTATTTTAGAGATATTTTTTTATCATTTTTGACACAAAAAAATGTCCTGTATTGAATTATTGTTTTTTTACCCCAATAAGTCGATTTACAAATTGCAGAATGGTTTTCGAAAGTAATTAACAAGAAGCGGCTGATTTAATATATTTACTGATTGTACTATACATATATAATTCATTCAATACGGTTTCTAACGAGGGAGTTAATTTACAAATGATCATATTGATTGTAATTAAAATTTATTGCTTCCTTCCCATTGATTGACATAAACCCATCGAATTAATTACTAATTAGCTAGCACGTACATGGGTGTATTACATTTATACAAATAAATGTAACTATATATGATCACAAACCTACGAATGATTATATAAAAGGTAAATGAATGCGTCATTTGAATGTCTAGAGGCTGAAATTTCGTCTCTATAATAATATAATAGTATTTCTCTTTCAAGTTTTATTGTACTCATCTCTCTAAAATAATTTTTGATATTCTTAATTAAACATTTAATGACATAATGTATTATAATGAATTTATTATGCATATCTCTTTCGCTTTTAGTTTTGAAAATGTGAATTAATTTACGGAGGGACGAGAATGTCGAGTGACGCGTGTAACGTTGACAGGAATCAAGGTATCTCGTTACAGGGTTGAAAATTGGATTTACAGGCATGTTGTGCAGTCACGATGGACAGGATACGCTTAAAGCACGTCCTGTTTGTAATCCGCGATTGCTATTTATGATTAACCGAGTAGAAAACTACTATTCTCTTCTTATCCGTGACGATTATTATTATTGCCTACACGCGCCCTACGAAATTAATTTTGTCGTGCTCGCAGAATCGTAAAATCGCTCTTCTTCATTTGTAGCATCCCACTCTCTAGTGACTATTGCCTACTTCACTGCCTACTCTACTGTCTGCTCGTCTACTTTCTCTCCCTTTCTCTCTAATTTCCCTTCATCAACTTCTCATCTCTTGTCCCTCTTTAGTAGTACTGAGCCGTTTACATGTATATTATTCGTACGTGCTTATACGCATTGTAGAAACCAGACAGTAGACACATGTCTATGAAATGTCCAGCAATGTATGCATTTCATTTCCCTGAAATCACATCAGGGAATAACAGTGACGTCGCATCACATGTACCTACACTAAAATAATCCTTTTATTTTTATTTTGAAACTTATAATCGATTTCTAATAGATAATTTTTTTTATGTTCCAGGTGAGTTTCGTTTGATATAAAATGAGTATCCTCTTAGTAAGTACTGCCTTCATTCTCAAGGTAAGATGAAGTAATTCATTTATATTATAGTAAAGTATATTGAAAGACTCAATTAAATTAAAAATACTTTACGTGGATGAAGGTTGGAACAATAATTTCCTCGAAAAATGTGTAATTCAAACAATCCGATACCTGATTGTTGGATAATTGGTTAGCATAAGTTTTTGAAAGGGAATATATAGCAAATTTGGAAATTTCATGAAATTAGGAGCTGCGTGTAATCCGGATGCACGAAAACTGCAGTCGCGTGATTCATATCTTGTGTTTTTTGAGCAAAACTTACAGTTCACGGGTGCGCAAGTAAAACGAACGTTGTCATTATGGGGTGGGTCCCCTTGGTGGTTTTAGCAGGAAGTTGAGAAACTAATGACAGGGCAATCAATGCTACTGTAATTCAGAAAACTTTTTTTGCTCCTCCTGTGGCCGCTTAAAAAAATAAAGGTTGAATGTAGGACTTAAATCATCGCAAACGAGACCGTTGCTTTGCTGCTCAGTAAAGAACGTGCGAAAGTTTTATGGAGATTGTAGGTACGGATACTTGTTTTATCAATTTTTTAAATAATATTGCCTTATAAACACGAAAATGGAGATGAAAATTTGAAAGTGATAGGAAAGTTTGATTAAATGTTAGGAAAAGCACACGTAAGAGAATATTTCTGTGGACACTGATTCTTTATAACTCAAGTCTTGTAATCCTGAGGAGTTTCTTATGTTACAGAAAAATATGAAAATATAAAAATATTTACCATCGAGTAGAAAAAGTAATAAATAAGGGGATGAAGCAAAGAAAGAGAAGTAAAGTTGAGTACATACATATAATTCTGATATCAAGTAAAATAGTACCAGCAATAATTATGTCACAAGGTAAATAAGCAAAAACTTACTATCAACTTTTTCCTTAAAGACTCTTCTGTCAATTTCTCATGCGAATTTTTCCTAAACTTTTCGTTAATCGAGTCTTTTAACCGAGCTTCCGGTCACAACCAGCAATTTTAATATAAATGAACCTCGTACATAAAAACATAAAGTATCCTTTCAGAGTTTTACATGTATCATAAAATTTTTTTACGAGTATTTCTTTATGGCCCAGGCTTATTTTCCATTTAAATATTCACTTCCTTACTCCATTTATATGCAGACTTGATATAATATAATTTCACACTTTTGTTTCCTATTATGTAAAGAATCGTTAAAAATAGTGCGTGGCTACTCATAAAGAGAATCACTTTGCAAGCATAAAAAGACAAACTTCATAAAATATAAATATGCTTTTGGTTCAAAGATTAATTAAGCAGAGTTTGGGGGAGCTTTTTCTCAATAAGGACACGATGGCATCCCATCTATTGTACAAAATTATGGTGGAACATCGCGTCATAAATACATTGAAGAGTTTCACCACCATACGAATTTCGTTTTTACTTTTATTTCGCAATTATGTATAATAAAAAAAACGGATATGTCCTAAAGAGGATAAAATACAGATTTTTAAATGCCATTCTGGGAAAAAATAGACTTGTTCACTCTGGTTTTATCATTCTCCTGCTGTTTGACGACCATGAAGCTTCCCATTTCTGGTTTCTTCTTCCTTTCCTCTTTCGCTCTCCGCCATCGCCTGAAAAGGCATCGAAATAAAGACTCGGCTCCGTTTACATGCAAATATACACGTAATATGCGCGACAAGCATTTACATGTAAGTATACTCTATATATGCGCAAATCTCTCTTTCAATTCTTTGCCTTTTCCCTTCTTTACCTCTTTATCTCACTCTGTCTCTCAGTGTTGTCAAGAGGACTTGTTGGCCGAAAAAACATGGCTAATACCATTACAAGGATGCAATAAAGTCGCTCACAATAAGGTACAAGATTGCTATAATACCTACCTATAAGTACGTACCAACACCCAGAGTAAATTTATAGGGGCTGGGCAATGGGCATGTACGTGTGTATATCGCCTACATTTTTCCCAAGCGGAATTATTATCCTCAAAACACTTCGCCTTCAATCCCTCTACCACGACGTTTCTCTACTTGTGGAAAAATCAGCAGCCGACGCGCGATAATATTCCTTTATCCTCTTTTATAACGGGTGGCGAATTTACCGCATCGAAAACCTAGCAATAAAATAAAATTCTTATACAAGTATTGCATTTATTCTCACGGTGATAAGTCCACCTTTATTTTCTTCCTGCAATCACATCTTAAAACCCGTGCAGAATTTTTCGATTGCATAACTTTTCGGTCAGATTCTTGATAATTTGTTGTTAGAATTTTTGTGATTCTCTCATCCTATACTTGAAGCAGCTTCGTCTGATTCATTACGTTAACTGACCATAGCGACCAAAGTTCTAAAAATTCTTGTGACGTGATCTTTTACGTAATCACCTATTGCAAGGCATACAGCCGTGAAGATAATGATAAATTCACACTTGTGTCTGCAATCGCTATATTGCGTAATGAGCCTTAATTACCTAGTGAAATAAAAAATGCGTCCCTCGACAATTTCAACGTTTATATTCATTTATCTAATGGACCTACCTTGTCTTGGCACGATAAACCGCAGTAGTTCTTCCTTTTATCTCAGCTCTCCCCTAATTAAATTTTCAACAATGAGATAACACAAAACCTCGCTCTGCTTGATCGAATACACAACTTGCAATGAGTCAGAAATAATTTGGAGCCTCATTTAATTAATTTTCTTGTGTTTGTTACGACTTTTTTATTCATGCTCGCAGCGGTTAAAATTCGACACTTATTTTTTTTATATCGGAGAAGTGGTTCGGTACTTTCGTTACGTGTGTAACATGCCGTTTTTAAATTCGTGCGTGACGAGTCTAGGACCCCCATGTATTCCATGTATGATGCACATACTGATACACTTGTATCTCCGATATATTTTTTTTTTATCTGTGTACACTTTTGCACATAAAAGAAGGACCGAGTCCGTTCGTTTTCACGCGTTAAATTAATTACGAGCGGCGCTATCATTTATTTTAATTTCTCCGGTGGCGAATAGTCCTCCGACCCTAACTCTTCCACGTTGTATCCCTCCACCAACACATTTGAACTTTGTCCCGTCGAGCTTTCGGAACTGACATTGCTTGCTCGCGCCATCACGTGCAACGCAAATTATAATTGCAAACAAAATACTTCAGACTCTTAATAATGACATTTCTTTTTTAATTGAAACGATTCAATTCAAATTTGTTTAATGAATTCGTTTGAATTCGCTAAATGGTACAAAAAAAATGAATAAGCCCGGTTCGACTTTTAGTGTCAAATATAAATAGATACGAACCCGAGGCGCATGAATACTCACCAAATTCATTTACCAGAATATTCTTTTAACTAAAAACAACAATAGGCATTAAAAGTTTTTTTCATACAGAATTATTTTCAATGCAAATGAATCAATGTTTTAAAACTGTCTTTATTTTAAAATACAATCAATACAAAAGTTCGTTCATTTGAACGTTTAGTATTTTAACCACATCCAATGATGAAAGATATTCAGCTTTCAATGGTTTATAATCAATAAAGAATGTGTCGATTTAAATAACAAAAATGAAATAAAAATTCCGAGGTAACTGTAAATGGAAATTTTCATTTTTAATCGCAGCTGATAAAATATAAAGTATAAATGCTCGGCATCGTTTTTCAGTCCATATATTTCCTTGAGTCCTAAATTAAGTTCAATTCGAGGCTTAATTGACGTCCCAGTTATACAAGTAGTAATTTTAAATCTCACTTTTTTTTACTGTGTGACAGTTCAAGGAGAAAGTTCAGCCAATAACAATCATGGGCACGAGAACCAACTAATAGTGCTGTCTACAGTAATTACTTTGGGATAATAAGAATCTATGTGCTCGGAGGGTGGAGAGAATATCTGAACTAAAATTTTTAGCATTTCATGAATTGTTTTTTGTCGTAGTATCACTTTGTTTTAAGCCAAATATAAGTGAAACATATGTATGAAAAAAGTGTCAATTTCTTTTCTTATTTCGAGGGAAAAATACTGCTAGCAATTTTTCAAGTGCCAAGCGATGGTATTTTATCGTTTCGTCTTACGTTACATTTTTCTCTGCGAATATAACGAGACGACTTTTTTTTGCTTTCTGGAGAAAGGAGAATCCTTAATGTCACCTTTAAGACGACCGAGTGGACGACTGTCTTGAGGAATTCTCATAGTGCTATGCTGGTTGTACACTATATGTATATCCCATGAGTAATGGGCCGCACCGGAACGAGCGCGGTTTTTGCCAGGTTTCGAGAAGATGAAGCCGTTGCTGTAATTACCAGCCTCGTTAGGCGAACACGCCGCGGCTGGTGTCAGTGCGACTCATATTTAATTAGTATTATCGCCCTATATGCATACCAGACACCCTGCCTTTTATATTCCAGACCTTGCTTATTTTTCTCTTCCTTCCCTTTATTCTTCCTTCCACCCATTTGTTATAGAGGGAAGGGGAAGATATCACCAATTTTCTCGAAAAACGGATGCACAATTCAATATAATTGTAAATCATATTCCAATTTAGGAAAAGAAGGCCGGAAGGGACTTTGAAAATTATTGTTCCCTTCCGTTTCGATAAGCGATAACAACAATCAACAAATTACTAATATTGCTACGTTACCCAATTATTTATGCCCGAGGGCTTTTTAAATTTACTCCTCATCCATTAATGTACTGTATACAGGAACAAGTACATTTCAATGGCATCAAATAACGACAAATAACGTTAATGAATTACTAAATAACTGAATTTTCTACTATAATTATTCATCAAGTTATGTATATTGAAAATGTATCATCCCTACTGTTACAAGTTCACCTATATGGAAATTAAACGTTGACTTATAGAATCCGTTAATAATCCACATACGCGTGAAAAAATCGATATGAGAATTTACGTTATTACAAACCTCCCTCCATGAGGATTATAGGATCTTATCGACAGAAAGTATTTATGCGATTTGAAGAATCGTCGATATCAACATCGCCTAAAACGTGTAGAATTGCTTTTCGAATCGAGCAGTCTCTCTTGCGACGCATACACTGTGTTACTTTTTTTCAATGCAATCGAAAGCTCAGTCCGAATACGGATCGATCGTACGACGACCCGAGGTTTTCGAATAAGAGAAGAGCCAATGAAGTCGGAAGAGGGATACTATGAGATTTGGAGGGGTGGATCGAAGAGAGACAGAGAGAGGAGATTGGAATTGACGAGAGAGGAAATGCGAAACATCGATATCCTTCCTTGTTCGTTTTCCTTGTTTAGCATCTCATTCCCTCGACATCCCACGTGCATGATGTGCTTCTGAAGCTCCATTCACGTGTATATTTTACTGCATAGTACTGTATAAGGCTGAAAATTTAGGCTTTTGATGTCAGCAGCTCTTTGCTTGCATGACAGTATCCACATACAGTTTCCCACATACTTCTCGATCAACTATTTTTATTTTATGGTCTTCTTTCTTATTTCTCCGTTTCCCTTCCTCGTCTCGTCTTATTTTTACTTTAAGTAATTGTTTCGACTCGGGCACGTTACACTTTTTATGACAGGAATAAAAAAAGTACCACTTTCTCGAAAAGGAAAACAATATTTTGATGATATTCTACAAATAAAATAATACTAATAATATTTGAGCAAATACTTCGGAATTAAATTTCGAATTTATGGAGCTTATTTTACTAATTAAAAATAAATTCCCATCGAATCAACGATTTCACACTCATTGGAACTCATTTCGTAAATGGGTTTAATACATATTTCCAATGAGTTTGAAGAAATAAAAATCCCAATGATATAATATGATTATTACATTATTCTGCTAATATAATTAATATACATATTTATTATACGTAGGGAATGAATTATTGTAATTGTATGCCACAGCCACTCTTTTTTCAAGCACAACTCTCTTAATTAGCTTACATGGCAGTAGTGCGTTCTGAATATAAATTCCTAAAGAAGAGGTCAAAATGTCCATAAAACCATTTCAAGGTATTTTATCGTCCTGTGGTGATTTCAGTCGACGAGAAGCTTACGTAATTCTGTCTTTAAATATCCAGGCACTCTGTTTTTTCTCCAGTGGAACTTGCTTACGGAAATTCCTTGAGATTCTCCAAACGATTGTAAACAAACTCGAATCAACTCTGTAGCCTCTTCTCCCTCTTTCTGTGTCCCTCTTCCTCATTATCTTGCAGCACAACATCCCCGCTGATCTTGCGTTGGTTGTATTGGGATACCTACCTGTATCATACATCAGAAGCAGATAGACCTTTCGGCGTTCCACTTACGGCAAACCGGTTTTTGAACACGTTGCCTTGTACCGGCCGATCGTTCAGCGTTCCTTCTGCCCTTTCTTTCTCCCCTCGATTCACCGCTCTTTTTCGCTTTCCTTTTCTTCTCCATTTACCTTTTATTTCTGTGGCCTCTTCCAATATGGATTCTACACCTTTTGCTTGGATTAAGACGCACCTCGAGAATTCTCCCCGACATTGCTTTCCGGGTTGGTAATCTTCGGAATATAAACAGACAGAAAACTTCAACTTACAGTGTTCGATTCCAGCTTTACTAGAGAGGAAGTTCCTCTCTTCTTTTTACAGAGATTTTTACATTTACATGCCCTTTTTTGCCGGCGAATCAATGCGGAATTCACCTAACCGCTGGTTATGCTACATTGACTTCCGTCCACCCATGCCTAGAACGATAATCATGGTGAATACCTTTGAATATAAATGCCTGATAGAGATTTTCACGATCAATGTGGTATGAGGATGAATTTTAAATTCCTCTTGAATATCTTCCTCTTAACTGGAAATCGAATAAGCATATGTCACTTAGTAATTACTTTACTTTTATTCAGGTTGTCTAGAGAGGAATTATAAATAAAAAGAATTCCCTGACTTTCATCTTCAATGCCGAATTCATCACTATATGTAATTCCGCATGATTTACATTCCTTCCTGTATTGTTTTCTTGATTGCTATTTTAATTCGTCCCGCCTGACAGTAGACTTCGCTACTATCATTAAAGGATTACGAGACGTTTGTTTTTGTAGTCGTCAAGTCATTACATATATTTATCTTCGTCGCAACATACATTTACTATACAGCGTTGCGCTGTTACTATCACTTGCAGCTGGCTCAGGAGTAAATACTTTCGTCAATTTCAATTTTATCCCAGAAGAAATTAGAAGTTTTATATAGATTACCACACGACATACTACAAGATCAGATAATGTTTTCTTTATTTTGTGAATAAATTTGTGTTGATTTAAAAGAACAATTTAGATAAAATATATTTGTTTTCTTTTCTCAAAATAGAATTTGATAGTGAACGTTGAATCAGACATGAATCTAATTTTAGACGAATTTTTCGCTACACAAAATGTGAGCATTATAGCTTGGTATTTACCGACTAATATTTGTATTTACTTGTCGATTCGATATAATTCCTATTTGTTTGGAAGGATCGTTTAACGATAAAGCGTCAATTAAGTGAGATCATCGAGTTCGAGGTCGACAGGCATTAATCGATGCCTTCCTCTGGGACTGAGAATCGCTTTCGAAATAGATTATGAAACTTTTCGTTTGTATGGTTCGCGAACATACATACAATGTAAGACTCGAAAGTGCAGCCAATCACGCGCAGATAACAGGATCAGATACGCGCAGGTCATGAGTATTTTTATTACAGCAATACTGATCTCGCAATGCGTAACTATCTGATATTATCAACATTCTTCTTATCAGCAAAACACCTAGTTCAGGAACGAATAGCGGTACTCACTTTTTGCAAAATTATCTTTAGAATTATATCGGTGTAATATATATATGTATAATGGATTGGAATATTACACGAAGGTCATGGGATCAGCTAGAATCAAAAGATGCTGCTGTTTTGAACCAGGAAGTGTCCAACTTGAACTTGAAAGTCTTCTAATCTACTATATCTTTCATAGAAGACATAATAATATTTTCTACTACCTTTTGCAATAATTTCTTTGGTACTAATGAAAAAAGAAGTTCAAACTAACGGGCTTGCTACTTGCAGTTTAAAATCATCGATCTTCCGACACGCATCCAAATTAAATTGCAACGGTTTCTACAGATTGCATTCACCAGTCTAACGAGTTTTCAATATTTTTTTGTTACAGGTAAACCACTACACGTTTGATTCCATTAGCTATTAAGGGGTAGCATCGCGAGTGTTAAGGTCGATCGTCGAATCAAAAACTTTCCCACTCTCATATTGCCGTGTTGGATGGAAATTGGATACCCGAGAACGTACTCAACCATGGAATCTTATCGGAACAGGTAAGGCAGGGGTGCCATCCGCTAGCAAGTCAGCGAAGCAAAGCGGTAATTCCGCAGTCGGAGTCCCGTGGCGTTGTGGTTTCTCTTATCTCCAATCTTGGCTTCTCCTTCCCTCTCTAACTTTGTTTTTGTCTTTCTTGGAGTTACATCTCACTATTGCAACTAATCAATATCCTTTTAAACCTACGTCGGATTTGTGGTTGCACCACTATTGCGCCAAGTTCTTCATTCTCCTTTGTCGCTTTGTCTATTTCTTTATTTCGGCAAAATCTCGCAGAATTATTTTATTTTATTGTAAACGCCAAAAGACAACATACCGTGATTTTTTAACCTGAAATTACAGTCGATAAGCATTCTTGATATGAATCCATTCGATTAGTTTTACAAATAAAATGAAAGGCGTGAACGATGGGAGAACGGAGAAATAGTTGCAAGAGGCTTGGCGTCTCTGACCTTCAATCCCAACTGATAACCTATCAACGATTTCAATCTTTAAAATTATGAAGAGAGAACGCACCTTTGGAATTTCATGAATTAATCAAACTTGACTTTTATAAAAGATGAGATTAATCTAACGGAATTTCATAGCTTGTTAACCCCAATAATGGGTTCGCACAGTTCATTATCCAGATGAACTCAATCAGGTTTCATTAATGAAAACTTGTTTCATCTTTGGTCAGATGGCAAATTGAAAGAGGTTGAAATCTGCTGACTAAGAAAACATTTGTTTGGTATAAGAGTGAAAAAATATTGTTGGTTCGACGAAAATTTGATTCCCATTTTCTTCTTACTTGTATTGCAAAATGTTTTGTTAAATCTACTGAACAGTTTTCTCATCGTTAAAGAAAAAGATCGCAATACCAGGAGCATAAGCATAGAGGCTATTTTCATGATGAAAACGCAGTACTTGACGTTAACCGTAAAACCTAAAATACGAATCGGTACTTGATTTATCGCAGGAATAAATCCGAGTCAGTTGCCACTGATTGTTGGCAGCACAAAACGCCAAACGCTCTATTGCCAAACTATTAATAATCTGATTGCGTGCAATTGTTTTTCTTTCACTCTTTATTCTCTCACTTCAGTCTTTTACTCCCTTATTTTCTTATCTGTCAGCCAACATATTTGTTGTGCTCTTTCTCCCGAATTTATTGTTTCAGAATTCATATAATAATTGCCATAATGAGCGACTTTACATCCTTTATACTTTACTTTATTTGATCAATCTGTGCAAATTATTTTGAGGTAGTATTATAATTATTTATAAATTACTCGCTTTTTACTTTATTCTCCTGTTATTCTTAGTGATTCCGAGGGAACTATTTCTGCTTTATCATGGAGTTTTCCTAACGAACTGCTTTAAGATCATTTTATTTGGTCTATTTCGGTGGCTTCCGACTTTCCGAATGCGAACGTTGGCGAACGGAATTCGCACTTCCGGTCGTGCAAGTCTAAAACTGGGTTGCCAACGATTTTGCGGAACATAACGTCTCTTATTTGCTCGCGTCGTAGAGACTTATCTCGCATTACTGGGAGATTACCGTAGCGATTCTAGGCGTTTTCGAACTTTCAGTTGGCTCTACATATATGTATATACGGCTCCGTTCATCGGATGTGGATGTGTATGTCTGTATCTAGGGGAAAGTTAAATATCTTCAGTAAGTTATCTCAACCGTCTATTATCTATATCATCACAAGCATGAGCGACATATAAACTATGTCTCGGAAAGAGAATATGGATGATGAGGTTTGCAAGGGTCTCTGCTATTTCGTGCGTACTGAACTATAAAAGTTGGTTAATCACGGTTCAGATTACAAACACCTGAATCGGATTACAGTGTAATTCATTACCAGGAATCGATGCTCATTTCGTTACTTAATGTTTCCTGAGAAAAAAAACGCAGCAAATAAAATTTCAAGAAATGTAGAAACTCATACGTTTTATTACAACATTTTTAAATTTCAGTCTCGAAAGCCTAATTCTAAATGACCCTTCAAAGTTTTGTCGTGAGTCACATGGCTGTGTAGTTAGACAGAATGTCTGTTCTACGCTCGAGTAATTAGCGTAATGCTTATTGGCTCCTAGCAAATGAAGCTATAATACATGTCAATTTGGATCTCGATCCACTTTACTTGTAAGAGGATTGCAGACGAAAGAAAAGTACTTTGCGTTTCGTTAATTACAAGGATTACCACAAAACTTTCCCATAACGCGGTAACGCGGTCTCGAAAGAATTTTAAGGCTTTCCTAATGGGGTTTCATTAGAACTTTTTCAAGGTATTCTTAACCAATTTGGTAGTTTCCCGAGAATTTTTCTAGACTATTGTTTCATTTGGCTTTTGAAAACAATTATTTTTCAGGAAATGTGTGTAAAGTATAATCCCCAAGGATTTGATTATTTTAAAAGAAAACCCGATCCAGAAACACATGTTGCTCCTTCCTCCACCTTAGTAAATAATCTGTGACCATTCACTTTCAGGAAATAGCGATCTTCACCATCCAAGATCTTATCCAAATATTTGCTGTGGTTGTTGAAACTTCCATCAACGTTCTTACGATTCCTTATCTTCGAACATATGCTGTAGAGCGATTAAAAACAATGACGCATAAAAAATCCTATGGTTACAAAGTGTAACAGGTTTATGATATATATATATGCACCTTTCAACTGTTTAATTGTTCCTTGTTCAATAGCGGAACTTTTTCCAACTAATTAAAAAGGTTCATTTATCAAAAATATTAATGCTCTTTAGTTGCCATTTACTCTTTGTTTTGTAATTCATCTCTTTGAGTCACTTATCAGGAACGGATATATAAAATAGTTTAAGGGAAAAATCCCGAGAATGGGAAAGCTGAAATTTTTCCAGTGTCTTCTTGTGTGCATATGCCTTGAGGGTATCTTAGTCGTCGTATAAATGTAACTCGACTTGCGCCATAAACCTTCTTTGCGGCCTCGTAAGGAATTTAATTGAATAAAGGACTACGGCGTAGAAACCGGAGAAACGCAACGCTAACCTTTAGACGATTTCATTCCGCCTGCCACAAAATTCTAGCAGCTGCAAACCCAACCGCCTAAGGATCTCAATTTTCTTACCATTTCCACACAGATGTTTTAGTCCAACTCAATTTATCTTCCACTCTATTAATTCTTGGCGCTTATTTTGCAAGTATAGTAATAATATAGTATGAATCATTTTTTAACTTACTGAATCATACGATTGCGTCGCTGCTGACTATTTGCGCGCCGGCGCGAATTTTTTATTCGAGAGAGCGCAGGTCGGCGTGACAAGTTATGCCGGAAATTTTCCGGCAATCATTCCATCTAAGAATTTTATTACTTCAAGACGTCTAAACATTGCCGCCGCCGTCGCGAAAAAAGCTGTCTGCACAACCTTTGGATATTTGAATCCTAAAAAAACTTTAAAAAAAAAATTCACCTTAAAGGACTTCCTTGATCAAAAGGTTTTATCTGCCTTATAAAAACAGCACGTGAGAGTGAAACACCGATTTCGAGTCAAAGGGTTAAAAAGCGTTCTCTTTAAACGAAAAGCGACCGAAGTAGTTATCCATTCAACAAAGATGGAGGTTTTCTAGAGACCTAGGGTGGCTAGAAATGAAGGGCAAAGGGTGAGAGAAAGAAATAACGAAGGGTTGGTTGGGCGACTACACTGTGAAGTTACGATCCTTTACGACCGCTTCCATTTCTCGGCTTTCGTTCCGCCCTCGCGGAACCTCGTCCGATTAAGCGACTTTACGATCCTACGAGAAGAAGCAGTACTGAGTCCGGGATACATTCCATAGCACGTGGTCTGTTATAAGGGTTATGTGTGTGGGTGGGTAGTAGACATTCGCCCTTCGTAAATCTCGCTACCTACGTCGATGCAAGGTTAACGAACGTGCACGTGGTTTTATTATCTATCCCTCGCAAAAGGGTTTTCTCTACTTTTTAAAAAATGAATTTCAGTGTTCTTCCGTCATTTTTACGATTTACGCTCTACGTGTTCACCTTTTGGGGCAAGTCATTATAGTTCTGAGCGGCTGATTAAAATTGGATTGAAAAAGAATCTATAGAGAAAATTGAAGTGTGTAAGAAAACATTTTATTGAATGCAACAATAAAATGTAGCGTTTCAAAGCCTTAAAAAGGATATTAAATTTTTTGAAACACCTTGGAGAACCTAGAAATGAAATGAAATTTTATAAAAGGTTCTGGAGAAAAACGTGAAGTTTCTCGTAAATTGAGACTTTCAGCGTGAAATAACGAATGAGCGATAATATCGATCTGCCTTTTCTATTGAAAACCACCCACAAGTACTCTCTTATCTAAGGAGACTTTGGGAGGTTTAGCAAAGCGTAGCTTTAAACACTTGACTCTCAAGTAAGCTTATATTAACCAACGATGACGAAGTCCACGTGGAGTAGGGGAATGTCGATAAACAGACATAAGAGGATCTTGAGTGCCAGCAGTGTCGCTACTTTGTGTTTCAGCCAACGAGAGCTTCTCGTTTTTACAAAACCATGGAGCTTCACAAATGTTTGATCTGGTGGAATAGATTCTTTCAAATACAATGTGCATTTCCATTTTCAATTATTGGCTTGAAGTTTTAGACGTTTGGTTTGACGATGTATCCAACCCAATCTTTTAGTTCTTTTTTTTTTTAATTTAACTGATACAACGTTGATTATTAAAAAAGACAAATCCATTACTGACTGACTCTTGAGAAGAAGAAATTAATTTATGAAAGTTTTTTCTCTAAATTAAAAAAAAACGGTCCTTTACACTTTTTAATAAAACTTTTTCCTTGATTAACAATTCATTTTGGAGGGAAGACACTTGTCACGTTGAATATAACCTTCCGCGATAAAGAGGATGAGGGACAATGGAGATTTTGGGGTTTCAAAGCGAGAGACAGGTGGATTCTGTGAACTTGACAGGTGCGTATTTGGCGCCGGAAAGAAAGGGAGCGTAGTAACCCCTGAAAAGAAAACGGGTAGAGAGGGCTGTCTGACAATGAAACTCCGGTTCCACTTCGACTCGCCGCCTAAACAAAGCGGCTGACGCGTGGCATATGGCACCTGTTTGCACGTACACGAGAAACCCTTTAAGTATAAAATGTTTCAATATAAAGAAAATATAATTTTAGGTAGATTTTTCAGTAATCGTGACGGTTCCAATAATTGTGAAAATAGGTTTTAACTTGAATTGACCTAGTCAGTCATATTATAGCGCTAGATGAGGTACTCTAACAAACCTGTAGTAAATCTTTAATAGTATCCGAAAACTGTTTGGTATGATACGAAGTTTGTTTGATTTCGAGGTCGCTGAATCGGCATAGCCAATAAAGTGTGGAAAATTCAGCCGGGCAACAAGGCCGGATGCGTTGTTTCGGAAGCGAGAGAAGCAAAAGTTCCGGACGTTGATATAACCTGATAGCTCGTCCGATGCGTTCGTGTCCGAAATTTAAGGGATGAAATCAAATAAAATATCCGACAGGGAGCGCGACGTTCATGATTTATGTCCTCTGACAGGGGAGCTGATACAATAGGAGAATAATGAAGGTGAAACGCCGTACAGTGGCTGTCCGTTCCTGAAGGCTTTAGGCTAGCAAATTAGAATGAGAGCTTGCTAAAGGATGGAGGGTGTGGGTGGACTGCCACCTGCTTGAAAATGGAAACAACCATCTTTCTCAGTGGATTTACATCGAAGGGTCCCGTACTGCGACTAGCTGTCTCACTGATTGACTGCCTGTTATAATTAATTAATCCTCGTGGTAAAACCAAGGACAAATTATGTCGAATTTATCGTGAGAGAGAAGTAGAGTGTTTCTGCAATAAATTTTGTAGATTCTTTCAGAATTGACAGTAGCGTGCAATTTAAAAGAAGCATTACTTATAATCTAGTTATACACAGAAAAACGAGTGCTCTTGAATAAAGTAAATGCATTTACTTGGCTCTATATTCAACAAAACCATTTACTTGATTCAAGAACATTTCCTTTCCCGTGTGTAAACTAACCGTAGATGCATTATCACTCGCTTAGAGTGAAATTGAGGTTTAACCAAGTACCTCTAGCCACCGAAACGTTTCACGCGGCGGTTGAACGAGTTTTCGCTGAACTCGTGACCTGCCATCAAGTCGAGTTTTGCGATATATTTCAGAGTCGACACACACGAACAAAAGTACACGCGCGAGTAAATATGGTGCGACAATCTTCGCATTCGAGATTTACATGGTGTTTACATGATTAAACATCCGTCTGGTCTTGAACAGTGTTTGCAGGAGGACCTTAACTCTCATGTCACGGATCAAATAGACCTAGAGAGAGTCTAGCCCTTAGCTAATCCTAGAAGCCTGCCTCATGAGGCTTTTCAAGTACACATCTCACCAGTTTGGTCAGTTTGATTAGATCCGCGTGCCGTTTGCGCTTAGCGGCAGGAAATGTCGTGTCTACGAAGTTTCCAGTTTCCATGAACCGTTTTCACCTTCTCTCTCCCTAAAGAGAATTTTCTCTCTTCTTCATTCGTACCAGCTTTCTCGCGTTTCTCCTTTGCTTCAGTATCCATGGTCACCATGGAAACACCGTACCGAGGAACCTATTCCAAGTTCGCTCCCGGCAAAGGAGAAAGCACACTGCTTTAAATTCTATTGCGCGGACAATACGCTTACGATAATGCTCGTTCGGGCTTTGATTCATCGGTTCAATTGGTGTGAGGGGGTGGCTCAAGAAAATTGCAGACAGGAGAAGAGAAAATACGTATGGAGAGCGTGCCAAAGACAACCGAGCATGTTCGACTTCGACATCAGAGGTTGGTTGACATGAAACTGAATCCACTTTGGAAGATGAAACTAAAGAATATTCACTTTTCCTTCAACCAGGACGAGGAACTTAATACTTATGAGATTAAGAGTACACTTCGAGGTATACCAAAAGTCTGTTTAGGAACTTTATAATCTTGTATGAAATTTCCTATATTCCTTTGAAATTATTAAAACTTTGAGAAATCTTGTTTCGGAGGATATGGGCAAGATTTGACATAATTATTTATAATGTATCATTGAAAACTTTGAAACGAGCTACTTTAGTCACAATCAGATTTAATTTGAGAATATTATCGAACTTATAATGGCTTATAATTTAACTTTCGATGGCTCAAACAGCTCTTTTTGGACTATATATTTAGACATAAAAATGGTTTAGGTGTCAGTTTTTGGGTCATCTTTATGCAATTCAGAATAAGACATGCATTTTTAAATACATATCCTCTTTTCTCCAAGCACTTACTTGTACGGCCGGTTGCATCAACGTTACTGAAAATTTAAGCAGAATTTAAAACTAGGCCACTTACGCGGGGAATTCGAGTGCCCTATAAATTGCTGTCTATATATGTTACTTGCCAGAATTATTTAGCCAAGATATCGCAAAAAGAAGATGTAGATTTTTTCTACCATCGTTTAAACTAAAATCCAGGTTTTGTATTATGGTTCAGCTAGTCGAAAATTCTGGTAGACGCTTTTCGAAAGTTTCGACTATACATCTGCAATTTAGGAAACAATTTCGCAAAGGGACTGTCGTCTCTGATATCGAACACCACACAATAAATCGCATCGACAGACTTCAGCAACAAGGTCGTCCATCTTTCGAAGTGACAAATTCCTGACGTTTCTGGAATTGCGTAAATCATATCATGTACATGATCTTATTATTTCGATTAAGACACACAAGATTATTTTAAAAAAAGATTAAATTTTTTCCTTCGCTTTCGAGAGTTTATCAATCAAGGATATCGGTCGAATCTGGACGCAACATTTCTCATTTTATCGGTCATCTGTTCAGACTCTCAGCAGCCTATTTACTTTTCCCTACTGATTCGGACCCACAGTCCAAGTCCTAATGCAATTGTGCCTATACTCTATCAATCTTCCGCATCCTTCGGAGACATTTGGATCGAAGACGGTATCTGGAACGATCGGCTTGTCGCATAGAGATTCCCATTCAGCGTCACGATTTAAAATCCGCATTACGAGCACCGATCTGTAAACGTCATGCACTCGAGTTCGTTTATTCCTTTTCTGATAACTTAACCTCACATCATGTCTTCTATTAGAAGACAGGAAAAGATGGATCACGGTTTGTCGTCCCGTGATTGCTTTTCTATTATCAACAAAAAATGGAGAACGTGATTCACCAACATAATCACCACTTTCGCATTTCTGTCAACAAACTTGGAACGTTATCGAAATCCTATTATGAAGGGAACCTTATTGGATAAGTCAACTGGCTCATAATCCAAGATTATTGTTACCGAAATCCAGATCACGCTGTTAAATTTAGAAGATTCCTTTATCTTACCCCTCAGTCGTCCTACGAGCTTTGCAGGGGTTGCAATACAATTTTATTTTGATATCATTGAATTTATTCTAATTTTTTTTCTAACATACCACTTTATTTTTGTTTCAGGTGAGTGTCGAGCAACTTTTTACACTGTAAGCGATGTCATTATTCCAAGGCATTATTGAGTGAGTAATAATCATGAAATAGGATTTGCTTTTTCCTCTTCAGACCATGTATCAACTGATTAGTTTTGTATTTGAGCGGAAAAAATGCGGGAATTGTCCAGGGATTTCATGTGCAAAATTTAGTAGACACCCTGATGTATCGAATTGTTTCGGTGCTCCGAGCGGGTAGTCGCCTAAATAATTTGAATTTTGACGTTTTAGACGTCAAAGATTGGACAGTTTAAACGTCAAAAGATTGGACATTTTAAATAAAGATACAAAAACTCAAATTTCATGAAAATAATGAATAAAAATGGATAGACTTGAATGCAGAAAGTGAATCTCAGGAATTTACAGTGACAATCAAGTATGTTAATAAATGCAACTTAATTAACATCTTTAAAAATCCAATTTTTGAAAAGGAACCATTTTTTTCTGTTTGAAGACCTGATTTAATGCTTGAATTTCATTCATGATATGTAAATTTCATTTACTGTTATAATTCAAATTCTTACACGTAGATAACAGAGCATCATTTGCATTGTAAAATATAAAAGTTCTTTACAAAAACAACCTCATTTACATAAAATAACCTTTCAATGATAATAAGTAAAATAAAAAAATAAAAACTCAGTTATTTGACATGTGTCATAATACTCGACATTTCTCGATGAAACAGAAACGAGACGAGACGATAATTTTGACAAATGAACAAGACTTTTTATCGTTTTGTATGTTTACTGTCAAATATCGCACGAATGCAATACTACAACTGATTATCGGAAAAGCAAGAAATTTTTCAATAAATCCTTTCTCGTGCACACCCAGAAAAACGTTTCTTCTCAAAGAAATTGTAGTATTGATATACGGTCAAAGAAATATTTCTTTGATTCAAACAAATTCTTTTTGAATTAAACAAACAATTTCTTCAAATTAAAATTATTTTAAAAGAAAGAAAGAAAGTTTTCTTTAATATAAAGAAATTTTTACTTTGAACATTGAGTCTTTTATTGAAGTGGTAATCACGATTGCGTTGGATCTGATTCTAGGGTGTGGTTTAAGTTCTGAACGTTCAGATGAACGAATTTTTGTATTGACTGTATTTTAAACTATAAACAGTTTTAAAAAATTAATTCATTTGCATTAACAATAATTTTGTATGGAAGAAATTTATAATGTGTATGGTTATTTTTAGTTGAAATAACATTTCTGGATAAAATAGAATTGGGAAAAAATATTTCGTTCATTTGAACGTTCAAAACTTTTGGTACATATTCTAGGGTATAAACTTGTTAATTATCAGGGAAGTTTCCGTCAAGAGTTGGTGGTTCATTCTTTTCTCACAGGCTGTTTAAGAAGGCTACCAGATTTCGAGGTTAAACGAGACAAATTTCGTGGGAGTGAGTGAGAAAAGCGCGTGAGAGAGAATAATAAGGTGGGGTGATGGAAAAAGGGGTAAACGAGGGTGCGGAGAATAAGGAGTATGAGGTAGAACCGTGAATGGATGGACTTGCAGAGTATTTCCTAATGACTGTTGGCGGTGGGGGTAGGAAGTCGTGAGTGGATAGTGTGAAAGAGTGAAAGAGGAGAAGAGAAGGCACACTGGGGTAGGACGGACGGTCGATACGCCGACGCACTAATGACCCGTACAGACTTGATCCAACAGACTGCTGGCTAGACGCGATGGCACCACTGCCGGCGGTTTTCCTTCAATTATAAATTAAATTACGCTACGTGTCTCACTTGAAACGCTCCCTTGATTTCACGGAAATGTTGAAAAGAATCCGGATCAAGTTGCAAACTCGTAAAACTAATTTCAGACACAAAACCCGAGATCCAAACAAAAACTCAAAGTTATAATCGTCTCTTACTAAGTAGACCAGGAAAAATAATTGGCGAATATCTTTCTGATATTCTCTTGTCCAGCTGAAAAAAAAATTCTTCCATTTAATGAAGTTTTTTATCAGAAGTTTCTCAAAATATGATTATTACCTCATAAATAAGAAGATCATGAAACGTAGTTATTATTCAGTATTGCTTTAATTTCAATATTAAGGTGACGACTGTTTTATTGTCCCGTTGAAGGAAAAGAAGGACGGTTTAGTAATTACTGTTAATTATTATCAATGGATCAATAAAATACCCAAAGCAATAGTCGTTAAAAGTGTTTTAGTGCGTAGTTATCACGTAAAAGGCAGTCAATTTTCTCGAGTATTCACTAACTATGATGGTTTCTGACGAAAATTGGAGAGAAGAGGCCGTTTTAAGGGGAGATGATTATTTAGAGTTTTACACCTACTACCTAAGTGAGAAGTAATAATTAACGTATAGACCTTGTCACCTTCAACGCAGGACGTACTTTGAACGATGTATCGTTCGGCTGATTCTTCTTATGTAAAAATTAATTTGTTTCTGCAGTGAATTTCTGAAATGACTGCAAAAGAAAAGTTTATGTTGATGGAGAGATGTACGATTCATATTTGAGACTTCTCTAATTTAGGGAAATGGGTAGGGCGTCGATGGAATTTATATTTGCGCTTTACACCGACGGAAGAGCGGAAAGTAACGTCATTTCGTAATTTCCGGCAAGTATGAAAAGCTGACGTTTCTCCATGTCGTGACGGAATGGAAGGGTTTATGTATGAGGATAGTGCGTGTAGACCACATAGATTATTGCGTGACCATCGTCCGAACATGTTGCAAAAAACTAGAACGAACGGAAATTGCTTCCTTTTATTTTCCTATACACGCCTAGATCAGATTGATACTCTAAAAGTTTATTATACCCTTTTGCCGTTTCAAATTTCACGATAAATTAGAAATTTCCTCCACTTTTCTACATCGTGAGGTCGGATTCGAATCCTCGAATTTAACAGGAATCTGTGTCCAGAATGCAGCCTGCTAATGTGTCAAATAAAAGCAGTGACAGATTATCAATCTGATAATCACATATTGGTGTACAGTTTTTCAACTCAAAAGCTCTTCTCTAATCCTAATTGCAAACACATTACTTTAAAATGTTGAGTGAACTCATATGCGCCGTCCTTGATTATGTTTTGTGTCCTTGTCTGTACGATGTACTATAATTTAACTTTCACACACGTAAAGAGAAGTCGATTATTGGTGTGTGGCAACCAAGCATCTATCTATCCACCTACCAACCTAGCGACCTAGCTTCCTATCTGTAGAGGTTGCTAGATTCCGGAAGTGATGTCACGTTCATCATAACATCCCGTGCGCGCTTCATGGAGCACGCTCTTTCGAGTCCCACGATCTTCTGCGTGCTTGAGGGCACGTAAAGTACTTCATAACTGTTATAACGATGCTTGCATCGCTCACTAAACAGTTATGCAATAATTATAGAATGCTTCTGGAAAATTGCAATTTCAACTTTTAACTGCGTACTAAAAGAAAAAATAGTTTTGCGGCTTCCGTACATATTAACAACGTCCATTGTACGTTTGGCTCAGACAATTCAGCAGAATCACAGTCTTCATAGCTTACAATACGCTCCATCTAGTTACGGGCTTCTTGGTGATTTCCTTAGGAGTTGGCTTTTAGGGATAGATTTGAGTGTTTTCACTCTCAGTATTATGTGGGGGATTATTAAAGAGAATTTTCTACGTCTTAACATCTCAAAAAAATCGTGGGTTTATTTACCGATGTGTTTTTAGCAAAAAGATGTTTAATAAAGTGATATTGCATCAACTCCTGACAGTGTCCTGAAACAGCACTCGAATTATTCGCGCTGCCGATCTCGCCACAATCGAGAAAGGTTCGTATTGAATTCTCGACCGATGATTCATCGAGAATCGATATATTCTGCATGACTATAATTGAATGACTTCCGTGGACTCGGTAATAATCAGTATGTCGTGACTCAAGTCAACATATATATGCGACTCATTAAAAATCATTTGTATTTTCGATTACTCACGTATTTTAATTCACCGTGGTGTCATCCTTCTTTATATAACTCTCACATAATCATCCGGAAAAATTGTTGAGATCATAGTCACCCTATTTCCTTATTGTGACATTTAATAGGCAATTTTTTATATTTTTTCTTGTGCACAAAACGTAATTTCGATATGCAGTTCATATTACAGATTTTCCTAAATGCCTTTTATGTGGTTGAATAAAATCGATACGAGTTCGTAGAAGACGAAAAAGAACTGAGCGTCAGTTGACTCTGTATGGATGTGCGAATAAGAGAGGTAGGGGTTAAAGGTTTGTGGATAGGATGGATCGAAAGGGATGATCCGGACCAATCTGTTACAACGATGGACTACTTTCTGTGGTGACATTCCTTTGATCACGTCGCCGAATAGGAATTGCTTTTTGTCCCGCTGTTCCAGCAAAAATTTCCTGTTTATCGGAATTTGGACGTGCGTCTTTCTCAGATCCATAATATGCATATATATAATGAAAAGCAGAAATTTACCCTTCCAAGTTGGATGAGGGATGGCAGGTCATACTGTGACCGAATTCCACGTGTTCTTAGTTCAACACAATTTTGTTAATTGAATCATATAAAGTAGTAGAGATTTCTTTAATTTTGATGAAAGTTTTCTCTGTGTGTGCAACTGTGCACCGATCGAAGCTCTTCATGGAGACTTTAATAATATATGGCTTCAGGGTCTCACACGCGAACAATACCGTTCATTTAACTCCCTAAAGTCGTTGCACTTTTCTAATAAGCTTCAAGCAGTCTTGTAAATATACTCAATTAGGTGGAGCTCGAATTTTGGCCAGATTTACATCTCGGGAAAAGTGTCTGATGTCGATCTAGTTAAGTCGTTAGTGTCACACAAATGTCTAGCATAAATTTGAGCTTTACGAGCTCTCATTAGCAGAGGCTCTCACAAAATGAATCAACATTGCAGGAAAATAGAAAATGTTTAAAAAAATAGTCGACTCTAAAGGAATGAACTTTCTACAACTCCTCACAGATTTTTCTACAAGCATTCTATTATTCAGCGTTAAAAGAAGGAAAAGAGGTGAAGAGTGTTTTAGGATTACGCAAATGACGTTGTCGAGCAACAAAACTTAATACTACAAGCGAGCAGACGACAGTATTCAAGCTCAGAGTACTTATACGGAGCAAATAAACTATCGGGCATAATAAATCGCTTTGATAAATTATCGCGAAGCTGCAGAGAAACAGACGAATAATCCCCTCGACAGGAACAAAGCCCCAGTCTACGCAACTATCTTGCAACAACCTGTAGGTAGTTACCAGTTATCGTCGCCGGGATCTTTAATATTAATGCTCTCTATTACCCGTCGACGTCTTGTCGAATTATCGATTTTCAACCGTCGATATACTGACCATAAGATTTTGGAATCTGAAATGATGGCAACGCGGTTTTTTCGTCGGATATATTTTCTTGTTATCGAGTCTATTTAGTGATAACAGTATATGTTATTTTATTTTATCAGAGTTGCATATTTCACATATTTAATTAGCACACTGAGAGAACTATTTAGTAGAGACTACTATCCGTTTAGTAGAATATGGACGGACTAAATATTTGGTTGGATTTACTAAACGTTTAGTAACTCCTACCAATAGCTTAGTAGATTCAACCAGAGTGAACTATTCGTTTAGTAAATCCAACCAAATATTTAGTAAATCCAACCAAATATTTAGTCCGTCCATATTCTACTAAACGGATAGTAGTCTCTACTAAATAGTTCTCTCAGTGCAGTAAAAGTTCAAGAGGTATAAGCACATGTGCCAGCAACAACGCGACGCTATAAATAATATCTCGCAACTTTTATGCAGCATGTAAATCACTTCGCGAGGCCAATTATAGGATTAATATTTATGACCACGATACGGAAGCAACGAACATTATCCACTAGGGAGAAGACATTTGCGGATCATGGTTGAGAAAAATTGTTCGGATATAACACGGTGGTTCATTCTTTTAGATTTTTTTAAAGTTTAGATTCCCTCCTGAGGAATCTCAGAATTCACCTTCTCTTTTGTTAAAAAGTCTCCTATATTGCTGCCTGTTCTTTTTATCGGTCCTGCTTTCGAATTTTGCATCAGAAATTTAATATCTATATACACTATGCAGCCAGAATTAATACTCTTGAAACATCCCTCTTGCTAAATCTCTGCTTTCTTTTCTCATACATAAAACTTTCATCTTGCATAGATAAGCTTCTTTTTTAACCCCCTATTCAAGACTTCAAAATAAAGATGAGCACATGGCCTGAAGAATTTCTTTTATCGCGACCCTTCCTTCGCATTTCTAGTGAAAAGATAGCCGAGGTCTTGAATGGATATTTTCATTCGCTTCCTTCGAAATTGAGTAAGTGACTCTATTTTTAAACTTTAGAGTACGGCGAGCGTCTTCTCTCTAGTTTGATGAAGAGATGAGAGAATGTGTATGAAAGAGATGAAGAGTGAGCATTGAGCAAGCTCTTTATTAGAAGTCCGCGTAATCCGATTATCGTGAAGCTTCTTACAAAAATTACGAGAAACCGCATTTACCGCTTTATACCTTTATGACTACGAGTGCTGGTATTCTTTTACATAGATTGAGAACCGCAGTGTAGTGAACGACCTACGACAATAGTGGTTACGTTGGCTAGTAAATTGTTTCCAAATAAAGCCGCTTGGCATAGAAAACCTCCGTCATTGTTATTCCATTCCTTTTCAATTTGGAAACACGTAAATACGTAAATGCATAACAAAACTTGAAATGCGAAGAAGATAAGCTTTTTATTATCCAGAAAATTATCAGTTTTTATAACAGATTTTTTCAATGCCCGGGTAGAGTCGGAACTCTGTCCAATTTTTTATCAAGACCTTATCCGGGTTGTAATAAAACCTAGAAATAGAAAAATAGAAGTCAAGAATTAGACACAGGAAGACTGATCTTAATAATAAATTAGAGTGAAGGTTGAGCAACACAGATTTTCAACTGACCTGTGCCAATATCTAATAACTCACTCCAGGTGCCCAGGAACGTTGTCGTCGTTCGGTTACGTAATCGATTAGATCATTAACTGCCAGATAATTGGGACGAAGAGAACGACGACGGTGATGACGGCGACGACGAACCACTTGGTTCGTGTTGCCGACATTGAATTCAGGCGGAAGAGCTCGACTAATTGACGCTTTCTAAGATATTAGTCCGCTCCTGATTATGAGATAAAAAATTGAAGAGCAAAAAATTTTGCCATTCATTAGAATATGAATTAGATCTTGCGTATAATTCAGGTTGACCTTGCATTCTTATTCATTATAATGCCCTGAATATAAATTGTTTTATTTTTACATGTAGATGAAAGGAATATTCGAAATATCTTTAACTTGCAAACTCACCGTGAAAGATTCATTGTAAGGATTGACAAACTTCATATTTAGTTTTGCATACCTGTTCATAACTACTCTTGATGCTTAAACCAATTTCCATCAACCACATAGTTAAGGAATTCGAAACGAGCGAGAGATGCGGATTTAACACTCAAACACCTCGCTTCGAAATCACGGAGAAATTCCTTGAGTTTGCTTTTGTTGCTCTTGCTTAGAATAAATTCGCACCAGTCTTCCATTAATTAACAATTTACCTCAATTTCTTCCGAATTACTATTTAGATTGTATGATGATTCAATCGTAAGAGGGACCTTATATTTACATAACTGGAAAAAAATGCGGGAATTTCGTTTTGGAAAAATTTAGACACCCCTGATAGTTGTTTATTTCGCCCTCTCATAACAATTCTGTCTAATATTACTTTTTATCTACACCCGAATAATTTAACGCTTGTAAAGTTCTTATAAGGTAATAGAGGGAAGAACCATCCTGTCCTTGATTTAGCGAGTTTTTTTTCCGCTTAAAGCGGAAGACAGAAGCAAAACCTCGCGTCGCCAGTCGAGTCTTCTACCAGCTCTCTGGTCGACAAAGTCAGTCCACCTTCTTGCTTCAATTAGCGAAGGATTATCGATTACGGTCTAATTCCAGGACGACCCATAACGACCAAGATGATTTGACTCTCGCCGCAGGCTTGTCATCTCTATACCAAGAGACATTTCGGAAAGGTTAACCTCCAGTTTTAGGCCGACACGCCGCGACCTGAATATTCTTCTTTGATGCTCTTCTGCTCTTAATTATGCGTGTAGTCCACTATTTTTGTGCAATTTACGTATTGATCAGATTTGTTCGATTCATCTGTGAATTATTGATCCTTGCGAAAGGTTACACTCGAAATAGACGTTGGGATATCGAAAGGTTAAATATCTTCTTTGCATTATTTTTTATTTTTGTTCTTTTTCATCATTTCATGATATTTATAAAAAATTAATTTTATTCTTTGAGTTGCATTCAACCTAATTTTGTTTTAAGGTTAACGTACTCGACCCGGAAAACATCTGCACTAGCAGATGTCCGGTACCCAAATAGAACATAAATTCATAAAATTTCTACCAGGCGGTGTGCGAGTACTTTTGACTGCTTTGTTGGAAATATGTGATTTAGTCTCACCTGCTTTTTGAAATTATATAAATTATCTATCAATGAATCGTTTGCTGTTCGACATTACTTTCTTACAAGATAGCCCCTCACATATGTACTCGAGAATTTGAGAGGATTTCTTATATTCATTTAATAAGATTTTGAAAGAAACATAATTTCCTTTGCTAATGTTATCAAAGAAATAAATTATCTGTATGGATTACCTAGGCGCGATAAATTTCGTTTATCGAAGCGACCTCGTTTCTTAACGCAAAACGATTTGATCGTACGACCTTATTAGATATCCAGCTCGTTTCTATACTTTATTGTCTGGACGTTGTTGAACTACACAACTTGGCCATTCAAATCCGGTTCACTCTGTTTTCTAATAATAAAAAAATGCAAGTCCTTATCCAAAACCATTTAAAATCACAATAAAAGTTTCGAAATTCCGAAAATAATTAAGTTCGAAAAAGTTGGCTTTCATAGTCTCTCGCTTACTTTTGAGGCTATTTTAAACATTGAATTTCGTGCAATAAGTTTGTTTTAGGACTACTTTTCTGGGAAAAAGTTAATGAGTATGGAGTAATTTAACTTTGACCTAACTCCAACACATAAAGGTTAAACCACTATACTTTGTAATCCAGAATATTTCACTCTTCAAAGAGACTAATTGTGTTTAACAAACAAAGGTAGAAGTTAAAAAAATCTCTAATGCAGTTTTAATTAGTATTTCCTTTTTCTTTGAAATTATTAAAACGAAGAAATATTTCTTGGAAATCTGCGAACATAGCTTCAAGATGCAGGTATTTTTATGCTCGTTAATCAATGACACGGATCTCCACCTGTGCGTGACGTCACCGCGACCCGAATGTGCAGCAGGTCGTTGTGCAGTATCGACTCAATTGTTTTTTCTCTTGCTCTTTAGTAACTGGTTCGAAGGTTGAACCTCAAGGAGCATAGAACCGAAGGTTCATCGATCCGAACTATATATATTATATAACTGCATATATAGTTTCAACTTTGATGGAAACAGGAAACTAATAAAGTGATCCTCGAAGTGATATGCAATTAATACATCTGAATATTATTTTAAATCAGAGTGTTCTATTTAATGGATAATTTCATTCCATTTATTCGCTTATATTCCAAAAAAAGTTGCTTAATTGTGAGAGAATGATATCAATAAGTTCCAATTGAATCGTATTTCAGTTTGCTGATTATTATTAACATCACAAGTTTCATTTTCTTGAATTTTTAACAAGGCAAGCAATGTAAATTGATTTTGGCCCGACAATTTCAATTCATCAATTATATTGAAACAAACTGTGTAAATTGGATTTACATTCAACATTGTACATATTGAAAACAACGATATTCATGTTTTATTTTAAGAGTTGCACAATTTTTGCAATTTTGTATGTTTATTCGTCACCTCTAGATAAGTTATCAATATAATATCTGAAAGTAAACATAAGCTCTGGTTAGCAAGAATAATGATAATATTTTGACTGAGAAAAGAAGGCAAGTTTAGACGCTGTGAATATTCTCTCTGTCAGTATCACAAAAAATAGCCCTTTTCGTCATTATCGCTTTAACGAATGCGTAGGTGTTAACAAGCCAAGTCGGATCATCAGTCTTCTCGTCTTCTGTCGTCGGTCATCAAACTAGATAAAAAGTCTATATGGTGTTGTCGTTAGGTGGTGTGAAGTGGGTGCTAGACAGTGAGGGCGGATCAAAGGGGGTGGAAAGAGAAGGACGGGGAAAAGGTGTGTCGTATCGGATAACTCGGAGACTGTTCGTTGAGGTGAAGTTTTCTGCGTCCTCTATTTCTATTCTCTACTCTATACTCCAGCTAGCTAAGTACCCTCACGCGGTACGACCTGTCGGTCAAATCGAATTTGCAAACTTTCTTTGTGTCGGGAAAAACAATCTAATTTCCATCCTACACTCGCAAAATTAAATCATTCAAAATTAGGAAAAAGTAATGGCTTTTCGAATCTTCAACAATGTTATTGTAAGAATTATCAATGTGATTTTTATCATATTCTTCTTTAATTCTTTAATTTTAATCGTATTCTTCTTACTTTATACAAAATATTTTATGAACGAATGTTTGTATTTTAAACTAAAAAAAGTTTTGAAGTATTGTTTCATTTCCATTGAAAATAATTCTGTATTGAAGAAGCTTGTAATGCCTATTGTTATTATTAATTGGAACAATACTTCTGGATAAAATAGAATTGAGAAAAAATATTTCGCTCATTTGAAACATTGTCTTATTCAAAGCATTGTCGTCAAATTCCTTAAAAGGGACAAATGAAAGTTATTTTACAAAATTAAAAATTTTCCTCACAAATAAATGATAATATATTTCAATAAGAAAGGAAGGTGTATAGTTTCTGTTTGTTGAAGAATGTGACGACATTCTCGGGTGTGCCAGGCTCGGGTGTGTGTATATCTATATATAGAGGAAGATATATGTCTATATACACATATATATGTATATGAAACCACATGTGTACGATAGTGTACGCGCCATTGTTGCTTCGACGCATACGTATAGCATAGTAGCGTACCGAGCGATTACCACGATAAATTTTCTGAATGGAACCGCGCAGTCATTGACTGTGCCCGGCATACGCCACAGAATACAGAAAAGAGCGAGCGAAGGCTACGCTATAGAAACTCGCATGCATATGATACGTACGCACAACACACACAAGCCAACCTCCTTTTTATCTTAGGCACCTGCGGCACTCTTCTCTACGATGCGATGTAATGCACTTGTACGCGTTCGTGTTTGGCCATTGCTAAGCCTAAAGGGTCCTTATCCACATCAGAGACATAATTTTTTTTTAATGCGAGGTGAAAAGAAATTTCTAAAGAAAAGAATTTTTTGTTCAGATATGACGGCTTTACATTTGGTTTTTCTGAAACAGCAATTCCAATTCGAGAAAGCATCCGCGAATAACGATTTTTTGCTGGCTTCCAAATAGTTTCTCATGAACCAATTTGTGTCATACTACAGAAAGTTTCTGTGTTGTCTAATTCTGGAACACATAATTTGATATTCCTTGAGTTTGGAAGCATATTTTCCTTTTCGAAATGGAATGAATGTCTAAATGGGCACAGTGTACTGCGGAGTGATATTGCTAATTCAGTCCGTGACAGGGAGTTATTGCAGGAGTTGCATTATAAGATTAATGAACAAATAGAGCCTCCCTGTATGTAGGGAAGCCCCAGATGAGATGGGGCCAAATATGGTGCTCGCCCTCAGGCCGTATGAATGATGCAACGTGCGAACATGGGTTTACAATCGGACCATTATACTGCGTGCACAACGGGACGTTGACATTTGCAGCTCAAAGTCAATGGGGAGAAATCGATTTTGATGTTGTCATTGCGAAGCGCATGGCTATATTATTATGAATAAATAACTTTCTCTTTGTCAGTGAAGAGGGATCATTTTCGTTGTGTCTTTAGCAAGATCATAATTATTTAAAAGAACCTTTAACCCTTTGCACTCCGTGCCATTCGAAATCCATTTAAAATGTCCCATGAGAGGGGACAGCGGAGTGCAAAGGGTTAAAATATATGGAAAGAGATGTCATATTGTTGATGACTAACAGTTCACTTTATATTCTCACGTTAAGAGAATGAGGGTGAAATTGTTGATAATCTAGATTCTAGATATATTATTACTAAATGGAAAACGTTATAGTAATTTTAATACTTGCATATTGCACTAATGAGATATAGAACCAGAGGTACTCGTATAATTTTCCCATTAGGTCGCTGCCGCTACAGAAACTGCAATGCAAATTATTCCACCGTTACGATTATCATCATCGAAATTTTCGTACTCAATGATGATCGCTCATTAAATCGGAAAAAGTCATTGAAATCATCACAGTTGTGTGCTTGACTTACATTATACCTTTTGAACTTAAATTCGTGGATTTTTGTAGGATATTTGGATGTTTGTATGATGGATATTTGTAGATGTTTTGTAACAATTGTTACAAAAGGTTTTTCAAGGACAATTATTGATGTGATTCCTTATTCGCTTCTAACGTACTAGAATTAGATTTGAACTATCGGTTACTTGTTCTTGTTACCAAACAGAGAGACAAGATTACTGGATGCCAACAAACAAGCAGATCTGTGAAGGAAATTTAATCTACAACAGAGGGATATTACAGTAACGTAGTTCTCTGTACGAGGAGGGTGCACAAAGAGCAAACCAGCAACCTACAACCTATTCTACATAGATTTGTGACTTGATGTACGCATCACTAGCTCATACATGAGCTATTGACGCCCTCAATATCTATTGGCGAGGTGATAGAGATACAGATAGAGATATAGATAGAGGAAGGGTGTTTGTATAGAATCCAGTCGGGCTTCTGCTCTTCGTTAATGAGTTACGATGAATGTGTTTAAGATCAGAAGGGGATGGAGAATGAAGAGCATTCCAAATAGTGATTTCTCTCGCCGAATACTACTGGTATTGTTCCTCTTCAAACGATCTTTTCCTTCTGACTTGCTCTCTTTTTCTCGTCTTCTTTTCTATACGGGAACATAGTTTCTATATGTGAACATCTTCATAGTTTCTCTATAATTTTGAATCATTTGAATTCAAAAAGAATTAACATATTTTTAATTCAAATCCCTGAGTTTAATGTACACTATGTTCAGGGTAGCATGATCTCCCTGAGGGTAATTTTCGTTGCAGTTAATATTTACCCTGAAATTGTGGTAAATATTACATTTGGCTTTTCCTATGTCTATATATTTATTATATATTATATCTGAATAATATCTCTGCTTACTCGAGCGGATAATATCACTCAAATCTGAATTAGTTAAAACTTGAAAGGAATAAAAAGAAGGAAGGCTATGGTTGATGCTAACTCTAAAAAAAGGAAGCAGTTGCACTCCCTCACTTCGTAGTCGTTACGCAGCGATTATTTCTCACAAGAAACTTGCTGCGGGTTACACGAAACGAGAACTAATAGAATTAGCATAAATCAGAAAGATTAGATTTTCTGCAATATTCGACTCTTGTTTCTGAAGGAAAGACGCTGATGCGACGTTAAGCAAAAGATCGATTGCTATCCATAACTGATGTCACGAAAATATATAGGAATATGTCACTCACTCTAAATCTGAATCAGTGGAATTTCCCTGATGAATCAGTGAATGTCACACCCTCTATCAGTGAAATTCAGCTGATTCATCAGCGTACACGTATATTTATTTTTCCGCATTGCATCAGCTTCGTATTGTGTGAAAACAAATTGATTTGCATTATTTACAGTATAAATAAAACCACAATAGCTTGCGGTTTATGTCTCTCGCAATAAAATGAGGCATTATTTGTTGTTAGTATAAACTGGGAATAATTTTCGGAAATGAATAAGAAATTTATCAAGAAACTTATTTAAAGTTGCCTTTAAAGCAGCGTTGACGAGAATCGAATTAATTTGAGGTACTTTTACTTAATTATGAAAATAATTCACCTTTAATTATTACATATGTATACATTTTTTTTATTATATATTTACGAGAACATTTTCTGCTTCACTTATAAAATGTATTCGAAGTAGAAACAGTATAGAAACAGAGATGTTTAAATATCTACCGACCCGTAAATAACCCCTCGTAAAAACATTTTAATATGGATCATAAACTGTATGGGGTTATTCCATGTTTATTGTTTTCATTTACTTGCTAACATAAACCTCATAATTAAACGTATATTTTATTTTCTGGGTAATTAAATCAGGTTTGCGATTTGCTATCAAAATGATAGTGTTCTTTCGGGTTATAAGTTGAACGTACCTCAGGTAAAAATATAAAATATGAAGTTTAGGAAAATTTTTTCTGAAACACGTTTTCCACAACAATGAATGACTTGGATGCGAAAGTGTTGGTGAACATGGCTGTAAAATTATTTCTCCAGCCGTTTACGTGATTTCCATAGTCACCTCGTATGCGGTCGCGCGCCAGCCAGAAACAGCAAAGGGAAGAGTATTGGTAAAGTCGTCGCCTTACGCGCCATCAATGCAAATGCTCCCCTATAAGCCTGTTGCGTCTCCCAAGCTCATCCGCGAACCAACGATCCCGTTACATTTCGTCGGATTTACAATTTACGTCGAATCCAATCGTACCATTGAAAAGAGGGACCTTTCGTGCTTCCGCGCTTTACGCTGAAACCCTTGCACATATATAAATACACACATGCGCAACTTTGAATGTTTGAAACCGAGGCATTATGTTCACACTTGCAGAAATGTACCCGTTACAACAGAATCGCTGTTGAATGCAATTTTCCGTTGGAAAATCCGCCAGCAATTCTCGTTTCGTTTTGTAATAGAATTCGGAAGAAGAATTTGCCTTCCAAAGATATCTTGGAAAATAAAATGCTTCGTCGCACTCTAATTTTATTCATTTTTTTTTACTTTTATTTTTTAAGTTGACTTTTACTTTCATTCTTAACCTGATTCTTTTCCAAAATTTCTTTATTTTTTGTACTCTTTTTCCCTGCACATTTTCAATGTGCTTGAGCTTAATTGGACACTTACTGATTTAGTAGTAGAGTCTAGGATGTCCGCTTTTACTCACTGTGTTCATTCACTTGTGGATTGGATTTCATTCGTTAAGAAAATCATCGAGTCAATAAAAGGTCGTATTCTTCATAGAGTAACGATCCCTTCAGTCGTTTGAAAATAAAATTGTCCTGGGTCTGGATAACGATAAAAATGTTAAACGGAGCCCTGGAACAGGATTTAACGATGGTCCTTCTTTATTTTCTTCTCTTGGGCTTTTTCCCCCTTTACGCTTCCATTTCAATCTACTTAGTTCAAGTGCAACTTGCCTTGTAAAAAATTTTTTTCATACAAATTCCGTCTTTATAGTCCCTTTTTCCTGCATAAATATATTAACGTTGATCCACCAGCTATCAGTTGATATACATGTATGAAATATATTGAAAAAGTCAGCGAAGTTTAGTATAGTGAAATAATTTAGAAAATGTATTTATTCTTTTAGGTGTACTTTTTACAGAATAGTTGTTTAATATAAGCCGATTAATTAGAGTTGGTGATAAAACGAGCCAGACGAATATTGATGAAAAATAGAGAGAGAGAGAGAGGAAAGTCTAGAGGTCTCGTCGATGCAGTGTTGACTTATTCGTCGATGCTCAATTTACATACATGTGAGGACTAAAGTGTCGCTAATTAATCTCGACCGCATTTCCACGGTTTGTCGCGTTCATTCCGGCTTATTATCACACGAGAATGAGCGCTAATGAACATAATTACGGATGAAAGGTCGAGCTCACAGTATGTTAAATATCGAGACTCGATCATGAGAACTAACCGTTCAAACTTCTCTAGTGTCCTCAATGAGCAATTGCTTTTTTTCATCTCGTGGTAAATAAAAAATTAACTATCAATTTTTCATAAGTAATTTTAGGTAACAATTTTTGGTATCGATCAGGTTTTGGCAAAAAATATTAATAAACATGTCTTGATATAAATTGTTTGTAAATCTATTTCCTTTCTCTATTTCCCTTTCACTCTTGTAATAATTTCTCAACCAACTCTCCCCATTTCCGTTCCATGGTGCGAACCTGGGAAAGAGCTTCCGGCCCGATTAATTTCCCTGAGGAAATTCACGGGTGATAGAGGAAAATCAGTGGACGTAAACCGATTCGTTTCGTATAAATGCGAATTATTCGTTTCCAATAAAGGGGGTTTAGCACCTGTGGAATCAAGTACGTAGCGGAACACTTATAATTGTTCTGCCAATTAATAAGTTCTCCTTCGAAGAATCAGAGAATTAGTCTTGAATATGGCCGAAGAATATTTGAAAATATTTTTTCATTGGGATAAATATTGATTTGGAATGGTTTTCTTCTTTAAATATCAAATAAATAATTCAACTTAACTTATATTTAAAGCATTGATGTTGGACTGATGAAACCGAGCATCATCTTACAAATCTGAAAGTCAGTAATTTACGTGCTCTTTACAGTCGAGTCGAAGGTTTATTAAATTTCGTCGTTATCGGTAGCATGATTTAATAGGAACGTCTAATAGTCGTCGATAGAAAAGGAAATATAATTTATACTCTATACCCCTTGAAATTGACAGAGTTCTTTTTCTTCAGTGCACTCGACTTGGAGATAATTAAATTCCATCGTTATCGTTCCAGATGATTCCGTGCATCTACTCAAGTAGTCGAATCCTGTGATGGAAATGCAGCTCCATTATTCCAGGTCGTTTTCTACGACAAATTTCTCAAAAGTTTTACATAGACACGACGAACCATGTAAAATCGTCGTTTCTAGAGTGGTGTACATTTGCGTGAATGAAGTGGGTTGGGAAATTCTCTGGGTTCCTTTCCGGGTGGTGAGCTTAATTGAATTTTCCTCGTACAATTAGAAATTCAAATTCGGCACTTGCGAAGACCAAAACGGTCAGCAGTATTTTTTTTCCATTTCCCAGATGCTGGTCTCTACGTTCACCAACACTAGATGATGTATGCATATGTATTTAAGAGGGGAAATTTATCCCCTTGTTTTTTAATAGAAATAATTAGGTTAATTTGTGAAACTTCTGAAGTTGAAACGAGTAATGATTTTTAAATTTGTGATTGTCGTGACTAACATTGGTTTCTCTATTTCTTTTGCAGGTGAGTCTATCTTTCATTGCCTTCAAAACTTCTGTGAGTATATAAAATATATTAGAAATTAGAAGTACTTAAAAAAAGTACTTGATATTGTGCAGAATCTCCTTCGAATTACACAGCTTCTTTCCGGATGCATTATGATAGACCATCGACCGCCATTGGTGATGGACAGAGCGACTTAATTACTCTTGAAGCGTGCTTTGGTGGCGGAAATGCAATTTTGGTATTTCACGGTGCGAAGCTAATCCACGCGCGAATTCCACGCTCGAGAAGTCTCTCGGCTTTTCGGGACGGGTATGCCAGGGATATTCGCTTCTGCGAGTGACACCTGCAGGCTATCCGATCTGGCGTCGCATTTTACTACCATAAACGAACGTTGTAACAAGCGAAAGTTGGTCAGCCGTTATTTCATGTACATCGCAGGTACAAAGCGATTAATCCGACTAATTTCATGGACAACATGGTGAGGGAAAATACCGCCAGTTGAAAAATAATCACTGGCGCCGGGAATCGGTCGACTGTCCTGCACAGTGCACAGTGAGTCACGTCCTGCTATTTTACCCGCGACAATTTAGGGCCGGTTAATAAAAATGTCTGTTACTTGATTTATCTCTCATCGACCGGATGGCTGACGGACGTCGATAAACATTCCGCGGCCGCATCAGCGTCCTGTTTTTATTTTTTTTGCAATTTTTTTCTGTTATGCTTCTTTACCAGTGCAAATAATCCATTTGATGTATTCCAAAGTCAGAGAAATGTCAGGGAAATTGGAAAATTGAATCTTGTGGCCACCCTGAAGTCTTGTAGTAAGATGATTAATAATTAATTAATTAATTAATTAATAATTACTAGTTCGAAGGAGAAAAATGTTTGGTACGTAAGAGCAACGATAACGATTGTTTATCAGATTTAAGTTTGCTGCGGGATGTCTTGTCTCATTCACTTTTAGCATCAACGTATATGCCACGTCAACCTAATTAGCGATTATGTCTAGGCATTTGGATTGATTCGCGTGGGAGCCAAAACTTGATTCTGCTTGGAATAACTCAAATCAAGACCCGTCAAGTCAACGAAGTTTTATGCTTTACTGCGTGCAGGAATGTGTATTTGTACCTCTCAGGTAGAATCAATTGATTTTTGAATTCATGTGAATGCAGGAGCTTGTAATGTCACTCAATATTAAATGCACCTGCGAGCTTAAGAAAGATTTAGAGTTTTTTGTAATAACAGAATGGAAAGATATCTAAAATAAGCAGTGAGTTAAAAAAAGAATCTAAGGGATTACACAACCATTATTGAAAAATTATACACGACTCGTAATTAAGTCATTGTTATGAGATGTATAATTTACCTTTGGAAAAAAAACATAAAGAGAAAACGTAATTCTATTGTCGTCGTTAAATCTAATTTTTATATTTATCACTTTCAATTACTGGGAAACGTTAGAATATGAAAACAATGACTAGTCAGAGAGTAATTAGCAAAGGTTGATGTTTGAGGGTCTTCACTGTACCTAATTGCGTGGTCTTTTATCCGTATTATCGTTCTGAATGTATAGTAATTAGGCGCGACGGCGAAAGCGGAAATTAAGTAACCGCTGCAGCATTCCTTCGGCTGAAAACGTACACGAAATACAATCCAGCTCCCACAGTAGCACGTGCAGAAATTTAAACCTTAATTAAACTGTTGATACGCATCTGTATTCTTCAAATCAAGCATGATTGAATGAAAAAACAATTTACAAGAAAGTGGAAAGTTCTGAAAACATATATTCTACATAGAATACTTGTTTGCTAAAAGAGACCCTGTTTCCAGGAAACTGTTGTAGGTAGAACCAATAAAGTCACAACCAGTTTTAAAGATGTGTTTCCAAGAGATAGCACTAAGAGGTCTACAAATCAGTCTTGCCTATTCTGTGGGAAAAATAAAATTATATGATTTTCTGCGTTAAAAACTTCAGAAATGATATGTCATGTTGATACAGTTATTCAATAGCAATCTATTTATCGACCTAGTGAATCTAGCCTTGTGTAAATCAGATGCTGGAAGATATTTACACACCACTGACATGTGGATGAGCCTTAACAGCCTCCTTTATTTCTTGACTCGAGAGGACAATTCTCGTAGCAAAGTGAGAGGAGAGAAGAGAGGAGAAGAGATTTATGTGTTTGTGCTTCATCGCGACTTCTAGGTTATGTCATCCAGCGACTTTACTCGTGACTGCGTATCGTGCTTTGCACTGTACAGACACCACTCACCTGTCCTTCTGTGCACGCTCGAAATGCACCATATACCTTGTCAACAGCGCAGTCGTGATCGCTGACACAATTCCCATTTTTAGATTCTCTTGCACTTCTTGCAATGTCTTGAATCCTTATATAAAAGATGCTTTTTTTTATTACAAAGTCAATTATGCGTAAAATTTCTCTATTGCGTTCAAATTACTGTACCTATTTAGTGAAAGAAAACATTTCCAGAAGAATAATTTCATCTCTTCCTTTACTGTGTATATTTATTCATACTCGACTCAAGGTCACGTAACAAGTGTCTCCGAGGATTTTAGAATCCTGAAGCACTTCTTTTCCTTCACTTCTTCAGCTTCTGCTTGAGCCGCCACTTCGATTTATATGCTAAAAGAAGGTGTGATAAGATCGTTCAATTTTGCAAGGAAGACGACAGCGAAGAGAAAGAAAGTAAGAAAGTAAGAAAGTGTATGAGAAAAGGGAGGCTTTAGGAAAAAAAGAAACATAGGAAGGGAGCAGTATTCAGTATAAAACGAGGATTGAGATATATCTTATTCCCCCTACCCTTAGTTGGCATTTATGTATTAGGCCTCTTGTAAACTGTATATTTCTTTATAGAACCAACAACTTGAAAACATTTTCTTCCTTTAAAGTTTAATACACACACCAAAACTTATCACATATAGAATGAAACTGTTCAGTGTTCACTCTCTTGCTTCCGAATAACTGATCTGCTTTTTCTTCAGAATATCCTCTCTAAAAAAAAGTGGTGTAACGAAATTTCTCGAAAATCTTGCATAAATTGTTTTTTCAAACCTGATTGGCTTTTGAACGACTTGAAGTTGCAAAAAGTAAAACAAAATAATCGCGCGCCTGTTGATTTGCGAGCATATTAAGAAGAGGTCAATGAAATGTAGTATCTAATCAATTATTGACCTTCCAAGTTGTAAATTCTACTATTTTCAATCTCCTCGAGCAATCGTGTTTTCTCTTTGTCAGATAAGTTCATGTGTAATTAATACTGAAGGAATTAGAGCTGTAATTGAGGGTAATTAGTGCGGTCCTTGGCGAGGACCGTTTACAGTCTCAAGTTTATTACCTCGTCGTTTGTAAGATCGACTGATAAGACAATTGGTCGATTCTCGTAATCAGTTGCAACAACATGAATATTTGTTATCTTTCTTCATAGTCAATACAAGGAAAATGGTGAACGCTTTTTAATGTTTAAGTAGGAAAAAGCAGTGCTCTAATATTTAAAAATCTGATTCCAACGTTTCTTAAAAATGCAGAAAAAGCAAAGTTTCTCAGCACGATTTTACGAGAGCGGGATCGACGGGTCACAGCTGTCTCGATTAATTTACAGCGGGGTAAGTTTTCGAGCACCAATCGCGTTGGGGCGCGGGAAACCCGTCGTCGCCGTCGACGAATCGGTCTTCCGCTGTGCGGTATAATTAGTCGCATCTCTCGGAGCGATTTGTCGCTCCGATCGTAAGGAAGTTTCATGCTATCTAGGCGGTTAACGATGCTTGTAGGATTAACGGATAAAACGACAGTAAATCCTCAAGTTGCGGTTCCTGAGCGCTGTTATGCGTCTCCCTGCAAAAATACAAGTCGACCTTAAGGCGGTTTTGCTTTTCACGTCATGTAAATTTCAACAATATTTATGTACGTTTGCATGTTATGACACGAATTGTGGATTTCTTTCTTCTAGGATCAGCGTTTCTCACCAAGCATCCGCGAAAAGAAAAACGGAAGGAAAAGCCCTGATGAATAACCAGCAAAACTTGTTTGCCTTGGCGTTTAACAAATCTTCAGGTTGGCCAGTAAAACCAAAGGACATTTGCGGTCTCATAAAATATAAAAGGGTAAAATTAATTCCCATGTAAAAGTGTAGCTCGCATCTCCTGTTGAATGTTTAATTAAAAGGTGAAGTTTACGAGCATTAAAATTGAATAATGACTAGATTACGCGATTAAGATTATTTTTGGAAGCATTGCAGCTAATCAGATTTGAAAAAGGCGTTGTCCGCTTTGCCTGTTTGGATATGTATTCTCTTTTATTTTCGCTCACCGTTAGATCTTACAAAGTAATCTCTCGCTCACTTCTTACGGGACTCTTGAACTCTCCTCGTTATTCCGCCGAGTGATTTCTTCGCACTCGAGGCGAGATTCGATTAAAACGAGCTCTCGATGCGTCTCGCTTTGCAGTTGCAGCAGCTGCTGCCGAGCGCTGCTGGCACAAAAAAAAATCGCGAGCTTTAAGATGCAAGTACGACCCCTCTACTTCCTTCTCGTTACGTCCTATTTATTCTGTCGTGGATATTTAAGCCTTACATTCACCCGTATGCTACCCTGAACATTCAGTTCTAATATTATTCTTTCGCTTATAACAAACTTACCATATTCTCACTATTTTCACACTGAAATTAATGCAAAATAGTGCTCTGTTGAAGAATGTATTCATTATTCGTAGCGAATCGACTATATAAAAGATATAAGGAATTTCTCGTGCACCTTTTTATCCCCTGGTATAAATAGGAAATATTATAACTTGATTTCCTAAGGAATATATTGTTCAAGTTGTGATTTTTTTAAAATAATATAATCAGTGGTTTTCCAGTGAGTCGGAACTAAACCGCGAACTCCTTCGCGTGAAATCAGCCACTTTTCAACAGTGTGTCTTTTACAGTCGATGTAAATGATTTCTTTGGAGAAAGTTGTCACGAAATCGTAATGATTTTGCAGGCAAGGTTTCTAAATGGAAATTTCAATTCTCATCGCATCGTGTAAGCCAGTGCTTGACGCGATAGCGAATTGTGTAATTCGCCGAATTTTCTAAGGTTATATGTATGCGATGAAGATGTCTTGAATCTCGATTTTCTCCTCGACAAATATTTTCATTTAAGATTCTGAACATTGCGACTTTCAGTGGAGGCATATCAATAGGTATTATATTTTAAAGAAGATGGCCTAAACGAAGCTTTATTGTTTCATATGCTCGATCGAGAAAGATTGAGAAAGAAAAAGACAATTCTGTAAAGTAATGAATACGATACAGTGATGTAGGAATTATCAAAGCGGTGAATCAATCGAATTGGATGGGACGAGCGGATGTAACTTTGCCCTGTGGAATCGATCCGACATTTCTGTCTTTCAGTGTATCTGTGTGGGACGCGGTTTCACCTTCATATGACGTATCCAATAACGCTTTGGACAGAGGAGGATAGAACTGCAACGCATCTCGCTCCACAGTCAATCGCATTAATTTTCTCGGACTATATGTCAGACTTTACTCCTGAGCCTTAATAGTCCGAACTAAGCTGGATGAACGTCGTATTAATTTAAGAATTTTTCTCTCCTGCCTTCACTACTTCTTTATTTACTGGCAATAAAGATTTAGGTGGAATAATATGAAAAAACAAAATTATCGCAGGCGTAGCGCGTGTGTTGTTTTTCTAGCATGTTAAACAGTTTTATGCCAGTTTCTTGGTCTGGAAGATAACATACTTTTCCTAATTCTCTTGTTTTTTTAGCGAAAAAAATTCGTCGCTCTAGTAGATGATGTACTCTAATAATATTTTGAAAGTTTTTTCAATCATTGCGGGACGAGTGCATCTGCGGGATCGTGAATTGAAATGAAAAGTGAAGGGAAATTGTAAGGATATAACGTTGGAACAGCCTGAAGAGATGAGAAGTAGAGTATGAAAATAAAGGATGATGAGGATGATGTATGTAAGAAAGAAATGAAAGTAAAGTTCCATCTCGATGGATCTTTTATGGGAACTTTTTATTTTCCACACACAACCCTGTTGATCTGATAGTTACTCGCAGGAAGTTTAGTACTTGCGTGCAAATATTTTTTGAGTACATGCTTTCATTCGGTTCCTGTTGGTACAGAATTATGAATAATTAGTCTTTTTAATATCAGTGATGTTACGAATATTAAAAGCTTATTCATTAAAGTTTGACTAAATTTAAGCACTGGGCGTACTGTACGTTTAATTAATAGGTATAAACTTTCCTCGAAATTTTTATGGAAATATCCTTGCATTCTATCTATATAAAATTTGACATATTTATTATTTACATATTAAAATTTCGTTTGCTCAGAGGAAATACCAAAAGTTTCTGCATTCGGAATAGCAAATAGAGAAGACCCGTGAATGAAGTTTTTGCCCGTAGGATATTCATGATACATGTTTGCATCTCTTGTTGGCATATTATATTTCAAATTTGAGTGTCGAGTCCTCAAACTATACGACAATTATATGAACGAATTTCACTTAAAAAATATATATGTGTGCGTGTAAAAGTACATATGTGCATATGTTACACAGATGTCGTGGTCAAAGCTGCAATTTCAAAAGCTAAAAGTTAATCTTTTTTAAAATCGCCCATACAACATACGTGAGAATGCAATGATCCGTTATTAACACCAACGTAATCATCAATAATCCACTTTCTCGTTTGTAAGTTGAATTACGTCATGCAAGACATTCGATGTGGAGGATCAACATAGGTAGACAACAGGTATGAAACCAGGTACCGGTTTTTTTGAACACCGATATCACATTCTTAGAAGTAGACTCACACATACTCATGTTGCAAAAATTGTAGTCGACATCGGTGAACTCGGCCCTCACTCTTAAAATGTCGGATGCTGTCTCGTGACGATCAAACCATGCTTGTATCTAATCACGGTCTATAAATAGCAATGGCGAGTTGAGCTGGTTGGATTGAATACGTGTGTAGTTGTGTACTGTATGTATAGTAATATAATAGTAGTAGTAATGTGATCTCGTGGGACGGTGAAATGCGTGCCTAACCTACACAACCCAGCATCCGTCATAAAGCGATATCCACACTCGTCCGTCGCACGCGCGAATGTCCATGCACATAATGACCTCAGCCTCTGTCCGAGAGTACTTTAAAGGTCGTTAACTTAATTAACGGATGGCACTCACGGATGTCCGTGGGTCAAAACGCACCAAGACTCTGTGAAACCGCCTTAACGAGAACATCGTTAAGCTAGTTTTTTATTTTTTTTTCTGTTTGAAAAAATACTGCACAAACCGGCTGTGTACACGAATTCAAGTCGTTGCTGTAATCGAATTTCGCGGAGTCAATAAAATTTCGATAACAAGCGAAGCATTGATGTCTCGTTATTTTTTTATGCGCATATTATTCCTGCAGCATAATATAGAATGTGCAAGACATTACATTTTTAGAAATACTGCATAGTAGTACACCAAAAACAATGTATGCGAAATTTTCGAGACATTTCTCTATGCCACTTTTTTTTTTTTAGAGAGAATCAGTTCTTATTAATAAAATCCATAATATATACAAAGTCGAATGTATATTTTGACCAAATTTGACAAATTTGATTAAATTACAATTTTTTATTGCGAGACACGTGATTCAATGATGCTTCTTAATCCCTGGGTTAAATATCGACTTTGGTATGCGAGCTTGGAACGCGACCTATTGGCGAATATTGGATGCCGTTGCTCACCTCGCATGCCAACCACGACAGACGAAGGAATGCGTGTCCCAAGTGCATATAGTGGAAAGCTTTCCATTCAAGGTTAAATATGCCGGGATTAGAGGATTACAGGAAAGACAGAGAAGGAGACTGAAAGCTTCAGAAATAGCAGATGAAACGAGAAGCAAACAGGGAAAGATGGTGAGAGAGCACAAAATAGAAATAGGATTCATCACTCTGGAACCCTAAGCCGTTAATTATTTGCGACGCCATTATTCTCCCATGAGAATTCTGCGGCGACCTTTAGCCGCATCCACACGTCGCGTCGTCTACTTTCATGCTCTGAGGAAACCAAAGAAGAGAAGAAGCAAGGAGATGTTCTCCAATCTCCAGGTCACTAGATACCATGTAATCGTCTTTATTCACTCTAAGCTCTGACTTAAGCTTGGTGTTTAAACAAATGAGTGTAAGAAAACCGAATAAAGTATTAAATAAATAACGTATTAAATAAATAAGGTATTTAAAAAATTCAAAAATAAAAGAAGCTAATAAAGAATAACGAGCTTTTTGTGCCAACTGAAAAAGCAATATCTTTTTTTCTAACTTTGATGTGGTCGTAATCTGCCTACTAGCATGGTTGACAAGTCGAAAGCCATAAAAAATAAAGAAGAACTGCTTCGCTGAAGTCAATTCGCTCGAAATCGGATTTGCATGAAACGAAAAAAATGCTGACAAGCAATATCTATAAATTCGAACTCCGCATCGCTGATTGTTTTTCCTATATATACACACCCGTTCGTCATGACATATCGCTCCCACCCTTTATCGACCCCCTCCTCTGATATTTGCCTAGTCTTCCATTCCTATCATCTTCCTCTGTGCGTATACACACCACAAAAATTCACATTCAGAGGCACAGTTTATGCCAGAACTGACCTACACTCGCAGCTGTCGTTTGCCGCACAGCAGTCATCCAATTTTTCGCTTGTTTTTTTTTTTTTGTTTAATATCATGGTCCAGTTCAAATAACCCCCGAGTTTTTGCAAACAGCATTCCCGAATTGTCAATCTGTGAAAAACATCTTACAGCACTTATTAAGAATATTCTGTTGAGAAACAAAAAAGGTTAATGAATGCAATAGTGTAAACAGAATTCGGTAATTCCGCCAATAATTACTTAGTTCCAAATTCAAATGTTTGTATTTCTTATACAAAGGCCGATCGGATATGTAATCATGATGAATCAAACGCATATCATTTTGATTTAAAATCAACATGCTATAATGAATAGCTAACAGATATAAAGCTAGCTTCTGTTGTTAATGCGAATGATTGGTATTTTTTTATGTTTTTATTTTTTTAACACAGAACTTCAACAGTGCTTATAAGATTGACATATTTTATAGGGAAACAAATTTACAAGCTGTCAACGTCCTCGACGAAGAAACAAACTGACGTTATCACAGCCGTTACATCCTCTTCCGTCAACCGTCGACTAAAGGCGGATTCGCTAAGAGATTGCCTCCCTAACGTCACTTGTTCACCATAATATGAATAAATTCTGCGTGAAAAAAAAATTCGCTAATCAAATAAAACGTTTTTAGGCTCCAACAAGCACACATTAGAATTCCTTTTACAGTATGTGTTTCATTATCACATACTTTACTCACACTTCAAATATCTAAATTCTATTTTCCTTTTTGTTTCAGGTGAGTCCATTTTCATTTTGCAAAATATCTGCGGAAAACCCTAAATTCAGCAGATAATAAGTAAGTAATATAATAATAATATTATTATATTGGGTAAAGTTATATTATTGGGTAATCTTTCTATACTAGAACAAACTGTTTATTTGGATATCTCCGAGCAGGGAAATTGGGTAATATTTCCTCTTGGGGCGGAAAACACGTTGTTGTTTGAAGTAACGACTTGCAATATTTCTTGACGAACACGTGCTTCCAGCGCGTAGGAGCGAGATGTCCGTTTTCCAATTGGTAGTTGGCGAATCGATCCTGTAGAATGAAAAAGACAAATTGTACACGATGAAAGAACGAGGTACGTCGTATCGATTGATGTCCTCACTCCAGTGGAATCCATTTGCAAAGGCTCAGAAACTTGAACACCCTCAGAATCGTATGATCGAATCACTTCTGAGAAGTTTCGTACTGGATCTTGAGTCTCGTTAGGCGATCGATCCGCTCGAAAACTCGGTTATCAAGAATATAAAAAGCTTTGTGAAGAGGATGTCTGCTCCCTCATTTTGTTCTTCTTTATTACTTACGAGACCTTTGAAAACAACATTCACTTCTTCCTCTATATGAGAAAAATGGCATTTTGTCATTTTTAAATCTATTGCCTTCCAGTATATTAAAAGCCCTCTTCGAATTCAAGAGTCTTCAAATCTAAAAATATGTCAGTGGTTATTCTCTATTTCCAAATTCCAATATCGATAGATATTTTGAAATAAGTTTTATGGACTGCATAATCAATTACAGAGTTGGAAAGTTTCAAAACGTGACTATCTGACATAATTTTACACACCGTTTGAAGACTATTGCCGTTTTATATAAATCATACTTATTTTTTATTAGATGTAATATTCGACTGCTTGAAATACAGTGGACATGGTTATTTCCAAAATATTTCAAGTATTTTATCAGATTTTAAAATGATCATTTGAATAATTTCTCAATAAAATAATGCCCAACTCTGCCGTATAATCAAACTTTTAGATCTCAATTCAGCAATTAAAGTTTTAAAAACTGGGAATTATGAGAAATAATTTAATTAGATCATACTTAAAAGAAAAATTTGTATCAGCATATTAAAATAATGACTTTTTCGTTATATTAAAGTGCGGATCGTACCCCTTGACGTTCCTCTTTCTCTCTTCTGCCTCGGAGCAGCTTTCTAAAGAGTTACGCAACATACCGATTATTTTTCATAGTGCCGGCGGTTGAAGAATTTTTAAATGGCGGTTGAATGAAACCGGTTTCATCGTTCCTCGTGGGAGGCTCCCGTCTCTCGCCTTCCAGCCTCTTGGCTTTGGTAATGTGGTTACGGTCCCCATCGTGGGCTCTCGTACGAGGATCCTTCATCCTTTTTTACCTTTTGTCTCTTTTCTTCTCTCATATTTCCCTTCCTCGATTGCACGAAAGGTTATCCAATAGAAAAAGAATCACTTCCAAGCTTCTCGTATCGTACAAGACAGGTTTGGGCTGAGCGACTAGGAACATAAAAATACTTTTGTAGAGACTTATGGTTTGGGGATCCTCCCCCCGTGAATCCAAATCCACAAGAGTGTCCTTGATTTTTATTTGAGGCGAGAAAAAGATTCTTGGAAATCATGCTTGAGAAGTTTAGACTTTAGAGTTCAGAGGCTATCCTTGAGGATTACGAACGTGAACGTCGGCATTGGAATTTTTTGTAGTCTTATTTCTTTTGCAAGAAGAGCTCTTGATTAGACAACCGTAAAGCAGGGTTTTGAAGTTGAATTTTTTTTTTTATTCTAGCTTTTGCATTAGCTGAGTCTATTGTCATGATAAAAGATTACAGGGAATTTTAGAATTGTGATATAGAAGTGATGTATTAAACATTGATATATGGATTTCGTCCTAGAAAAAATATCACTAAATCAAATAATAAGCTGAGATTTTCGGCTAAGCTTCGATTTATTAATTTTGATTCCATTGTGGCGAATGCATGAACTTAAGGTCAAACGAACTCCATGTACAGTCACTTTCAAAATTAACCCTGCTTAAAATTTCGGATCGAACTCGGATAAAAACTTGGATAGAGCCAGGATATATCTGGGTCTATCAGAAATGAGTCCAGTTTTTGTAACCGGATTGTATTCGGGGTCTATTTGGATTATGAAAGGTTATATGTAGTAGTAATGCGGCTCTATGTCGTTGAAAGGTTTGTTTTTATGTTTTAAAAACACATTTCTCTGAAGCACTCCACGAGATGCAAAATGCAGTACAGACATGAAGGTGAAATCCGCCTCCAGCTGAACAAATAGGGTGTCTGCCGTATTTTCGTGAATTTTGGTCTGAGTAGGGTGGATACTTCATGGCGCACCTTGAAACATTCCCAGAACATATAGGTATATCTTTCTGTGTATGGTTGTCTGGCGCACGCAGACGTGTAGGCTACTTTATATTCCAAGTAGCGACCTAACGTCGATATAGACTATGCGGTAGTTGTAGAGGGAAAAATGGGGAGCAAAGAAAGATCATCGAGACTCCCCTCAATTTTTCTCATCTCTGAAAGGCCTTAGAAGATCCTAGTTTGGAAGTAGTTTAATTTTTAAACTTTTTCACGCTTCTTTATACACTTCTATATTGAGATACAAAATTTTGGTGTTAAAAACTCATGAGATTGAAAAGATAGCATTCGCTTTTGGCAACCGCGAGCTATAAAATTCCAATGCTTGTTTTTTCTGTGTTAATTGAAACCACTGTAAAAAATATTGCACGCCTGATGGAAAAATAACGAAGAAAAAAAGGGAAAAATGCGATAAAAATTATCGTGGGTCAGTTGATGTATCTATAGGATGAGAGTACCGAGAGAATAAAAGAGGATAGTGAGGACAAAGACATAGAGAAGATGTTGGCAGGGTTACATAGGAGTGTGAGCATTCTCGCATATTCTGACGGTACTGCAATGCGGAGTATTGTCAGCTTTGTTTAACCTACCTGTTGGAGCTTGAACTAGTCGGAGACTATTATGCACTCGCGAGCTCACGTATACGTCCCTAATCTGAGATTTTATTGCCAGATAGAGCTTCCAACTCGTCGTACTTATACCACAAAGCGTTCCCAGGGAAACGAGAATTTTTCGCTGCCAGGAATAGCTTTATTATCAGTCGACGTTGTTTCCTTATGTCAGGATCAGCACCGTGCACCAATTCTAAATGAAATGAATTTTTCGCAAAAGTAAGTTGGCCAACTTTTAAACTGCGCCATGCATTTTGATAAGGCTACTTTTCAAGTTTCTATAGAATAAATATTTTTATTTTCATTATAAAAAGAGTATTAACTTTGGGTCAATTGGTAAATCTGATTAATAAGAGGGTACTTGAAAATTAGAGTGATTCAAACAAAGGGAAGTCAATGCTTGACTTACTTTTAGAAATTCCAGTCGTACAATGCAAGGCAATAAGCGTGTAGGTTTTGGTTAGGTAGATGGCTGTGTGTCGAAGCTCCAAAAGCAGTACGATAAAAATCTCTGTCTATTCTATTCTGATTGCCTGGGAGGGACGTTTTCATTCCAACCACACCACTTTAATAGGATTGTACAGTCCGCTTCATTAATGGTCGCTCTCCTGAAAACAGATTTCTCCCGATTTCCTCCTCCTTAAAAATTTCTTGAAATTTTGTGAAAATCCTGAAACTGTTTTGAATTCCTTAAAAATCTCTTGAAATTTCTTAACATCACTTCAAAATTTTTCTAACTGGAATATCCGATAACTCGATCAATGCTTAATTGTATAAGAATTGGTTTAGCAATTCATTCCCTTTCTCCAAAATAGAACAAAAAGTTGTTTCGTAATTGGTACGTTCACTTTATCAATTTTTCGTACCGTATCTTGTGTAGTTTCAATTTATGAAACTCAATGAATCTGCATACATAAAACAGGTAAAACCAATATAGTCCATATTGGCAATACTGATATCTACTGGAATCGTACATACGTATCGCAGTGATTTGACTTTTTACGACTTCAGCTTTTGGAAATGTTATAAAAGATTCAAATTTTTATTCATACTAATTAAATTTAACGCACTTTCATTATTCTGATTTAAAATTACATTTCGAAGGAGGAGTTGTCAGTTTGATTATACTTGATAAATTGCATGAGTTGTTTATACTTATAGGTAAACAGTTAATTAATTACACAGTTTTTATTTAATTAAATTAATTCTTCATTTTTTAGTTATTAACGATACGCTATTAAAAACTCAAAGCACAATTTATTATAAAGCACCAAATTTTGTTTCCTATATCCAACCTAAGTTGACACTTAAATGTTCGAGCGGCATGAAAAGGTACTTCTAATAATTATGAAATTTTCCTTTCGATTTTTATGGCAATTTAAAAGGGGTGCGAAGTGAGTTAAAATAATGTTATTAACGTTTTTGTGAAGGAATAGCGAAGCACCCTTGAGAAAGATGCATATACGAATGAATAATTCCTCCAACTTCCACTCCATTAAGCATTGTGGGTGGGTGGGCTTTCGGACGAGAAAGCACTTGAATGCCTGGGACTTTAGGAGGGTGCGTCATTAGGGTGCGTTGAGTTTCCACGCACGGGGTGTCTCAAGAAGAGTCAAGACTCTTTTGAAAGTTAATAAAGCCTTTTAGCCTGGCCACATAGCATTATTTAATCCTAACGCCCATTTAAGTTCACAGTATAATCTTTCTTAGCGTCTAAAGTAGAGGAGTCTGAGATTTGCCTTTGATCCAAGTTGAGGGTGCTGACTTAATATCTTGTACGAAAGGGGGAATAAGTGAAACTCGAGGTTTTAGGATTTTAGGACACCCAGTAACTGAATAAAAATATCCAGAAGATATATTAGGGGCTGAATAAATATTTCACCTTGACCTTAAACTAAGTTCGCAGTTTCTGCTAATTTATTGTTAAAAGAAATCAGAATCTGTTTAGAAGTAAATTTTATTTTATAGCTGGATGCTGGGGTGCATTCAGGATTCTTACCTCCATCAGTATTAAGATGAAGCGCTTCCCCTAAGTATTTAACGAAGGTAACTAATTCGAAATTACTGCTACATTTAATCGCTTTCCGCTACAACATCACTAGGGAAATTCGAATGAACGCAAAAATTAGCGAAGCTTTAATACGCCCTGTCCTGTATTTCGTACAATGGTTGGACATAATCCTAATGAACACATTCTATTGTATTTTTGTAACCTCATTTCCCCTACTCTCGTCATCGGATTTCTCGGCAGTCTATAATTTTATTCCATATTCTTTTTCCTTTCCCAAGCCCTTTTTTCCACCCACTCTTTCATCCCTTTTTTTAATCAACAATTTCATCCGAGAAAATTTGTTATACTATTCGCGTGAAATTTTGATTTATTTTTTTGTATGCTCCTCGCTTATTTTGAAACATTAAAACGAGAGGAAAAAGAAAACAAATTTTTTAGCTGTATAAATCATACCTCTTCAAATCCTTTAAAATCTCTGAAAATCCCATGAAACCTCGTTAAAACTCTCAGGGTTTGTAAAAATTTTCAATCATATTTTTTTCGCATTTGAATATTATTAATTGCAATGTTATAATATAGTATTATATAATATAGTACAAATAATAAAGAGGCTTGAATATATCAGATCGTGTTAGAGTAGCCGAGAAAATTTAAGCAAGCGTTCTAAATTATGAGAGGGAGAACGACCAAAAAAATAGAGAAGTAGGTAGGGATGACAGAAGTATATAGAGGGTGAGGGTGAATGAAAGGAATTGAAAAGAGTACAAGTGTAAGATTTGTGCACTTGGCTTTCTTTGGATTGGTGCGTGTGTGTTTATAAAAGAAAATAAGCGTGCGAGAGAAAAGTGGTATGGGCAAGTTGAAGGGTGAAAAGAAATCGACAAACGCTTGCTGAACATCGTGGTCTCTGGACGATGTTTCGAGGGAGTTGTAGGAATTGGAGTGAAAAAAAGTGGCGGGATAAAGTTTCCCTCATCCGACATGAAGCCGTCGACACACTGAACGCCAGGAATGCTCGTTACACCACTTCAACTCACCCCGCCTATGGCATATCCTATATATTTCTATGTACATGCTATATACTTACATAAAACCAGGGAGAACGAAAATGTCGTAAAACCGGCAATAAAAGGATTTCGCCCGAAATATTTTATGGTTTACAAGAATATTTGCACATGGGATATCCTATCCTGACACAGCGAATGGCGCCACATCACGCATCAATGTAGGTTAATAAATTGCCCTGCTGTCAAATCCTCATGAGAACTCATACACAAAATGCTTTTATTACCCATTAGATTATTTAATAGCTCTAAAATACAAGCTATGTTATATGCACAGAAGAGGAAGGAAGGAAGTTACTTATAACTTTTCAAGATAAAATTCCATGCAGATATTTTCTATTGTTATACGTTTGCTTTGCAGAGCTTGAGTGGCTCCACCAAATCCAGGAACAAATGCTCTTTTTGTTTTTCTACTTTGTAGAATGTACGAAAAGTAAAAATGTCAAGATAAAGTATTTATCGTGGGTACTCTAACTTAACCTTCACAGACGTGTAGGCTTTTTTCGTAAGAGTTAACGGATGTCGCGAGTCGACGAACTCACGAAACAAGGAAGGGTAGAGGTTGGAAGGACACATATGCGATCATAGTGGAGGAACGCTATATCCCACGCAGACTACTAGAAATCGATACGCGCGTCTAGCAGGCCTGTGTTTATCCTTCTTTTTTTTTCTAAAAAGAAGTACAATTCCAGCCTACAATTTCTACCCTACACTTTTCAAGAAAAGAAAGTTTAAAGATATTTTTCCTCTGAATTCCAGAAATAGTTTCAAGTCTAATAACTTAAATGAATTTTCCAAACCTGATAAACAAGCGTTATTTTCTTTACGTTTACCTCGCATGGAAAATCCATTTTATTAGTTTATGACGGAGGTTACTGAACTCAACATTGATTCGTAAACAAATATGTAAACTTGTTTATTGTATACTGATCAACTCAGATTCAGAAAAATTATTGATATTTCTTGTTCTTTTTAATGTGGTCAAATTCTTTTTTGAGGTGTTCCTTGTTTTTTACTGGCTGCATCCCTGAACTAGTAATCGATGTGGGCGTCTAGCATTCCTTCATCCCTCTTCCAACAACTCATCCTCTGAAACGTCTCGACTCTCCTGTTGTCTGTACACAGTTTCCTCTGCTTCCCGCGGCGGAATACTCCTGAGAGAATCCCTCTGAGCTCTGAGTATCCCCTTCGAGGCATACGTAGAGTACATAGCCCTCCGGTACCTTAAGACTCTTGCGATTACGATCGTCGGAAACTTCGATTTCATGACTTTTCTCTTTTTCCCGCTGTGAAGACTCGTCTTTTATCTTCTCGGAAGCCTTTCGATCCTTCTTGTATCGTTCAGAAGCACATTAAAGCAACTTTCAAGGATTCAAATAAATCTCCTGATAAAAAAGCTTCAATTCGACCATGCCAAACTGACTGACTGATTACAGAAATTGACTCACATCGAGTTAATCTCAAGACAGATACAAATAAAAAAATTTTCGAAAGGTGCTAAAATTGTCTTGATACAGTGTAAACCAAGTTTTCATCGCCAACTAGGAAAAAAATGTGCTTATAACAATCTCCTTTTCCTGGACAATGGTAGAGAAACTTCCTGGATGAGTAGTTGCTCGAGGTTGTTACAGTTCACGATCGAGGTCCTAGATCGAGGATGAATCCTGGCTGAAGTGTGTGCGGTCTGAGTGTAGTCTCGTACTGACAAGGATTGTACCTGGAACTTCTCCATGGAAAGTTCCGGCAAAGTTTGAGCGTGTACAGATCCCGGAATGGTTCTGGTAGGTCCTGGAGGGTGCGAAGCGCGAGTGTGAATGAGGAGGGTGCTCTCCACTTCTTCCCTTCTTCTTCCCAGCATCTACCTTCTCCCTGCGCCACCCACTTCGCTATCTCCTTTCCTTTCTCCGACAGGCGCTCATTCCTCTTTCGCCAGGGACCCCAGCGTACCGCCATTTTGGATAAGAAAACGAGCAAAACTTTAAGTACCCATCCTGACCCTCCATTCCCTCACCGCCATCGGCCATTTCAGGGCTTAAAGTTCTTCCCCTCTCGACTTAATAAACGGCACATGCACTACGTCTTCTCGCGTTTACGAACGTTGTTCTTCCCTTCTTCTCTCACTTCGACTTCGTCTTCTTCTTTTGCTACCATGTATCTGGATTTCTACCGCCTCTCTCTCACCCCTAACTCGTTTTGAACTTTCGTCGCGGGTAACATGCATCCTACAGGGATGTTCTTAAATTATTTCCTTTTGCTTTCCAAATTGCCCATCCGTTTCTCCTCGGCGTTCTGCTTTTTCTTTTTCGCGTGTTTTATGAGACTATTCATAGAGATATTTCTTACCCTTGCCACGCGAGTACCTTCAAACTTGGATCGCTTTCCATTTCCACTTGCAATGCCTTACAAATATGTAAAAAGTCTTTTACGTCAGTAAAATATTGTCTAAGCTTTTACTATCAGATGTTCAAATATAGCAATGCGGACGTTCTTATAAAGAAGGTCGTTATATTCATGACAGTCAATTACGAACGTTGACGGGAGGTTAAATTTGCACAAGCGTGTCGGTGACCGACCATAACCCATGTAGAAATCCTGATCGGGGTTTAGTAGGGCCCTGGCTAGTTTTCCCTATTTCTAGTCGGGCGCTGGTCGGGAAAAATGGAGAGGACCTGACTAGATCTGTAACGCTGTTTTAGCCAGGTTCTAGCTAGAACTTCTGAGCAGACCCTAACGAGAGTTAGGTAGGGCCCCGTCTAGACCCTTTCTATTATAATATTTTGATTATTTACCATCTGTAAAGTACCAAATTCAAATTAATAAAAAATAAAAAATTCTTAAATGTCAAAAGTAAAGTTGGTGTATTTTATACATTATAAAACTATTATAAACATAGTAATAGCACAGTTTTTTTTTCACTCTTACAATTTTATTTTTAACTGTGTTTTTCAATATCTATATCATAAATATTATGATTTCCTTTTTTGTGAGAATTGGAAATATTTCAGTAAAATGGGCCATACTGGCTAAGACCCGAACAGTTCCTGACTAGAACTTCTTTGTTCTTTTATTCGAATCAGGGTCCAACTAAAACCTGGTTAAAATATAAGATTGGGGCCTAACTAGACGTGCATAGATTTTCTATTCACAAAGAATGGAAAATCCTAACAGTGCCTTAAGGGGTCCTGACTAGAATTTACTATTCCAGTAGTTCTAGCAAGGACCTGACTACCGCCCTAATGAACATAGGGACAAATGGGGCGATTTCTACATGGGAAATCTTGCAAGACGTTCGATAAATTCTGTTGTATGACTCGATACACAAGAATATCTTCCTGAAATCTGTTATCGATTACCTATTACTAATAAAAATTTGGCAATTCGCCCCCGTTCTCTTACATTCTGCACTACATTTTTTTCGAACACCTCTCTAAATTTGAATTAGCGATAAGTATACCACTGCTTCCAATTAGCGTATTTTACATGCAGTGGTATACTTATCGCTGATTCAGATTAAGAAAGTTCTTTCTCAGAAAGGAGTAGATATTTCATGAATAAATTGTTTATTGATGATATTCTTAAACACCCACGGAATTCAATTTGAATTTTTGATCGCTTGCATTATACGAATACAAATTAGCGTACCAAGTTTAAATTTAAATCACACAAGCTAATAATTTTCAAGATTTATTACGCATCTTCATAAAAAATGTTCATTACTTTAAAAGACATTAATAAAATCCAAAATAATGTAATATATTTATCAAGGGAAAACCTTTCAAAATGTCCGGAAATTTGACATCTTCCGCCGAATCGCAACCCTGTTTATTTCATCCAAATAACAAAATTTCATTAATTTGAATTTCAATTACATTTTAAAATGTTTTATAACCTCCTGTAGAAATACAATTTGAATTTTATTCACTTGCATAAAACTTGAATGTCTTCTAAATCCCGCCTTGTCTTTTGTTTTAGGTGAGTGTCTCTTAAACAAAAGTGACACCATGGCACAGGATATTCAAATCTAGCCGCCAGTATAGATAGCAATATAATGTTAAAGCTCGTGAAAGGTCGAGCAGGTTGGAAGTATCTCTATCAGGTACACTGTTACGTTAACTTAGCCCGTTCTCATTCATAAAGTGTAAGCTAAAACTCGACGAGTCGCGGAAATGAAACCTCCCTCTCACTAGCCTATTCATGATCTAATCTCTCCCAATGAAACTCTCGTTCACTCAATGAATGAAGTCTCTTAGTTCATAAGGTCGTAAACGTACTCGGCAACGAATACTTCAGCACCGTTTTGGTCATTGTCGATAGATATGGTAATAGTCGACCCTCCCGTAAAAGCTCCCCCAATCCTCCTCAACATGTACCGCTGTGAAACATCATCCAACTTCTATTGAATTTAATGGATATATAACGATCTGCTCTTATTCACTGAATTTAATTGATCAAACTATTTTACACATTTTAGTTCTCTCAGTTAGAATTCTATTTACGTATGTAATTCAGACACGTTTTCCACATTTTTTCTGCTAGTTTTTCGTATAGAAGTGAATTTCTCTTACAATTAGTCTTGCCTTGTGGCCACCTGTTGAAACAGTGGGTTGATAGACTTGAGTACTTTGCTGGTGTATCGGTTTGGGACATGTTTATTGGACAGGCAAGGCAGCCAGAAGCGAGACCCTGTGTATATTGAGCTTGTGTTGAGAACTTATCGAGTATCGCGCTATTGTCGAGATGAATCATGCAACCACGTTCAACAGTGGTTTATAAGTTTGCTCCAAACTTATACACGAGACTACTCCGAGTACTTCGTCAGATAAGAACCGTTATTATGTCATACGATTTTAGAATACATGTATTGACACTTATTCTCTCTCACTCAAACCTATAATCAGAGTCTTATACTGCTACACTAATCACTTCATTGACTTTAATAGCCAACTAATCAATAACAACTCAATTTTGCTGGACAATTTCATTTATAAAATAATGGAGCATTAATTAAAAATTATTAACATTTGAGAGACCTCTTTGGCGGTACATAACTTGGGTTGAGGTGTTTTACTGCTCCTCAGATGTTTGATAATAAAACGTGCGAATTCTAGTCATTATTTTCGTGTCGTATACTCTGCCGTCCTTTTAGTGATATTTGCAATGCGAGAAGCGGGCATCAGACTGAGTGTTGAAATTATTCGGTCGTTAATAATTATTTACTCGAGCACGATTAGGCCGGTGCAACAACGCTGTTGGCGCGTAATTGGATACTCCACTTCCCCTATTTCCATTCGCCATTGGTCTCTATCCCAATTAAAGCGTCAAGTGCATCAACTCGTAGAAAGACTTTTTTTTTTTTTTTTTTTTTTTTTTAAAGAATCGCTTTAAATCGCGGCCCGTTTCCTCTAGTCAGTTTTCATAAATCTCACAATTTTATAAAGGTAGAGCCCCTCTACTTTTAGGGATTAGGATTTAAAATAATAAATGTATAATTAGTTCTCCGTTACAATCTGATTAAATGCTTGGATCAATTGCTCGTTTTTAAATTTAATTTTCAGCTTTTATTTTGATCCGATGTAACTGTTCCTGTTTTGTCTTTCATAAATCTCGTGATAGATAAACAGCAAACCAATTCGACCGTGAATCGCGTCATTCCTGTGTCATCGATTCCCAGCTCTTCTGTTGTTCAGGGATATACATTATACATGTATCGATGTATCTGCTTACACACGTGTGTAGACATTTGCTCAGATACATGCCCAGTGATCGAATCCACAGTGCCCGCTCTGTCACGCACAGAATCCCGTTTATCGTCGATTCCCTTTACATAGGACACTCTGTAACCCCTGACTGCCTGGTTGAATCCACCCGGTGTCCGATCTCGTGGGACCTGCCTTACAGGGCGAAAAAGCGCCTCCGGGCAGGCGAAACACAATTTCCGGTACTCTTGGGACAACTACATTTCTCCAATCGATCCATCATGTGGTCGAATTTGTATACTCCGAGAACGGTCCGATTTCTCTAGCCACTTGTGGTTAATGAATCATCGCATCGAGTCTTAGCTAATTTTCTCTAAGTTTAAAGAATAACGATACTTAGCAAAAAAGCTTTTATAAAATATGCACGTCGCAATCCACTGTGCATTGTATGATGATTCAATCCCAAAAGGAACCTTATATTTATATTCAGGGAAAAATGCTGGAATTTTTAGAGAATTTCGTGGGCAGAATGTAGTAGACATCCTGCCTAATATAATCAATTTCTATGATTAATCAGTGTTATTCTAGATGATTGGGAATCTGTAATGCAAACCTGTATAATCAGTTTATCAGGCTTATTATTTACACTGCAAGGTCAACATTAATTAATTTATTCTCAGATAATCTCACTCAATTCACATTATCTACCCAAGCTAACCAGAGCAGCCGGCTAATCGATTGACCAAATTAAATTAGCTCTTGCTCTCAATTAGTGAATTAGTTGTCACATGGTTTAAAAACTTTGAGTTAAAATAAGAAATTATTTTCGATGATTCACTTAGCAAGTATTTATATCAACATTACATAATTGTCGTTAATCATAGAATGATAAATTATTGTAAAATATATTCAAAAATATTCTAAGTCAGATGCGATTACTCATTGCTTTTACATATATTAATAGTCTTTAAATAATGAATAATAAAAGGAGAAATAATCGGGGAGTCCAGATGAAATGTGTAATTTTGTTGCTATAAATTGAGGAAATCGCTTTTCGAGTGAAATGGTTTATCTAATCTTACTAATGACATTGATGTGAAAACACCTTTATTAACGATTCACCATAATACACGTAGCATTCAATAATTGTGACATTTCGCATTCGGTTCGCAATTCTCGCTGACGCAAGGGAAAATATCCATAGCTAGACCATATTACATATAGTATGCTATCTGGCGCGTGAGTGTGGGGTTTATATGAGGTTATACAGAGAGTCGTGCAGTGGATGTCTGATTAAAGCAGGGCCATGAGGAGGTGAGATTTGTTGGGTTAATTTCGTTCTCGGAAATTCATGCACCAATCGAATGGACACACTAGCATTCTCTACGAAATGGTACTAATTAGCTTTCGTGTTGCTGGGATATTAGGACACAAAGCATCTGAATCCTCTCTTTGAAAGCACCAACTTTGAGGTTCATACTTTTCCTATTACACCAGTCTCTTAAATAACTTTATCAAGACTTAATCCCAGAAACAAGAATAAAATGTCAATCAGTCTTCTGTATTATTACAATCTTTTTCAAGTGAATGATTAATTTCACTGAAGTCATGAAAAACTCGATATTAGTCTGGAAGAAATTTTACGAGTCCCATAGGATCTTATAACGACCTTATAGTATACGCAGCGTATACTTCAGAAGCCTTCTCATTAATTATTCCAAGGGATCTCGCTCTGATTTAATTACCTTTCTTACCGTTCAGCTCGACCTGTGATCTTTTATCTATTTTACTTTCTATCTTCGTTACACGTCACTTTTCATTTTTATACTGTAATGTATCATCCTCATGGGTAAAAAATGAACGCCAGCAATTTGGATGTTAAAGCCTGGATATTAAACTATGAGACAATTTTACAGAGAGATTTTCCACTGTTGCTCAATCTATCAAAATTTATTTTATTCGAAGCGAGCTGAAACATCCACGCGTTCATTTCTGACCCCTCAGCAAGCTTTTTATCTGTATAGACATAATTTATATGTGTGTGCTGTACAGTTTTTTAAATATAGGTGTGCGTGTTAATTCATACAGAAATATGCAACCAATACCTTGGTATAAAGAGTACCCAATTTTTGTTTGTTCAACCCTGAATCGTTGCTATATTATGCGTAGTGCGAACTTCCACTTGAATTCGACCATGAGCGATTGTTGTGAGAACTGAGAAAATAATACCCAAAGGGGAGTAGGATGTGATTCTTATTATGATAGAAGGTTGTCGCTTGGCACAAGGATGAATTTAACGCAGTAAAAGCCGATGTTGACTCTGAGGGAAAACCTGGAATGCTTCATATAAATCTGGAAAATAATGGATCAAATAAAACTATTCACGCATGATGTAATCAATAGACTGAAAAAAAGAACCTCTTTAATATCAAAGAAATTCTTTAGTTGATCCTGTGAAAGTATAACATACTTTAGAAATGTAAACAGGTATAAATATTACGTTTCAGATTTAAAAGCCGAGAGTAAATAATCCCGAAAATCCGAATTACTGTAAATAATGCTAAACGCTCCTTAACTTCATCTTTTATTATTTTTCTGTGGTTGCCATCTTCTTCACGTAAATCGTCATAATGTGCATACTGGCTGATGCGGTATAGAGGGAAGAAAGGAAATTCGCTACGTTAAGTCTTACCTTATAAATGGACTTTCCCTGTTTTTCTTCGTAATTCTCATTCCCGTTGCATGTCTCGTAAATCCCGCAAACCCTGTAAATCCTCTTCGTTCTTTAGCCTGCATCCTTCAACTATCCCTCCCACATGGAGAAAAATAAATGTTCATACGTAATATTTACAGTTACATTAACTTTATGAATTAATGAATCTACAAAATATGGTTTGTGTAATATATAGTTTGCCGAAATTACAGTAAGATTACATGGTCTTAAAACATAAGCTCTATGAATATCAATCAACCGCAAATTCTGTTAAGCCTTGGGGAACAAAATGGGTTCCTTACAAGAGAGTAACTGGCCAAATTTCTTGGTGGCTTACTGTACAACTTCTTGTGGAAAGTATCGCATAATAGGGTTATGAAATATCTGGTTCAATAATTATAAAGTTCTTATATCGAAATTATGTACTTCAAAAGTAGCAAAATTTCAACAATCTGATAAGTTGACACCCTTGGACAGTTTACTTCAAACTGTGGCCCATTTTTAATTTCCGTATATTTCTTTCTGGTCGGAAATGCTGAAGATGATAATGTCTGGAGGTCGATTTGGTGCATAAGATCTCTCGATTTTGCGGATGGGAAGGAAAATCCGGTTTAATATGCTAGGACACGTCTGCGTGAGGAGCATTAGTGATCCTCTCTCCTTCAAGCCACAAACGGGTATCCTGTAGAAAACGTAGGATGGTGAAGGGAGCAAATTCCCTGAAGGAGGGTGGCTACCGGAAAGACGTACGTCCGTTCGTACATGAATCGCTCTTTTCAATAATCTTTACAAAAAGGCCAGGATTTCTAATGGCGCACGTGATATGACATTGATTTCAAAATTATGATATATTGAAAAGAAAAAACATACTGACATGCGGAAATCAATTTTTGAGCAAGTGTTAATTCAAAAATATTACAATAACAAAGTTATTGTAATAAACCCCTGAAATTATTCTGTTTGATCTTGTTCCATTGGAATTCTTGAGTATACCTATAGTACAAGCACGGAGTCTGTACAGTGTACATAGTTCAACGTCAATAAAGAGACTTACTGCTAGACAGAGAGGGAGAGAATCACAGGGAAATTTTCACTGGGAACTTCATTTTCCACAGTGGTGCCTCCGCTTAAAGCCCACACCCTTCGATCTCTTGCGCTGCTATCCTCCTTTCCTTCTTTCATCCTTAACGACGGAAATCTGCAAAAAGATTTGTTTCATTAAGCTGAAAAAACAAAATTGCAGAGAAATTGAGGAACAGATTTCATGAGGTTGGTTTCCACTCTTTTCACGAGAGAACGAATCGACCATTAGCTCTCTTTGCTACTCTTTTTTATGTAAACGCTGCATTAAGATCAAATAATCGCAAAAAGGGTGTTAAGTTTTAAAAATTTTTGCCAAACTGAATTTTATCTAAACATTTTTTATACGCTTTCCAGAAGTTAAAATAGATTAAATCTAAATTTAAATGTACTCTGACATAAATCTTACTAATCTATAGTTATCGAACTTTGATACTTTGATTCCGTAAATACATACGAAAAGACATCGTCAGCTCTAACTCCCTCTTCACATTTTATTTCTTTCAATAGGAAATTTCTGTCCTTCCAAAATCGATTGGTATTAAACTATGACAGCAGGAGAAAAGGATGGGGAGTATGTCAGGACAGAGATCGTTCAAAGAGGGTGAAAGCGCTCAAATTCGTTCCACTTCTACATCGAAATACTTTGTCGTATCAGGAAACTTTGAGATTGGTACAGTTACGTATGAGGGTGACCCTCATTCCATTTCACAAAACGGATTACCACCCTCTTGGGTGCAATCCATCTTCTCCACTCTTACTGTCTATGAAGAGTCGTTACTCCCTCCCACTTTCTCTTTCTATCCTCCGCATCCTTTTTACACTTCATACGTCTTACCCTAATTTTTCAAACACTAATTTATTACATATTTCAAGGATTTATGAACGATGATATTTTAATACACTTTTAATTATAAGCTCGATTATTAGCTGTCTTCCTTATACATATATGTATAGTGAAGCTACAGAAATAGAAATGTTCACGTAAGATGGAAAATACGAGAAGCATAACCACAAGGGTTGCGATCCACCGCAGAGACCTTTGAAAGATCAAGATAACAGGCTTACACCCTGAAAGCCAAGTTAATTAAAGACCATTCCGCTAAAATCGCGATCCTCGAATGGCAAATCCTATTGTAGAAGATCCTCTTGACTGCACTATAGAAAATCGATTTCACTTGCTAGCGCTACACAGCTCGTGGAACTTTATCGCCACTATCGACGTTCCTGAATTTCTTCCCAGGGAGGTGGATAAGAGACCGACCTCTAGCCACTTCCTCCGTTCCTCTTCCAGCGATTTGGAATTGGTTTCCATCGGATAAAAGTAATCGGTAGCAGTTAGCAAAAGATAACCGGCCGGATGTCGAGATTATTGGATAATGTAGAGTCCCATGAACATCATCCATGGGGCAAAACTAATCTGCAGTTACGAAATTAACTTAAATGTACCTGATCAAACATGGAGACAAACCATATAGAATTTGCTTTTTGCGTTTCTCTGAATTTGTCTTTTATTGATGTGTTTCCTCTCTAAAAAAAAACCTGATTGGCTTTTGAATGACTTGAAGTTTTAAGAAGTAAAACAGAAGTTTTCTAGTAACTGTAAATAATTTTCTAAAAGTAGGACGCAGTAAATTAAATACTAAAACACACTTCCATATTACAGTTTTTCGTGTTTTCCATTTTAGCACTTTATTTTATACACTAAAAATCTTTTTCGCAGCTTTCATACGAATCATGCTCTTTATATAGTTCACCATTTCTTCAACTGTTTGAAGTTTCGCGCTGCACTGAATTCGCAGGCCATCGTAGATGGGCGTCTGTTCTGCTTAATTGCGGAAACATATATGCGGCGTCCCGTGAAAAAGAAAGAGTGAACGGATAAAAAAAAGGCAGGAAAAAATGCCGAGAGAAGCATTCCCGTGCGAGAGCTTAGTCGTCACACGCCACTCGAGTTTTGCGCAGCCTCCTACCCTATTTTTCCCTTTCTTCTCTTTTTTTTTTCACTCCCTCAGGGTACGCGTGCGAGTACGTTCTGTGTACTGCATCCAATGTGTATAGTGTATAGGTCTGACAAGTTAGATAAAATGAGACGGATGGATGGAGAGAAAAAGAGAATGTCGGTGAGAATGAGAGAAGCGCATCGAAGCGGAAAAATTTCATTACCCTCCCATCGAATTCAGATCATGTCGATGGTTAGTTGGTACACCCTTGAAAAAGCTGCGGGTTCCTTTCTCGTTTTTCCGTTTTTTTCTCTCTCGCCTCTCCCTCACTCCTCTCCCTCATCCAGTCACCTTTTTACCCCTATACCTCGTTTTACCCGGTTCCTTTTACAACTCGGCACTACGCCCGCCTTGTCATTTTGCCTTCGTCGACTCGTCAATCAACTGATACCCGATATTTTGATTCCTTCATATATATTATTTTTGGGATTTAGAGTTTGTTGAAAAATGAGAAGCGTTTCATGCTTGGAAAATCAAAGGAGAGCAAGAAGAAATGTAACGTAGAGAAAATAATGTTTTAAACAAATTTATATTTTGTTTCTTATCCTTAGGGATCGTCCATATAAACTACGTTAGTGTACCAGAAGTTTAGAACTTTCAAATTTTAAAAAATTCTCAAGAAAATTAAAAAATATGAAAGGGAAATAAATAAATAAAGTGAGTAAACAGGAATTTGTGTCCAGAATGCAGCCTGGCCTGTTACTTCTCTAGTTGACATTTCTTTTCGCAGTAAGTAATTAAAAAAGCTACTTTGTGCAAATCTAAGAAAATTAATTATCTCTGAAAAACATATTTTTTGAAAGAAACTTACTTAGGCGGAAATCCTGTTTAATAACGGATGGGGAATCGCCTGTGGCACAGTAGATTGTCTTTTAGTTCGAGTTTAAAAGCGAGGAATGCTTGGCCCGAAAATGAGAGGACACAAAAGGGCGGCGACCTGTATATTACGAGAACAGAAATATAAAGGGCTTTGTGCCATGACCATAACAAAGCAGTAATGATGACACGGAACACCTCTGAAAACAGTCTTTAGCTCCATCGTTAATACTGGGGGTGAATCACTTTAAGTTCTCACCAAATTTATGTCAACCATACACTACTTTTGATCACAGCTCCCATTATGTGCTTAAACTTCTGAACTTCTGAAATTGTTTACTGATTACTTTGTACACTAGAAAGTGTACTAAAATATTGGTTCATTTGTATGTATGGAAACATTTACAATAAGTTTATTCTTGAATGTTACATGATTAGATATCAAATATTATTTTTCAATATTTTAAGCAAAGGATTTGACTTGATTCATTGAAAAATTAGAGAGCAGCCACAAGATTCCATTTTTCAATTTCCTTGATTTTCCTGACAAGTTTTTTTTTCTCTGACTCTTCTGTTCAATCAGCAAACGAAACTTAGTATTTGTTTTCGGAATATTGACTGTGAATAATAGTCTCTGGAAGAAAAGTAGAAGCATATCACTTTCTGCGCGCAATAAAAATCTAGGCGACAGAGAAAAAAGACTCGTTTGCAGAGAAGGTAAGGGTTCGGGTTTCGGAGTAAAAGGGGTTCAAGAGGGACTTAATAGAACGGATAGGACGCGGAAGGGAGAAGCGTGAGAGGAAGCACCGTAATTACGCGCGGCAATTATTTTCCCGGGACGAGGACTCGGAAGAGTGAAGAAGTGAGGATGGAGGTGGGTGCGAATGTGATGCTGTGAGGGGCAAAATCGGCGTTACGCAAAGTTAATTAAATACGGATGGTGATATTCCTGGGCGATCAGTCGACCAGTTAGTTGGTCGTAATTTTTTTCACTTGACCGTTCTTTTCCCTGGATGCATTTACAAAAGCAGGAATATTATCATCATCAGTGCCGGATATCAATCAATATAGTGCTAGAGATTTTGATTGAAGCAGGTTATTCAAACCATAGAAATCGGATCAGAGTTTTTGATAATGTATGTTTTTGATACTCATTGTTTTATTAATAACGTAACACATTGTAGCTCGAGCTATATAAAGGCCAGGCGGCGGTGGTAAAATTTATGGTAGCCATCGCAGTGCCCGATCTTTGCCGATATTGCAAATTGTTTAATATTGCCGGTACTGGGATGCGTATAATCATTCTGTACACAGTATATACAGTATCGAGTGTCATAATAGAATTCATGGTCCTTTATTAAATGTGTACTTGGCTTGTGCCCTCCGTGCCCACTTTGTCTACTTTGCTTTATAGTTTAGCGAGGCATTAGCGCTGTTTGCTTGTGCAGAGTTGCCTAAGTCGCACGAACCCTGCGCAGTTTACGTATGCGCATGTTACAGGCAAGGGGTTATATTCATAATCATGTGCGCTCGATCAAGCAGTTGAATTTAATTGTCACGCTTTAATCGCCCGTTTAGGGCGCCGCCGTACCACCACTTTGCGGTTTAGATTCGAGGGTAGAAGAGGGTTTCAAGTCCCCGCGTTTTGCGGTTTACTGCCACTTATTAGAGATGATTATTAGACCTTGACTGATCTTGAAGAGATACTTATACTTCGCATCAAAGAATAAAGTTTTAAAAGCGCACTCTTAGCTTTAGGAGACTGAATCTTTCATTTATTTCTTTCCTAATCGATTTCTTTGGTTTTTGTTTCAGGTGAGTTTCAATTGCAGAACTCTTTTGTACTTGATGATCTTGATGAACTTGTTGACCTGTGAGTTATAAACAATCCTTATAATAGTTCGTAAAACGAATAATCTTAACAATTGAAGTAAAAGAGATAAGATAGCAGAATGAAAGGCATGACAGCGAAGATTGCAAAAAAGTTATAGTGGAAAAGTAGAATCAAGAAATAGAAAGAGGAAACATTCGACGAAACCAGAATCTTTGGCCAGTGGCCAAGCGGTCGGCTGCCATGTAGGGTGAAAATTATTCGAGATATGAATTTACGGTGGGGCACACGAGCGCATAGAAACCGATTCTAGAATGGAAAAAGGTGTATCTATAAATTTATCGAGAGAAATATAACAGATCGTGGATGAAGTTTTGATTTTATAAAAACCTAATGAAGAGCGATTTTTGCTAAAAATGATACGCTTCCTAAGAGAATAGTAAAAATACCTTAGGATTTTAAATGTCGAAAGCATTGTGTTTTCAGAAAAAAAATGTCAATCTTGCCATATTTAACTCAGCCACCACCAACGAAATTGCTGTCAAGAAAATTACCACCATCGTGAAGTGCATTCTACAAACCATAAAGCCTTTACTTTCACGAGTTTCGAATTACGACGCGGCGTCGGATTCGCAGGTTGTGGTTTTTCCTGTCACCCTTAGATAATGGAAAACACACTTGAGCTATTCCTTCTGGATAGATTTTTGTTTGGCTTGCTCTTCACCACTTGTTTTCAAAAGCAATGAAGATAAATCCAGGGTTTCAATTGTTCGTAAATTGTTTTGAAAGATTCATGATTCGAAAAGGCAATATTGTTAAGAATCACTTTATTAATCAGTTCTTGTATGAATGAAAGATTGATTTTTCCATCGATGGCGTGGATATTCCATAAGGAGAAAATTCATAGAAATCCCTCGGGTATAAGCGTTATTTCTCGAAATAGTTTCCGGCTAGATGGAGAATGTAGGAGGCACTTTCGAGTTATATGCTTGTTCGTCTGCCGCGAAAAGTTCTTGTAAAAGTTACAGCGCGATCGAATGCCTCGGGCTTCCATTCGTGGCAATAAGTGATCAAACTTTCTTCGATAAGCTTGGATTTAAAATTAGTTATTTATAATACTAGGCGAAGAATCAGTACAAGAATAAAGTATAGAAAAATAAAGCATAAAGATAAAAGTCGCGGAAATAATGATCTCGCCCCTCCATTTTCAATGAAACCTTTATGTAAGACAGTTAATGTCAACATAATACATTGTAAATACATTTCTAAAAGCTCGTTTAGCAAAATATTTTTGTTTTAAAGGAAAATAAAACCATGTCATGCATGCTGATCCGTGCATTATTACAAACACGTACCAGTCGCTTTGTAGTGCCCTGTAATGTCATTGTTACATGTTTACGGCGAGATACGAGTAAAAAGGAGGAAGACGAAAGGAAAAGAGAAAGAGAAAAGTTCATTGTTTTCCAGTACTTTGTTTTGCTTCCTGCTCAGGCCGCCAACCCACCAACCTACATATTCCGGAGAATTACATATAAGTTGATTATGACAAGCCCCTTCAATATATTTTATTTGAAAGGGTTGCACAGCTTTTTATATTGCAACTCATTCTTATACTCTTATTAAAGTTTAATTATTAAAAACTTTTGAAACTATTTTCCCGCGCGTTACGATTAAATTTTAAGTATATGCAAGCCTTATAACCTCAATCATCTCAATAATCTTATTAGGATAGGATAAAAATTTAAAAAGGCACTATCCTATACTCCCAGCTTTCTGCTAAACTGCTTTCTCTTTCTGCTTCTTTCGCTCCTTCTTCCTGAGAGCACTCACCTGGATATCGAAAACAATTTCAATTTGAAAGTTTAAATACTCGACGAAGGGAAAAGGGGAGACAGACTACTTTGAAGAAGGTAGCTTGAATTCCCCCTAAACTTGAAATATAAGAATGCCAATGGCGAGGATTCGCTTCGAATCTCTTGAAACTCCTTCTCTTAAAAGTAAAGAGAGTGCAGCTCTCCAACCATCGCTACCATTTAACTTCTCTTCCCAAGTCCAAGAAACTTATTTACCAGCAAAAAACAAAGCCAACGATGAAATTATTAATTTTCAAATTATATAGAGGAGTCGTTCTTAAATTACGCTATCAATTTAGAAGGGAGGGGGTCACAACAAACTTACGGTTTGTAATGAAGGGAAGGGGGTTTCAGTCTATTTTCTGCGTGAACCATTGATTCATTTTCATTGAAAATAATTCTATATGAAAGAAACTGGTAATGCCTATTGTTATTTTTTTTAGAATAATATTTCTGGATAAAATGGATTTGGGAAAAAATATTTCGTTCAGTTGAACGTTCAAAGCTTTTGGTACATAAATTTTTACGGAATTTCGCAAAGGAATTAATTGTTTGAAATCCCGTCTCTGTAAATTTGAAACTAGCTCACATGAACTTGACAGAGCTTAAACTTCAATACACGTAATTGAAAGCTTACAAACTTCCATGCTTTTAGATTGAAATCGTTTAAGGCGGCTTGCCTCAACTTTGAAAGCGCATTTGCGTTCTAAGCTTCGCCTATTAAAGGTGAAAAGCGGTCAAGGGTCAACTATGGTTTTAATATACCATTTCATTCAAATTGTTTCTTGATTTAAATATTTATCCGTATCAACCTAATTCAAGAGTACTATTATTTTTAATTTGAGTTAAATAAAGTGCAGATTATACTAAATGATGGAAAAAATGATCCAGCAAACAAGTAACAATGATAAAGCGTTTTGATCTAGTTAGTTTATTCACGATGAATGCATAATTCATGAAATTTTAATCGCTCACCGAGGTATTGCATAACGGATTCTCATTAAATTATTTTGCGATATAACTACCGTCCAGAAAAATGTAGTTAATTTTTTCAAAGGAATGCAATGAAATATAGCTGAGAAACTATCGTTAAGAACCTTTTCCTCACTTCTTTTACGAGCAAGAGTTAATCGAAAAGTAAGATCGTCTCGTGGAAACTTTTAGCCGTAGACCAATTTTGAGCACGTTGGTCAGGTAAAAAATACTCCTGTTTTGTCGAAAGAGCTTTTCCTAACACGCGCGCATGTGTGTATGTATGTATGTAACGTATGAAGAAATTTTAACTGAGACTTGGTGGCAACAGCCGCGGCAGAAGCTCCCTCTGTGGATCTTAAACAACGGCAAAACAACGAGTTTCGCCTCGAAACTCCGACTTTGTAGGAACTTTGCGGTCGCTTGGGGAACTTTCTGCTCGCTGCGGGTGACGAGAACTTATTGTTAGGTAGCATAGACATCCGGTGTCGACAACAACGACACCGATCCACAGACGCCAGGATCTCACCCGATTCGTCGACGTCTCTTCTCTCGTATCTTTCGAACTTTTGCTGCGAAACGTCGCTCTCACGTCACATTGTCTCCCCATACTGAATTTTTCCCGCATTGAATCACGCCGGATTTTCATAACCGCGCACTTCTTTCCGGCCTCGTAACGGTCCTGAAAGTGTCCAAAACTGAGACTGCAGAAGAGGAAACCAGCGAGGAGAATGGCTGAAATAATAAATCACAATAACGCACTATAAAGTTTTGCAACGCTTACGTGCGGTAAGAAATGATATTTTAGCTACATTTTATCGCGCTAAACTTACCCACGTGGAAAGATTCTACAGAAAGTGTTCCACGGAAATTCCATGTGGAAATTCAACTAAAATTACAACTCCCCGAGAAAAATATTGTTAACACACCTGGTTCGAAAATTAGACGTTAAGAGTTCAAGAAAGTTCATTTGTGTATAGAAAATTAATATTGATTTGAATAAACTCAGTCTAAATGTTGGCTTAGATTATATTGAAAATAGAGTTCCAGGTGATGAACTCTCTTTCAATTTATCACTATGCACTTCAACTGAAAGTGCTCTTTTCTCAACGCTCTTCACCTTCTTGACTCTAGAATTCACCCTCTGCCTTCTTCCGTGAAGAAAAATGGTGTTGAACGTTTTGAAAACCGTCAATTTCTTTAACCGCGAAATATCGTCCAAGAGGCTATCGGCTTTATGATCTTGGCTGCAAATAGGATAAGACGTAACTGGGTCTGGAGAGCGCAAGAGGAAACGTGAAAGACTGTGAATAGGGAAAGGAGACGATACTGCGCGGCGTCCAGGCGAGGGAGATAAAACGTGAGAAAAAGACAGGATAAGATTGAAGGGGCGAAGAAACGATGCTCAAGATCGAATAAGAGAGTCACGATAAGGAATTAACCTGGCAGATTTCCCTAATGAGTTCTCTTTTACACAGTTTCATTTGAGCGATGTCTTTCTTCCTTTATTTTTCTTCCTGCATTCTTTTCAAATCGCTTCCACGTCTTATTCTGTTCTCAACGAATAATGCTGAAAATGTAGCTGAGGGTGGAGAGTGGGTTCCGAGGTAAGAAAATAGCCAGGGTTTGCATCCCTGAGAAGGTTCAAGAATATCGCTTCTGCCTGCAGTGTCCAACGAGAAACTGCTCCCGGGATGCTGACTACAACGACGAGCACTTTCGAAACAAGCAGAATTTGCAGATAGGTTCACCTACCTCTTACACGCCAATATAAGCACGTTCCGCCGATTGCTGGAATTCCAGAAAGCAGAGTAAAATTTTTTGCCTTGTCTACAAAGTACCTTCTCTAATATTTCCCATGGGTTCTATGAATAGAAGGGAATATATATCTCAGGTGCAGTGGAAAAAGAGGAATTTACATTTTAGTTTACATAAAATCTTATTTTTTCTTCATCTGATTTTAATTTCTACTTTTTCAGTAGAAAAATCCAATTAGGTCAGACAATATCATCGCGTTTCCTATGGCCAACTGAAAATTACTTTTTCTACTGCGAGGGGATTCTTGTAGGGAATTCCATACTGTGAATTACTTGTATATGAAATTCCATAAAAAAACGGATAATTTTTTTCCTTTATCTATATTGGTACCAATATGCATTGTGTCGTAGGAAAATGATTTTTGGCGTAAACCTTATGAGTGAAGGATATTGGCTGCTGACATGCAAGTCTAAGGGACTCCCGGGAAGAGTGGTGTCTGGTTTCTATGGAAACGAACTTAAAAATTCTTGGAAAGAGGACCCCATCGTATCTTCTCCACGATCGGCAATATGGCGCACAAACAACCCCTTTGGGATTGGTAGACATTAGTATTCTGAGAACGAAGTAGCCGGTCGTGTCTCTGTGTTTCCTCTCATTGTGTGGTGCGCTTACGTTCTCCTGTGTGCTTAACGCACATGGCCAATGGCGATCATATCGTCTGCAATCTACAATAACATTTTATGAAAAATTCTCGAAAGGAAAACATTTTGAATTACCGTTAGGTGCACATATTTTCTACTGGGAAAATAGTAGAAAAATTCAGAAAGTTTCTCTTTGAATTGCAAGGAAGATATAAGAGATTTAAAAATAATAAGGATTATTACAAATTCATTTTTTAAATAGATATTGCATCTCAATTCCATTGGTTAAATGAAACTTTTCCACTGCCAAAACTTGAACTAGCTTGCTCTTCCTGCTGTTTCGGTTGTCTTTCTTTAAGTACAAAAACTGTTTACCGAAGTTGCTCATAGAAGTAGAAAGTTTTAACTTTTTCTCTGCCTCTCGTGGAACTTTTGTTAAGCTAAACAAAAAGTAGTTTGGTTTTACTTTGCGTCCTTAACTAGTCCCTTGGTCAAGAAACATCAAGCCGTCTCAATATGTGGTTTAAACTTATTTGCTCTCAACGAATTGCCACATTCGAAAGTTTATGCTAACACTCTCTTCACTTGTTTCAATGGTGTAACTTTTATTACGAAGTTTAGCATAAAACTTGCCACATATCTTTTGTACAAAAAAACTAATTAGTGTCGGATTATCTCCAGAGGATTCACAATTTTACTGTCCTTCAATATTACATGAAGTTATACATTCTACAGCAAAGTTCCTTCTTATTAAATTCAGAGAGGGTGGAAGAATTCTAGAAATAATTTGAAGAATCTTGAATTTTCGAAACCAGGTAGAAACTTTTATAAAATGAAGGTTTTTCTCGTTATATGCAGCGAGGGTCGGATAACTCTTGAAACAAGATCGAGACGAAAGTCTGCTGTTGGCATTTTTATTAAATTATTTTTTCAGGCATATACCAAGTTATGGCTTGAGAATTCGTATAGGTCTGACGAGTCCTTTTTTCCCATTGTAGAATTAGGTATAGGTAGAGGAAGAATCTAACGAGGCGAACGCCGGAAGTTCGTCAAGTTTGCAGATTGGTGTAGAGTGAGGGAAGCTACGTTTCTGATCCTACTTTGCATATTAACTGAACCCCGCGCTATTTGGTGATGAACTCGATATCGGGTATTCGCTTTCGATAGACAGCCCTGGCGACGTCACTCGCGAACTCTATCAGCATGGCATATGTCAGTGATTGCCCAGCGACCGTCAAATCCACCCCTTTCGATCCCATGAGTTCATCCCCCTATAGGAAACTCCCTCCACCATCCCACCTAACCTTTTCCCAACTCTCACTTCCTATACCATTCTCCTTCTCCCTCCAGTTCTCTCATCCAGTTTGCCATCTCTGTCATGTGAATATCCGTGTGTTGTATGGCGTACAACTGTACGCGTCACAGGAAAGGGCGACGGTCGCCAAATATTTTGATTTCCGGCTAGTCTGAACCGGAATTGCGGTCAGGACTATTTCTCGTCTCGTCAAGCTCACTCCGGTAATCAACTCGAATCGGTTCGAAATTCACTGCCCCATAGAGCCGAGCAAGTCTTGTTATCGGATCCCCACCTGATATCAACACTGCGGTTAAACGCTAAATAACATAGATTTTTAAAAATCAGACAAAATTTTACGCACACTAACAACTACGATGCGCGCAATTAATTTCTCGTCTTTGCACTCTTTTTACTAAAAAGATTCAGAGAATTCTAAACAATTTTGGGCCTGATCAGCACCCCAAACATTTTCCACATAGGAATTGTCAAAAATTTCAATTTCAAAAGCACCAGAACCTTTACAGGTTAAAGATTGAAGTCAGAAGTTCACACATGAAAATTCCATTTCTTCACAGAAGTAAAATATGAAAGTAACAAACAAACATGTCGTTTTCTCGTCTACTTTGAGTATATCGACAGAATGCATAAGGAAATATATTCTTGATATTGACATTCGAATAACATTTTCAACTTGACTTAACCTCCTGAAAGAAGCTTGTGCCTTTATGACGGCGAATCTTGTGCAGCGCGTATATACTCGTATAATGTAAGAAAGGTTGAAGAAAGGCAGGTGATCGTGAATTCAAGGCGGGATTATGTCCGCCGAAGGCTGTGCGACGCTCTATTTTCTTACCATGGAAATTCAAAGACGAAGGACTTACGACGACGCCAATTCGACTTTCAACGGAGCTGCTCGAAATTCAATGAAACCCCTTTGAATATTCAGAAGACTCGAGTGGCATGCAGATCCTTGAATCTTCATGAAATCGAAATTGACTTTTCGCCCTGTCCTTGGTCCCGTCTTTGTATTTGCAAAAATCTGTTGAATTTCTTAAAAAACGGACCAGAAAAGAAAAATCTCTCTGACTCTGACTCTCTCTACGTCTATCTAGCAAATAAGAACTACTTTTTATTGTGTACTAACCAAGTGGAACCTTTTACATTCACACGTCTCATTTTTTGCAACTTAAGCTTCAGCTGAGAATTTTGAGTGATGTTATAAGTTACGCGTTTGACATTCCGCGTTATTTAATATGAGTACGTGACTCGAGGAACTAATAAACTTCTATGAATAGACCGCTGCAGTCAGCTTAACCGGTGGCGCTGACTTTGTTACAAAATAAGCGGTTATTCTGTAGACCGGCGGTAAAGGAATATACAGGATAATGAATACCGAGATGAGTTTGATAAAAGTGAAAATTTGCTTGCTATGATTAATAGCTTACTCGCCATAACTTGATCAACACTTCATTAGAATTGATTAATCCAACTGGGTTCCTTCCTTATTAATTGCATAAAATTTTAATTAAGTCTGCAAGGTTAATACTAAATTTTTGAACCCTTTAGGTGTCAATTTAGTCTCTTTAAAACTGATTACAAGTCTGTCGAAACACTTTCTGATTCAAGAAGTATGATCAGTGTGATCGAATGTGTGTTCTCTAATTGGTGTAATTTTAGTTTCATGTTCACGTTCGTGCGTGCAAAATTTGTGGATAACATCGGTATTTTTTTATTAAGGGTAGATTCAGTCAGTTGCTCGCGCTCTGAAATACACTTCCCCTTCTACATGGGGATGTTAATGAGAGTTACTCTGTGTATAGCGTGCGAACATGAACCCCTGTCATGACTCACCGCTTCCTAAGAAGAGGGTAAACTCGAACTCGTTACTACATAAATTGCCGGTTATGAAACTCAGCTTTAAACTCCATATGAAAATAACATGGTTACCACAGAATTTTTCCCAAGTGAAAAACATACTTTGCTTTCTACCCCTTCTAAAAAACCGAATCATACTTTGTTAAAATGTTGTCCGAGGAGTATTGATCATTGCTAGACAAATTTTTTGTTTAGAATTTTACAAGAAAATCTTGAAAATTCGTTTCTTTCATTACAAAAGCTGTAAAATTTTGTTTTAACGATTTTACCCAGCGTATGCTTTCCTTTGTCAGATCGAGATGAAATTTCATTGTTCGAGCAGAAAAGCGACTAGAGGGAGGGAAAGAAAGAGACTTGAAATGAGGCAATTGATTTTCCTTCTAAACCTCGTGATTACCAATCAGGGCAGGAACGAAGGAGAAATGAAAAATAGAAGGATGACTCAGGGGGAAAGCTTCCCTTCTTTATCTTGTTCATACCCTTTCGAACCGAGTGGTTGGTGTATCCAATTATTCGAAAAGATACCACAAGCTTTAGTCTAGGCATCTTTCAGGTCACACGCCTCTATCCAAACCATTCTAGAATAAATTGTGAGTAGATTCTTTTCTAAAAAGGACATGCATTTTGGCCAATTTCATACGTAACCTTGCAGTGAGCCTTGCAGCTAACTTCATGCGTAGTTGACGCGCGGATTTAAATTTTCATTTCAGTGTCTAAAGTCTACAAAAAGACGCCATTTGCCATTTTGTGCAACAAAATAGAAAATGAGAAAAATTGTGGTGTTCGTGTTTGTTGTGCGTGATCTTTAGATTCCGATCCCCTAAGGCAAGCTAAGAAATGACCGACCATTGAAGAGAACCGCAACGATATACGAGGATGCTTCGATAAATGAGATATCCATTATTGGATAATTACATAACCGCCATTTTTAGTGGAAAATTCCTATTGAAAGTGCAAAAATTTCTATGATTGATTACTTTCATTATTTTATGGGAATTTCAGATATGTACATAAAACGCAAAAATAGCGGCTGTCGCGGCAGCGAGATCTTTTTATAATATAGAGATTTAATAACAGAAAATAGACGAAGATCTGAATTCTGAAAACTGCACTATTATATGCAGTATTTAATTACGAGGTTGACCATGATTAAGCCCCGTAGCCGATGCGAAGGAGATATTTCAATTAAAAATGATTACACAATTTAAGAGTGAAATAAAATCACGTAACTTGGCTTGAGACGTAATGAGGTCTCAGTCTGGAGTGCAAGTTTTATTATACGAACGGCTAATGTTGGTTTCACTGCCAGAGAGAGATGCAAAGTGCCGAGACACAGTACTCTCTCTGGTGCTGTAAGTACACGAGTTACACATGAGACAAACCACACTCGTAGGTGTTGTAAACCCGGCTGTAGTAGATACGTAGGCACTTACGTACGCGCGTGTACACGTGCAATTGTCGCTGCTACCGGGGGCAAATGCACTTAGGCGTAATCACGCTTGTCGACTAAGCTGAGGCTGCTTCAATGGCTTGCTTCCGTGGCCCCCCTCCATTTACTATAAGAGCTTCTGACCGCCTTTTAAGTCGCAAGGCGCAAATAATGAATAATCTCACCCCCTTCGTTAGTAGAGATAAAATTGAATATGAAACAGACTCAATTTGCTAAACTCCGCGCTCAAAAATAGTTCTGATTAGAATAATCATGAGAACTACTTACCAGAAGCATCTGGTAACTTCAACCAGAGCTATTTTTTTTAGTGCATGCTCCCAACTCTATCCCTTTTCTTTTCCAAGCTAAGCATTTTGAAATGTTCCGTTCATCGAATTTTAGTTAAAGCTCTTTACCTCGTAACATTTTCAGAGTAAACAAGTTTATTTTATTACTAACTAAAGTATAAAGTAATAATTTTTCCTTCACAATGTATTTTTTTCAAATTATTTTTCGAGTACACATAAAGATTTTTACAAGCACTCTCTAGACTGAGAAATGGTGAAGCCTTTTTCGAATTCCTTTTTTTCCTGTCAAATTCTAAATCGAGTGCAGGCAATTTTTTAAATCCTTTTTGTTACCTTCGACCCCACAAGCATACTTCTTTTAGGAAGAGGAATAGAGGCAGGAACGAACTTGGGGGGTTCTTTTTATCGCAAGGAGGCCGTGTAGGTAACCCGGATTCGCATGGAACGCCGTCATTTTTTCTCTTTTCTCCCTTCTGTTCCCCGTGGCGTGTAAGCGTACGAGGGAAAGCTCTCGTCTCCTGAAACGATCGCGCGTGCACAGTATGCACCTGTGTTACCTACACCTTGTATCGCTTGGGACATGGGGCGATCAGCACACTAACTCTGTTAAATCTGCACGACACGACGTTACGTTTATCGTAAAATTTTTTTTACAGTCGCGCCAACGCGATCGTAAAACAAAATTTAAGCCTTTTCCGGATTAAAAATTAAGCTCTTTTGATGCCGTCGTATACCTGATACGAACGAAGCGAAAATTCATTTCGACAGGACGTTAGTTCCCCGGTAGTTGCGTGTGAATTACTAAAGATTGAATGCAATTTGCCGAGCCTCAACGAACTCGTGAAAGTAATTTCTTCGGATTACGTAATTTTTGAATTTATCATTAGATGTCGTAAAGCTGGTCGTTACACGTATTCGGATCTACAAAAAACTGTGCATAAAAAGCTGCTGCTAACTATTGAGGGGTCCTAAAGGAACAGGTGGTAGTTTCTCCACAATTTAATGGTATATTTTATATGAATTATATATAATCTCGGGAAACTCGCCGTGTCACTATTTACGAAAGTCTTGTGATTTAGGAACACGTTTATCGCAGTCATAGTAAGCAGGAATAGAGCAACTGATTTAACATTGACTAGGTAGTTTTGTGTAGAATTAATCAGGCGATTAAAATTCTCGTGCAAGTAAACAGCCGTGCGAAATGCAGAGAGAGCCAATATAGCGAGCATGCGAAGCACAGAAGTGGTGTTTCACGTGGTTGAAGAGATATACATATATGTACCATAGGAAACCAACAGTATCAGCTGCATCTAGGGCCACTTTTGTTTAATCAGGGAAGAGAGCATTTCTACTCTCTCCTGTCTTTACCTCCTCTTCGTCTGCAGAGGACGTGAGTGTTGGCTTATCTCTTTGCCCCCCTTCCACGATTTACGTCCACCACCCCAATCTCTCGGACATCCTGTATTGGGAAAGGAGAAGGAAATAGGAAGTAGGATTTTCGTGCTAATATGTACAGACCAAAAGAACCCACCGGCGCCATGAAGCCGAAGCGAGTTGACTAAACACCAGAATGATTGAGTTTCTCTCTATCCAGCTAACAGACATATTAGAATGGCACCATAAAGTACTTCTACAAAACCGTTGAGACTAAGAGAAAAAATTAAAGAGAGTAACTTAATATACTTCTTATTTTATACTCTGATTTTGAAGCAATAGTCTTAAAATTTGGTTCTCAATTTATCATGGAGACAAATTTGAATTTGAAAGCACAAATATGTGTCGAGTTATATTATTTCCGTTATATGAATTCTCCATATGCAGAAGTTACGGCTCGGTCAACACGTGCCTTTGTAATCAAATCAGACATTCAACGTGAGCACGGACATAATCCCCGCACCAAGAATTCGCACCCTCATTCGGCACCCCTCGGGGTCTGCACAAAAGGCGAACCCCTTTTCATATCTCTGACAGCGAATGGTCAGCGAGCTGAGCCAAATATAAAAGGAAAAGCTTCCTGTTTACCAAAAAAAAAAGAGATCCATTTAGATCACAAAAAGAGTGAGGACGACGAAATAGAAGAAGTAAATAAGAGTTACCGTCAATCCTATCGAAAATAATATTTTCAGAACTTTTCTTGTTGACCCCAATTACAAACGATAGATATGTTTTGTAAAATTATTATCATATGAGCAATATTATACACATGTTATGGCGCTCGAGTAACATTGCATGGATAATTGATTATATTCAAATAAAAAAAAAAGAAAAAAGGTTGCTCTGCAACGTTTTTACTGCCGACGCTATTGTAAACATACTCAAGAAGTATATATTAAATATTAAACTTATTCGTCAAGAGTATATCAAATTATTCTTACATAAACTCATGTGACGAAGCAAAAGATTCACTTGAGTTCATTTCACAATTTCATCGAATTGATTTTTGTCAGGCATAATGGGGACCTCGTTCGGATTTCTACGACATTCACGTCACTTCCGGAATCGTCTTATCTGATTCGGCGTGTTCCTTCCCCGAATCTTTTACTCTTTCTTTGTATAGTATTTCTTGGAAGCATTTGCCCTCTTCCTCACTCTGAAATTATTCTGGAAGAGGAGTTTGGCCGGCTGCATCCTCTTACGATCTACTTTCTCACCCCTTGAGACACCCCCGAGATCGTTATTGCCATCGTCCTTACGTAACCTCGAGACCGTAAGGTCGTATCGGTCCAGTCCGGTCCGACGAATTTCGTAAAGTACGTGCTACGGGGTGATTCTTGAAACGCGTTCCATTATGTCCAAGGACGACCTCCGAGACGAGCACCACAGCGAGAACATCGATGTACCCTTCCTTTTCTTGTCATTTTTTCTCTATTCTTTTTTTTTCCCCTTTTTTTCCTTTTTATCGTTTCATACCCTACATGCTTCCTTTTCTCATCCCAACCACTGTATTTGCTTCTATATCTGTTGTGAGCGAGCATCCCGATTTCAAGGAAGAACAGAACTTTTCCTTTGTATTCTACTCGTCTGGCATTGGCCATTCATCAGAATGATACTTGTGTTAGGTTAGGTTACACATACTGTATTTGGAAACTCAGCACGTTTGAATTTTTATTTCGCGACGACAAACGGAAGTGCCACTTTGATTCAGGTGTGTTTGGAATTTATAGCTTTTGTTATGAATAAATATATTTTCGACCAAAAATATTCTAGAATGCGTATATCGAAAAATCGACACAAGGGGGTCGATTACATAGCTTTTGTAATTTCTCGCTTCTCAAATATCATTAAAATCAACACGTCAATGATGAAAATTTGTTTGGAAAGTTTATTTATATTCATGATATCAAATTATAGATTTTTCTCGGATCTCTGTGTCCGAACGCAATTCAATTCTGACAATGTAAAAATTAAAAATTAAGAAATACTTTTTGATATTATGCAAGCAAAGGAATTACTTGAAATAGTGATCTACTATTAATATATTTTATTTGAACATATGAATGATGAGATCAAATGTTCTACTGAAAAAATTTCAAAAATTTTTGTTTTCATCTTTTGAGGTTGAATCGTGGAAGATTTATTTCCCAACTAGTCTGTTTTTTTAATGACATTTGAGAATTGTGACACGATTAGTGAGAAGTGAGAGAAGCTACGTAATCTACCCCCGATTACTAAATAATTACAATTAGAGAGATACATATTCCTCATAATCATGTTAGGTTTCTGTTATTCGGTGAATGCAGAGATAATGAAGGACAACTGTAATAGATCGTTGGTAATACCAGAGGACAATATGTTTGGCCCTTGGGTAATTCAGTGACGTCATTGAGTAGATGGGACAGTGCATTTTCGAGTGTCTGAAGTTCGGGTATATCTGTGCCAACCATACGGCATACATAGACTGTAGGTGTAGAGCATCAGAGCGAGTGGCGCATATCAGCGTCGACCATATGCTACAGAGTATAAAGCTGGTCTCATTGGCTCGCATCTCATTTCTGCTCTTTCGCTGATCCCTGGAATACGGGTTCAGAATTTGCTAAACTTTTGTACCGCCATAGCCAACTGTTCGGATTCATCGCGAATCCACGAACGATATCCCATTCAACGCCCAACAAGTTTCCCTGATTTATCACTGCAACCCTTTCTGCGATAACGCCATTTACATAAAGTGATTTTACACCTTTGAATCATTCACTGCTCAGGATAGAAATAAAGGAAATTAAAAATAATCTTGTTTGTTTATCCAAAGGAAATGTAGTAAGCATGCATAATTGCTTGCTAATTAATAACAAACGATGCGAATTTTCAGTCATTTAAGGTACAAAAAATACACATTCTTTATTTTCAAGAAAATTCCTTGTACTTTCTGTGGAGTTACTGCTTTTTAAACATTTTTTTATGTAAATAAAATACCTGTATTTACTTGGTACAGCTCTACATAGTTTTGATGAAAATGGTTCGTCAAATTTTGCACATTTTGCATATATATGCAAATATCAGTTTTGCTGTAACAGTAAATAAGTAAATCATCACACAATGCGCTTTCAAAGCAAATTGTCCCGTGTAAACTAGATCTATTGAACAATTTTTCATTCCGGCAACAACCTTTTCGATTCGGATTCTGAAACGTTTCTCTTTGCCAGTTTCCCTCAACTTCGTTGATTTTCTAATGCATTATTCATAGACTGAGTTACATGGTTCGTAGCAAAATAGCACTTAAAATTGATTTAGAACTCCGTTTCAACAAACTCTTGAATTTTTCAAAATAGCTTTGATAAACCATTTACATCGTAACAGTTCAACAATAGTTAAAAAGAAACTGATAAATTAATGAAAAATAATTATTTATTAGAAAAAGACATTGATTGAATGATTCAAATAGGCATCTTTCTCTCTTCTACGGTAAATCTTGGCTAATGATTATAGTATTAGCAATCGTCTTATCTAAATTAACCACTGTTTTCAATTTGAGGATTGGATTATATGAAACCTTCCAAAACTGCAACATGACACACGTGTTGCCACCGGCAATTTGCAATTTCCTGGATGTTCTATTCGCTCGCTGCTTCTAATCTCTGCGCAAAGAGCGTTATATTTAGTCACTGCTTTCCGTTCCGGATTCTACTTTTCGTTGCTACAATGGGTAGAGTTAGTTACGATGAACGTTCGATTGTTCCTAATTTATCCATCTTAATTTACAGCTTAAAAATAAAATTAATTCTTTTAAATTGATATAAGCCAAAAGATAAAAATAATGAATTAAAGGGGTAGTAATCCCATAATTTCTTTTCAGATCTTAAGGAATTTGGAACCAAAATAGGCAGAGGCGACATAATGACTTTCGAACTTGAGGCTTTATTATTAAGCGGACGGTATGTGAAAAGAGCTTATCACCAAGGGCTCTCACGCGTGTAAAAGCAAAAGACAAACGAAGCGCTTTGATCAAGCGACAAAGAGCACCCTCCGGATGTCCTTGCTAAGCCCTTTGACCTTACGGCCCGCCGAGCAAAATAATAATTAAACGTCGTTACTATCAATTCTGCCGCCCACCTTCATTGCTCTTTTGTGTATACTTTACCTACAAAATAGGATTATTTCTTGCAACTTTGCGCCTTCGTTAATCTGACTTGGTCCTATTATACAGATTTAGTATCAACACCTTTACTGTAACTTAATTAGATAGTTTTTGTAATTGATAGAAACTGGGATACTCCCCTCCCTCTGTTCTAATTTTATTTCTCTCTAAAAAAAAGTGGTGTTACGAAATGTCTTGAAAATCTCGCATATATAGTTTTTACAAACCTGATTTTTTTACAACTGCTATTTCTCTTTTTAATTGCGAATCTCTTCCTTTCAATCCTATGTCATTGTTAAAATTAATTTGGCTGCGTTTGCATGGCAGAATGACGTGACTCTTCCGCGAATGTCACATGAATGATCGGGTGTTGAATGTTCGATTCGAGTCCTGGATTTGGTTTATAGGATGATGATCGAGATCCCCATACATAGAAAAAAATGCAAAACGAGAGAGAAATGCCCTAGGCAACAATAGAAATTAAACTTGAACAATAAGAGATCTTCATGCACTTTTAGCGAGTTTGCGAAATATTTCACGAAGCTATAGAGTGAACATAATTCGTCGCTACATGGAATTGAACGTGAGATGCATCAGCTATAGAATGTTTGCAGTTCGCCTGAAATTGAATAACCAAAAGCGGATTAAAATGTTCATGCACAGATCGCTTGGTGTCCCTCGAAAAATTCACCAGAATGAATTTCGTGATTAATCGGACAATCGTTTTCAAAATTGATTGGATTGCTGCAAGTACGCTATGAATTTTCATTGTCACACTCGTTAACGATGTTACGTTTATAATTGTAAACTTGTATTATGGTGATATTTAGGTAAACATATTTGAAAATAATATTAATGGACCCAAAAAATTGTAAGTTTCGATTTAAAGAATAAATCCTTATGCTTTAGGCAAGGTGGATAAAGTAAATAGAAAATCTAATAGAATTTATTTTTTGTGTGTTCCAGGTAAGAGCTGACAAATGGAAGAAAATCAGAACTTCCTATACTGTCCTATTTTCTCTCTCTAGGGATCCGATGGTAGGGAGAAAAAGACTTTGATATTCTGAGGTAGAGAAAACTATATATATTATTGCAGTCATCATTTTTCTCTTAAGTATTAGACTTAGTGAGAGTTTATCTTTAAATTTATACATTCAGTATTTTTTTTTTTTTGCAATCAAAAAATTTTATTTTGGTCATGTGCGTCATAGATTTTTTTGCTGTTTAATCACTCTTAAAACTTTTAGCCTGAAAAGACGAATTTAGAGCTGCAAATGTCCTTTTGGCATAGAGCTTTTTTTTATTAAAGTGACTTTTCTTGGACGCAAACGACCGTAATTTATATTTAAGCGTGGCTCTTGCTTTTTTATTGCATATAAAAATAAGAATTACTATGTGGTTTTAGTGGTGATGTTCCTTCAGTGACTTCCATCCCACATTAAAAAAGTGCAAATTCTTACTAGCTTAGATAAGAATAAACTTAAATCATCTGCAGAGTGTTTATTATCCAGGCTAGTTGCATTGCTGAAATGCTTTTAAAATTAAGTATAATCAATTGATTAATATTTATTTTTAATTTTATCTAATCTTGTTTCGCTTAAGCTCGCGATGACTAAGAGTTAATCTTATAACTTTTTAAAACTTCTTAGGATTAAACCCTAAGCTTTTTGGATATTGAATTGACTCTAAAGTAAGGGATCGAACTCGGCAAATTAGAAACGATTGAAACCGTAAAGTACGGTTATTCCGTTAAACTACATATCCATAGCAAACGACCGCAGACTAGTTTCTCGAGCCAGAAGCACTCGAACGCAGTTTTCCTGAACGTCTACTGATCCATTTGGCTAAAAGCTCGAGCCGCGAATTTGGACTTAATCGTATTAAGCTCCATGTCCAGCGACGGGGCTTAGAATTAGTGTGGTTTCCGCACTTGTACCTACGATCATACAATGTACGTGGTCATGTACTTGTCCAGAACCTACCCCCTAGTCGGCCCATAAGCCCAGGCGAATTGCTATTATGCAATTTGGTTATGAGAGCCGTGCTTAACGACTTCCTCTGCTCGGGATTCCAATCTTGCAGCCTCTTCAACTGGTTCAATAGACTCTAGTATTAACGAAGTGATTGGACCTTCAATCCAACAGAATTAGAATTAAGAGGTCCGAGCATAATTTATCCTACTAATTCTCTAAATTCCTTCTTTTACATGGTTTTATTGGATTATTTTAAGTTTGGAATTTACCTCGGAATACCAATGTATGTAAATTTGCTATTAATGAGATATTACTATAACATATATCGCCTCATAATGTCTAATTATATTAAAATATGATCATTGAAAATGGTAATCCCGACATTAGAAGCTCATTTTATATATAAAGAGCTTAATAAAGGCAATTTCTGTACGGGCAGGTTCGGTTTTATGTTGACATAAGTAATTTTACTGTTTCTGTTTATCTTTACGGCGATATGTATTGTACGTGTTAAACTTTAACACTAATTTGTCTTCTGAAATGCTACTTTAGAATTAATTTCACCCATCGTAGAAAGCTGCTTTAACAATGAACACTGCTTCCGTATAAATATTTCTGTAATTAATTGTCGGCTTTTCAAGTCTGGAATTTCGTGGTAACACGTTTTACTATAAGTTGAGACATTTCTGACAGTGTGTACGAAGCTATAGCGTCCCTCGCAAAGGGTAAAAACTCGTAAACATCGTCAACCCCCGTGCGCCGGCATAAACCACTGGCGGTACCTCGGCGAAACGGGCGAACTAACGTAATTTTTCTCACTTTGCAAGTTGCTCCATAAATTATCGTGCACGGCGTTGGGCTCGCTTCTCACCCCTACCCCCTAACCCCTACCACCGCCTTCTTCCGCCGATCTACTAGCCTCTTTCACCCTCTCATTCGCTCTTTGTCTTGCAACTCGCACTCAGTAATTTCCGTACACGCTCAGAAGGGACATGAGAGAAGGGTAAGAGTGCAAATATGCAGGCATGTGTATGTGTATATATAAATGTGTTTCGCAACAGGAACGACTCACGTGCTATGTTACAATTTGCCACTGCCGTAACGTCGACTACATTGGAAAAATGCTCGGGGAGCGGCTCCTCAAGAAGAAAAAACAGTCTGAAAACTTTTTTTCTTTCCAGCAACCACTTTGCAACTGTCAGGAGGTTTAGCGAGTAACTACTTTGTGCGCTATCAACATAATTATGTTGTTTCCTTCACGGTACAGTGTACCTCAAAATGTAGTTTTGTTCCTTCTGTGGAATGCACCCTGCAGGCTTTTCGGAATTTTTCTTTTACTCCAACACATTCATTTTATTACAAAGTTCGTGGGTTTATTACACAGACATATTAATTTTCATATTCCACAATTCATACCATTTTTAACAGTGTTACTAAAAATTTAATAAAATGTTAACGTGTCGGGCACGTTAAGTTTGATTTACTACGAAAAATAAATACAATTCATAAAAGCAAGTAAAAATAAAATTTTCCGCTGGTTAAAGGAGAACTTATTTTATGAGTGAGAAAACTGGTTGTGCTATACTTTTTGTAAAGATTACATCGTGTTGTAAAAGAGTTCAACTTGCTTTGCTTTAATCGTAATTTCGATCAGCTTCTGGGAACTTGTTGGCGAACCCCTTTGTTCGGAATTCGATGCATTTTTCATGACAGTACTGCGTTAGTGGATAATCCAGAGCTGACGGCTCAAAGCCAGTGTCCACCTATGGTACCCTTAGTAAGTGTATATATTGATTGGAAGAGATTTTAATCAAACTGTTAGTGGAATTTATTAAAATTCGTTTTTCGTGGGGTGGACATCAACAATAAACATGCAGTTATAGTTTACGTTTTCAAATTACTATAGTTTCTCAGTTAATTTAACTTTGGACATAATTATTATCCGCCCATAGTCATGCAATAAGTTTACGCGAGTTTTAGGCCAACAGTTGATTGCTGCTAGGTATAGAATATGTAATATAGTTTTCATGGCTAATAAAATTCGAATTATCTTTTTATAACGTTTCACTGCTGGTGGCTGAACTTAGTAGCAAGTCACGAGTCAAGACAGTGACTAGAACCACCAAGGTTCGCAACATAACGCCAGTAAGAGGCATTATTAACCGAAGCGGTCGAGCTAGGAACTTCTTGATGGGATTCCGGGGGGTTTTGGATGGCGAGACAGGGATGGTTTCGTACCTACCAGCCGCAAGGAACATTGTGCTCCGGAATTGCCAAGGAAAGGTTGCGGGGTTAGAGGGATCTCAATGACGTCATATCCAGTTACTCCGACGCGTTACCGGAGAAGCTTAGATTGCACACAGCTCGCGGAACGCGCTACTGCAAACCCTTACTATCTTCCTCAATGCCATCATCCTGACTTCTCTGTCTTTGGCATTTCGACTGCCTTGACTTCACTTATCGGGGGTTGGAAGAGCCAGTCTCTCAAGACGGAACTATTATCCGTAATCCTCATCATAAAGTTCGGATATGATTCCCTTGACAGTCGGCATCTTTTCCCAAAGTAATAAAATTATACTCATTTTTATCAAAATGGTATCTATAACCAACTAGTAGAAATTTACTCGGCATTTCCTGGGATTTTAAGAGATTTTAAATTACTTTAGGATTTTCAATCGTTTTTAAAAGTATTTTAAGGTATTTCAATATTGAAAAATTTGCTTGCAATAAGTTTAAGGGTGTGGAAGCCTATTCGGAACATATAGGTACACAGATATTCATATTTATACATATATTTATATATGTAGATAACAAAAATTAATACTTTTCTGAAGAGATTCCAGATTAAAAGAGGGATTTAAACAACAAATACGTTGTTTAAATTTTATTCTTTAATAAGTTAGCGAAATTTTGATTGAGAATTAAGTAGGCTCGTGATTATCTTGCAATTTTGAACAACTTGCTTAATCGGTGCATTTGAGGGGATTTGCTTTGAATGGTGACCGGAAGTTCGAGGTCGAGTGGTATTGAACCGGAAACAGAAGCGGAAGTGTCCAGGATAGGGTTAGAGCCAACCATTCCCTTCATTAATGACCAAGCAACGTAAACTAGAACTTAAAGGTCGTTCATAGTTCCTAAAGTACTTGACTCAGTTTGCAAAATGTAACAATTATGGCATGTAATATGTAACAATAGTGTAAATTTTATGACAAATATTAAATATTAAATATGATATAAGGAAGAAAACTTTATACAAGAAGTTATATATCTAGTTGCACGATTAGAGCGGAGAAAGAAGCAAACAAGTAGTAAATGATCACTATGGTCAGCCGGGAAGTAGAATATTCCGTAATATATCAGCCCATACTTAAAATCGAACTGAATAGAACTTAATGCTGATAATCGTTCCAACATATATATTTTTTTAATTAATTAACAAAACTATTTAATTACTTACTTTTTAAATTTGATGTTTATTAAATTACGTCATATTAAGATTCTTTATAATTTAATAGGATTCTTTATATTAATTACATTACAATGCAGTTTTTTTAATAAGAATTCGTAATCTAATTTAATTTAATCAAATTTATATAATTATTTATTGAATTGAACGTTCATTTGAATTATAATTAATCTTGTAAAATATGTTTAGGCAGATGAGAAAAGTTTCCATCGAGAGAAATGAATATGGAAAGTGTTTTTTGTATTTTCCCAATGGGTGTTCGACTATTGCTAATTGTTGATTGGTCTCTAGACTCTCTAGAAGACAAATTTCCACGTTTGTGTTCTTCCTTTGTGGCGTTCTATCATTTACAAGTAGAACTTCCGGTTGAGAGTAGCCTTGCGGAGGGGAACAAGGTGGCCTGTACGCTTGGAAAAACTACTTAAAAGTTTTTAAGTGTTCCCTAACTGACGTTACGAGGCAATCATTCGCGTTTACTCTCCAAAGATTTCCGCTACGGCGGCTTTTTTATTCGCGCGAATCACCTTCGAGTCTGTGACTCTTCCACTTTTGCCTCTTCCTCCTCCCCATCTTTTTTCTTCTATACTTTCTTCAGATCTTTCTCTTTTCGCGCTCGCTCTCGGGACTCCTTTTTACCTAGTTTTACCTACTTTTCGCCTAATTCAACCAACGTCGCACTTTTCTCTTATCAAGGAAAAACTTTTTATATATCGCAGGCAAGTGAGTTATTTCGTCGAGTGCCTTCATCAGTGTAGTGATAATTTCTTCGAAAGTCTCAGATAATTTGCCGACAGTTCTGATGAGAGCCTTCATTAAGTTCAGCTAGAACGTATTACTTGCATCGCCCGCGCTGTAGCGCGGGCGATTAACGTCTTATTAAACGTGTAACATTATAAACATTTAAATAAAACTACACTTTCTACAGCCAGAACTCGTTGACTTCCTACCCTCGCTTAAGCAAAGTAGTTTTCTTAATTACAGAGCCATTTGCATTTAAATGACAAAGTTAGCGGGGAAATGTGCGGACTGAAATAGAAAGGTTATGCCTTAATTTTTACCTTTTACTTAAAATGATTCTTTTGTATCCCGTGTGGAAATTTTACTGTGGCCCCGATCGGACCCAAATATATCTTCTCTATAAAAAAAGTAGTTTAACGAAATGCCTCGAACATCTCGCATCCATTGTTTTTGCAAACCTGACTGGCTTTTGAATGACTTGAAAAGATGTAAGAAGGAAAATAAAATAATCGGGCGTTTTGGTTTGCTAGTTAAATAAAATTTAGAAAAACAGTTTATTGAATGGTTTCATCGCTTGCAATTATATTTTTCGGTTTGAAAGTTGTTTTGTCCTCGTAAAAAGCAGAGTAAATTCTTCTTAAAGTAATTTTACCCTGTTTCGTTATTTTCCTTGTTACTTTTTCGATCAGGCAGCGCCTAGGGCACTGCTTCATTCTGGTGCGGACCTGAGCGAGCACGTTTTACAATCAACGAGGAAGGTGAATGGCTGGGTGCTCCCTTTGGTTGCACCACGTCGTCGCCATCGTCGCCGGCAGCAGGTCTCGTTTCCATTGTACTTTCGTGAAATCAATAGAATCGCGTGTGTGCAACGCGTTATCCACCTGCCGGTTACAGAAGGTCTGGCGCCAACATGCCGTCCGCGCGGTACACTCGGTGGATCGAGAGATCGATCCCCGGTCGACTAAATTAAAAGTCTCTCCCATCACCCTTACTTCCGTCTCGTCTGATATTCATCCCGGATCTCGGATATTAAGAATACGTTATTACAGATGCACTAACGTGAAAATTGCTTCACTGATCAATGCATATCGCGATAACAGCCAGCCGTGATTTTTTAATATCTCAGATTCACGTTTAAGCGAACCAAATAAAGGGAAAATACTTATTACAGAAATTGAAATGGTACCACTACAATTCCGGGTAGAAATTCTTATTATATTTTCTTAAAGTTCTAGACTGGGGCTGTTAGGGTAACCCTAGACACTAATGATTTTCCAGTGATTTGTATGATTATATATGAAATAAGAAAAAAAATAGTCGTCTCACATATCATAATTACTGAATTCTACCTAGTTAGAATCCGACTTGAGCCCTAGTACAATTTCTACCCGGGGTTGTACCTCTTTTCTACATAATTTCAATTGGTTGAATTTTTAAACAGGAATAAGATTATTGCTCTTTCAAATTACACTTATAGTCTAGCCAATTCGAGAGATTTATCCGGCGAACAGATTTCGCGGAGGAGCGAATTCGACTCATGGGGGTGCAAGTGGGGACAGAGGTGATTCCTTTGGGGCAGGTCGAATCGCTTCACTCTATTCCACCGGAATATCCATTAGTTACAGCAGCACTGTTGACGAAGCATGTTATTTCCCTTGTGTACAGCACCTCCCCCCCTTATCTACCCTTCCCTTTCTCAATTTCTCTCTCAATCTCGCCACGATTCCTAAACCGAAATGTCGGCACTAGTGTCCATCGAATTTTGTCTCAATTGAATTCCACAATAAACGATCCCGCAATATCGTCCTTTTATCGAGTGATATTCATGTATTTTCATTCGTTAGACCGCATTTTTATCAATTTCCAACCCACTTTTCCAAATTCAATGATGAAAAACATGACCTGACCACGCTCGGACCTGAAACTTTCAATCTGGACCCGATCGGGGCCACAGAAAAATGTCTTCACTGGTGGGAGCAAACAAGCTCAATAAAAAGGAAAATAAGGATCACCCTTATACGAAGGGTGTATACTTAAAGAAGTTTTGGTTGGTCTTCTAATTAATGGATCCTCAATGCGGTAATCTACGAGAGGGTGTATATGCACACTTGGACATATACCCCTATTAATGGTAACGACACTTTGCACGAGGAAAGTTATCATCTAAAGTACCTACGTAGAGGGTGTTGCTCGTTTCCTCTTTAGCTGAATCTCTACTGGCAGGCTTGGTAAGGTCGAATTAAATTAAGTTTATGACGTGGCTCGATTTAGAAAGTAGATATAAACTTGGAATTCCTGGGAATATCCTGTCTTTATATTTAATGTGTATTATCTACCATTTTGATTCAGTAATTCGGAATAGATTGAAATATAATTTCTAAAATAATCAATGTTCATTAATTTAAGAAATTAATTTATAAGGAGCTGTATTTGAGTCTTAAACTTTATAAATATTTAGCTTATCTTTGCAAGCCGTTGAGCTAACCAGTTTAGGAAGGGAGAAAGGGAAGAGTTATACTAAACAGATTTCGGCTTGGTCAGAGACTCCGCACAGCCAATGCACGACTAATGCAGTTTCGTTGCCAGAGAGAACTGAAGCCGGAAGTCTTTGATAGTGCATTCTTCTTCAGTTGCCAAATCGACTGGTATCCTGTTCTTCTTGGAAACCAATTACTAGGCATGCCGACTCTATTTGTTTTATGTTTCAGAAGTCATAATAATCATTAAAATATTCAATTTGTTAAGGCTTCATTTTCTTGCGGCAAAGAAGTCCCACAAAATGAAAGAGTTATAGAAAATTCAGTAGATTGAAAACTTTCTTGTGACACTATATGTATACAATCCTATACACTATATATTTACTATACCTTTCTAAATCCAGCTTTTGTTTACCCTCGAGGGATTTTCGTGCGGGATATTTTTTAATAAAAAGCTCCCCTATATATATTCTTGGTCTCCTGAATTCGCAAAAGACGAACGTGTATTCCATTTGAATGCACGCTTATTGATTTGAGATTGTTAAAATGTGTAATTTTCCATGTGGAAAAGGTATAACAGATTCAGGATTGCGTGAAGAAATGTGGAAAGATGGAACTCAAATTCTTATTGAAATATATTTAAATCATATTTCATTGTTCGATTGAAAAAACACTTTTCTTTGTTAATGTATTCAAATTGATTACGGTATTTTTTTCTCAATTCATGAAAGAGACTAGCTGCGCCTTTTTTCGATAATATAGTTGTAAAGTACACGTTAAAATAAATTCTTGAATGGTGAGACGCGGTTGCTGACTGAATACATTTTATCGTATACTTTTCCATTCTCCCCTGCGACATAATCTTCGTTGATATTGGTGCGTCACGTTCCACAGCTCCATGAGTCTGTCCTGCGAATAATGGAAAAATATGTCACGAACCGTGCATTATCGGTCGAATGCAGAAAAACTACTCTGATAGTCTGCACGTATGATTTATGATTTATTTAAAGGAATATTCGCGACATGTGAAGTAGAAAGTAAGTACTTTAGTTTCAATGAACCTTTATAAAGTAACTTTAATTAAAAGTAAAATATCCAGATCAAAGGCATTAATCAACTCAGACTTTGTTTAGTCGAAGCTTTGCACCATCAAAGAATCATCAGGCATATCGGATGCATTTACCCTCGCAAGGGCAACGCCTTGGGGAGAGTGAAAGGGAATGATCGAAAGCTATCGGATGAAAATCCCGACTGTGTTAATTTTCCAGTACACGATTCACGTCGGAAACTCGAATCTATATATATTGTATCCCTAGGGTTGTTGGAGAACTGACGGAAACGTTCAAGCTAGGTATACGTAATATTATCAGACACTGGCAAATTTACCGTGTACATGAAACTAGAAAAACTTCATATCTACACGGGGAAAACTGTACATTAACCCTCATATCTGGGTATTAGAGAATCAGTGTAAAATTTTCTAAAAATCTATTTTTTGCCTTATCCTATAGTATAGGCTGTTATAAACACGATACAACGTCATGAGAAGACAATTTATATGAAAATTCCGCAAGTTTGTAAATTTTACTTTAATTAACGCACTTTTTAGAAAAAATTGTTAAAACTAAGGTTCTTGAGTATTCCCCGTGTGGAAACATTGACTGGGGCCAGACTGGGTTCCAGATAGTTTGCCCAAGTATCAACTGGGGCCCAACTGGGATCTCTAAGTGGGGCCCATTTTGGATTGTAACGCTCATACCAACTAAAACCCATATTAGGGAAAACTAGTTGGGCCCAAGTTGGGCAATATTTTTTCTACCCAGTTATTATTTGGGCTGAATGTGGGCTGACCAATTAACGATAAAATATTAAAAATGGATAATATTTATAAGTATATTATAAAGAAAACTTGTTTTTGCATTTAACAAGATTTATTCCTTTTTTTTTAATCTTTATACATATGAGCGAATCGATATATATTTAACAAATTAACAAATTATGGATTAATTATAATTAAACATATTTAAAACATAAAACAATCGATATTAAATCTTAAATTTGATTATTCTTTGTCGCTTTTAAGTTAGATAAATACTTAAGTATAAACTAAACAGTGACTGGCTCTAGAAACTTTAGTTTTAATGATTCAAGGATATGAATTATTGAAAAAAGTGCAGTATTAATCACACTTTGCATTTATTTAATTATATAATGAAAACAATCGAATCTCTTTATTTTTTTTTTCATATTTGGGCTACCCAGTTGGGCGCACATTGGCGCCCAATTATAGTATGGGCTAATCTGGGCACATTTCCACACGGGTCAAAGAAATAGTAATTTAAAAGAACTTCATTTGAAGCAATTTATAATTCATCTTGGGTACAGAGTTGCTTGCTTCAAGATTTTTTATCATTTAAAATGTTAATTCGACCTTGTCGAGGATACGAAGAAAACGTCAGTTCTCTCTCGCAGTTTTTCATGTAGCTTCCGGCGAGCGGCAATAAAATGTCGTCTTGCAGCTTACCTTAAAAATAGCCACGTACTTCTTCCCCTGGAGAACGAGACCATATTGGGTACATGGTCAGCCAACGTCTCGCAAAAAGATGGAGCTGTTCCAGATGAGCTAGATATTCGGGATTCCACATGCGAGCCGAATCTCGTTTGCGATCATATGAAAGGGAGCGACTCGAAATTAAAGAATTCTTCGAAACATTTTTCTTCACAGCCGGAAACGTTTTGCCGCCGGGTTTCAGATGATGTAACTCCTCGGAGAATGAATGACAATAAATCAGGCTTTTCTCTCAGATACGCAAATCTTCTTTTCATAAAAATGACACATTTTATTTTCCTAGATTGTCTCTCCCGAATATTAACGACTTTAGATTTATTGATTTTATATAGAATCTCTACTTCACTAACGCATAGTCTCAAGTAGGTTTATTCTATCAATATCAAAACCATCAAATTTGAAGCTAGGTAACACTGTTAAAAATGTTTGCAAAATTAATATACTTTTAATATACATTTTGTAAAGTCATTTGCATATACCGTAAATTAAATTTAATATACTACCATATGTTTTAGAGTTAATATAAAACCATATTAAAATTAATATAGGGTATATTAATATTAATATAAGATATATTAATATTAATATAAAGTATATTAATTTTAATATGGTTGTATATTAATTCTAAAACATAATGGTATATTAAATTTAATTGACGGTATATGCAAATGACTTTACTCACAGTATATTAAATCTTGATCAGTTTTTTTTTAACAGTGAAATCGCAATCCAATTGTGCACGTAATTCAAGACATCAGTAGAGTCAAAAGCTGTATTATGATTTCGCTAGCCTATCATCTCGAAATATAGCAGCTGCCATCTAAGGGCGTTGGGTGGATGTCATTGTCGCAGCAGAGTCCGGAGTAAAATGGAGGACGTCGCGTAACGACATCGTTATAGAGATATATACATAGACATCTTGGCCCCGGTACTCACCTTCCCCCATGGAGATTATAGCATACCGCCGCAGGGACATAACGGGGGCTGCGGCTTCATAAGCCGACCCTTGCATACCTCGCGATCCTCGTGGCTTCGTCGAGCCTCGACGAGCTTCCACGTAGACATCCCAATCCACCCACCCACTAGGACTCTGTGGACCAGGCCTAAAGAATCGCCCCATTAACTCGATTTATGACTGTCGCTCCACGAATAAAGTATATATTGCTGCACTAAGCCATATTCGATGTAGGTTACTTCAGTTAGGACCTCATTTTGCCCACCTATAAAGGGCGCGATGATCCTTTTTATTTAAATGTCCATTTTTTCTTTAATCACAAGGCTCGTGTCACTCATGTTTTTTAGAGTTCAATGATTTGGTATGCAAGTTCAAAATATTGAATCAGTAATTATGAAAAACAACATATACTTATTGGAAATAATTGGAAACAACTTCAAGTGGTCAGATAATTTTACAAACTACACTTATATAATACACTGTCAAACTGGATGAAAAAAAAAAGAAAGACAAAAGAACGCGATAAACAATAAACGACCGGCACGGAAGAGCTCAATGTGGACAAAGTGAATGAATGAATGAATACAAAGATTTCTATTATTATTAATCAATTCATATTCTTTAAATTGGTTTCATTGTATGGACTCATTTGAATGACTGAACGATCCGTTATTAATAGATGATATTTACTCAATGTCCCTAGAGAATAGAAAGTTATTAATAAGCTAGCTTTATTTCTACCAGCATGACTTTGAGAGTTTCGCGTTTCGCTTACCCTTATTTATATTTCAAGTTAAGCGTCTATATTTGGCCAAATTCACAGTGGGCATATAGATCGTAGCACTTCGCAGTGGTCATAGACCAGCAAATAATGGCTATCCAGGTCAACTGGAGTTCTTAGGAGCCGCGACATCGTTCTCTACGAGACGTTTACGTAAATAATTCAGAAGGAAAGGCGCCGGCCGGCTTTTCCCCGTTGCCATAGCAACTGCTGATTACTGGGCCAGAAGGAACGACCTGCGTATATTCCACCCATCTTTATCCTCCTCACTCTCTCCGTTCCCACAAGAAAGAAACGCATTTCTTGCACGTGCGTTCCCTCCAAGGGCAATGTGCCGCAAGCTCGGTGGAAAATCGAATTTAATTCCAACTTACTAATATATATGTGCGTTTCAAGACACTCAAAAAAGTATTTAAGTAAAGTTTAAGGTTACTTATAAATATTTTTATATACGCGTGTGGTTGCTTCTAAAATTAAACTATTTCAGAGCTATTTAACTTTGAAACTTGAATGCTAACGCCTCCTTTAGAAATTGATCCATCACGTCAGGAGTCGAAATACTTTTGAACATTTTTTAAAAAGAGCCTTTCTGCGCAGAATACTGAATTATTTGAGATGCTCCTTTTACATATCATTTTAATGAACTACATTTGTATGAATAAGAACTTTCGTTTTGTGGCCTGCAGTGAAATATAAAGAAGTAAGGTGAACTTGTAACAGGCTGCTCTTTCTTCCATGTCCTAATCAAAGTAGGATGGAATTCAAGTAGTGCATTTTGCACGGCCTAATTCGTACAAACACTCGACTCTTTTCAGCAAGCCTTTGATCGTGGTTTATTACGTTGCATATATATAGGTGCCCACTGCTCATGTGATGTTTCACATGTTTTTATTTCTGCTGTTTATCTTATGTTAGCTCTCGTGAAAACAGTCAGGTCGGAAATAAAACTGCGTAGAACTGTAATTCTTGAAAATCTTGTGCATATCTACATATAAAAATATATGTGTTTCGAACAGGCTTCCACACCCTTGTTGAAATTTCTTTAAATCCCGGGTAATGCCGGGTAAATTTCTACTAGTTCTTCTATAAAATCCGTGAAAACTTTTGAAAACTCTAGGAGATTTTTTGAAATCAGATTTAAAGAGTGGTTAAGCCCTCGAAAATTGCTGAAGAAATATGTATTTGGAAAGGATTAAGTCTCTGGTGAAATGTTTGCAGAGAGGATTTTGTTTAAGAAATTCTTACTTGATTCTTTGAAAGTAAATTTTCAGTCTCGAAAATTAGTGCCTTTTCAATCAAGGATGTACGAGTGGAATATATGTACGTAATCAAGAAAGGAAAGAGTAAGTTTTGAGGAAAATGTAAACTCTAAGGGTGTAATATGTTATTCGGTATGCTACCGAATTAGTCAAAGTAGAACTGGGAAGGAGCGGAAAGCTTCGGGGAAATTCCGGAGACGGAATTTATTACGTTTAAAGAGTACCAACTTCTAACGAAGAGCGATCCCAAGAATCTCGACCCAGATTTAACTGGTGGAAACGTTTTAACGAAAGTGCCGCGAACTTCTCTTGCTACTCTCGTTCGTCTACCCTTAATCTTGAAAATTATAGTTTAGTAAATGAAAGTTACCTTGATAAAAAATGTTGCAGAAAAAATTGTGCTACGAATGTCCTAAACTATTATTATAGGATAAGAAGTTTCTTCTATAGAAGTATTCTCTTCGAGCGTTCAGTTTACTCTGTTAAATAAAAAAAATTTCATCGTTAGCATACATAGTTTTATTCAAAAAAAATTTTTATGGGTCATTTTCACTGAAAACATGTGAATCTCTGCAAATAAACCCTGAACGTGTTAAAAAATACTTTTACGTTCTCCTACAAATGGATATTTGATACTTTTTAGATGGAAATACGTGCAGCTGAGTTTAGAATTATATAAACAATTCTGTTTTAGTTTCATATTTCCCTCTTTTATGAACAAAATTCTCTTAAAATTAATGGATCTATTTTTTAAACAATCCATTTTAATTACTACTTTTAATTACTAATTATTTAATATGACTCTAAAAGTATTTTTTCTTTTTTGTTTCAGGTAAGAAAGGAGAGCATTTTCAGTCGTCTTCAAGTGATTGGATACAAGTTAGAATATTCTTTTAATTTAAAGTAATTCTATCAATATTTCCATTTATTTTGAACAAATATATTTAGAAGATGCTTGAAAACATAAAAAATCAAAGTTTGAAAGTGATAGCAATTGACAAGAGTTAGAATCTTCTTCGAGGACATTGAGCATTCGTGCAGATGTGTAAGTTTCTACTTCAATATGCATGTTGTGAATATGTTAGTGTGTACGTGTATTGAGCAAGGACACGCGAATAGAGATGAAACTCGATTCAAGTAAAAAGCATTTGCCATTCAATACATGTAGGTCAAGTCAGGAACCTTTTTGCTTGAAGACCGCCGCGCGTTGTAACTACGCAATGTGCAATCAACGTAATTTAAACGTCCCTATTCGGATTGTCATTGCAGTAACCGTGAAGGCTTCTTTTTTTCTTTTCTCTCGGAATCCCAGGAGAAGGATTTAATCCACTTGTTACCAAATAAGTCACTTCGTGTATTCGTGATGAACTCTCCACGCTTTTGTAAAACCAAATATGTCTTCGTTGTTTTACCTCGTACAAAAGGTACATTACAACACGGAAAAAAATTGTTTGAACAACCTTTAGATACATATTTGTATGAAAAGAAATACAGAAAATGTAAAGCTCTTAAAGTTCTTCTTCTTCGAAATTATGTCTTAAGCAGACCTTTATCCTTTATCCTCTGTTGAGGATATATTGAGATAATTACTTGCGAAACCAATTTGTGATCTTCGTTCAAGCAGACGTGAAACTCGATCCTCATCAGGCTTGCTATACCGATGTAAAAAGACCGATAAAGTTATCGCGTGTAGGAAGGGATATTGGGTGAAAACTGGATAGCCCTTTAATTTGCCACATCCCTGCTGGTGTTCTGCGAAATAACATTTTGCTTTTTGCACATTCGGAAACCGATCTCTGAAACTGATTCGGCAACGAATAAAATGGAATCCCATTGTCGAAATTGAAGCACAAGTCTAAAAACATTTGGACGATTTCAACACGAGAATTATCCACTTATAGAGTGAAATATTATGTATTTATTTATTTATTTATTCAATAATTTGTTTTTCGATTAGATCGATCTTCTAAAGATTTTTCACTAATTGAATAAAACTGTCACAAGTTCAGGAGTGCGTATAAATAATGCACTTTTTTACGACTTGAGGGACTGCAGAAAAACTGGAAATATCGTGCTCTCTATTCTTGCGGTGGCTATCTGATGATTCTCTGGTCGCGACTGCTCTCTTTTATAAATTGCTTACTATCATAGTTGGAAAAATCGTTCGACTTCCTCATTCGTCGCTTATGGCAAAATCGTGTAACTCTTAACAACTTTAAGATTTAAATTAGTTTGCACGAAGTTCATTAAGTTATTCCAAGAACTAGCGAAAACTAGACTTATTACTTGTTCGATCCTTTTTTGGTGAATTTGTTCTTCAAAAATTTACTCCTGCATGGATGGATATTTAAAAATTATTGTTAGGATAAAATAAAACGGTATGTTATGTTTGCAGTACAATTATTTCGATCTAGGCGCGTTTCAATTCTGGGCGGTTTTCCCATTTGCTCATAAAAACTGCGGACTGCACCCGATTAACATCCGCAAGTGGAGCCATAAAGGTAGATGATGTAAACGCGGCGAAGCACGGTGCGGTATCCTTTGATCTTCCTGATCGGCGTATTTCCCTTTGGTGAATGCGAAATTTCATAGGAATTATGTTATGTTTCCATAGTCCAATTGCCCTGCGTTTTCCGCGGCTGTTATTGACTCGGAATCGAGGGTAGACCGAATTCTGTCGGACAATGATTTATTAACGCATGAAAAAGGACATCGAGTCTTGTAAATGCAACATTACGCAAATCGTTGAATATATAATTTGAATTTATTTCAACATCAATCAAAAGTGTCAGTACCGAGCGAATGATTCTAAAAATTATTATTAGAATCATAATAATAAAAATTCTTACCCTTTTAAAATGAAGATTATTAATCACTAGAATTTAATTAATAATAATGAAATATTCTTCTTGCTCAGAAAATGGCTTTGACTAACATTGTACATTTGGTACTCTATTTTCTTAGAACACACAGTTTCGGGCTTAAGAACGGTTTTTGTGGTGGGTCGTTAATGATATTCGGCCAGCTGCGCGCGATTTAATTCAGTGACTGTACATTGTACAACCAGGAAGCTTAGACGGGACGATATGCTGGCACTGCGTGTCGTCGACGTGCACAATGAGGATAAACGAGAGCAAGTCGTGGGTGAAACGAGGGGGCGTGCTTGCATTTTCATGTAGCTGCTAGTAACTCTTGGGGTGCATCGAACTGTACCAGCATTTATACAGGTGGCTTCGACGATGAAGAGTCGGGATTCTATAGCTTCGAATAATTGCTTGTGGCAAGAACAAGCACTACAACCGTAAAAGGAAGCTCGAGAAACCCATATTTTTATTGCCACAAGAAAACACTTAGATCTTAGAAAGTCATGCTTATACCATGTTAAATCGTTTCCGGCTTGTAATACATGTTCCAAATGCCCTATTTACGATCTTGTTAAATTATTGTCATAGAAAACTCACATCTCTCTTATACCAAATTTTCTTTAAATTTTATTTGTAATTTTGGTCATTAATGAAATGAATAGATGGATAAGATAATCGGAGGAGAAAGGTATTCTTAGGTATTCTTGGAGGATGAATCGCTTTATTTATTTTTTATAAAATCACCCCATAAGATTAATGGAGATGATCCTCGTGAATTCCAATGCGAGGTTCTTTCTTGGTTGTGGTCGTGGATGAGTGACGATCTTTGAACCCAGCCCCGTTAACCACCTGTGCTACCGATAATAATTTTATAGCTGGTTCTTCGATCGACTCACAATCAGTGAAGCCACGTAATGTTGGCTCTTCTATTCATGCTACTCTAGCCTTCACGTGCAATTACGTTTGTTTGCAAGAGAAGATCCTACATAATGCCTAGCCTCCATTAAGATTCCTCGTGTCTGCGATCACATCGCCTCCCTGCGAGAGATGCGATCTTCTTCGATGTTTGCTGAAGTGAATTTCGTAGCTAATCCGACATTCCAGTCACCACATTAACCCCTGTGCTGATCTCCCAAGCACACTAAGTGCATCAAATTGCGAAAATCTGTCTTTCTCGTCCATTAACTCTTCAATCCTGGATTAACAAATCTTGGGTTTTTAAAATAAATATCAGGTAAATGAATTAATTATAAATTAATTCCGAGGTTAATGAAGCCATCAATGTACTTTTTGAACTCATGATCTTGTGCTAGAGTTTGAGCTGCACATCGTAATTGTCAAGTTTCTGAACTTTACGTGTGGACATAACCAGAACATTGCAGGAAGCCGTAGACCTTGTTCCGACAGGGAATGGAGTTTCTGGTTGGTCGAACGATAGTGCAGAGAACTCCCGGGTTCGAGGTGCTGTTCAATGTAGCCTGAATTCAGGAAGGAGGGAAGACTATACTAGAGAATACCGACCTAATACTGCTAAGCACGGCAGGCCATCCTCGACTCGACCCTTAGACCCTCATCTATGTTCTGAAATAGATGCTTGAGGTCTTTCGTATCTTCATCTTTGGCCAAATTTACTTTCAGAAATGATTATGTTCAAACATCTACTTTCTGATTTTCCTCATAATCTCAATTCTTCCCAATTTTTCAATGCATTAAAGTCTATGAAATACCTTACAGTATTTTTAAAATCCCTTGAAATTTCATAGTCACCTAAAACGTCTTAAAATCCCGGGCAAGGCCGGGTAAATTTCTGCTAGTGTTCTATAATTTTTTTAAACTCCCTTTTCCAAACATCTTTTATATAATCGCTTTTTCCAAACTCATTTTTCAATTTCGCTTTATTTGATACACTTATTCTCCATTATGAGAATGTGGAAAGATTGGAAAGGAAGGTTGAAAAATGCGTATAGGAAAGGTGCCTTGGAAAAGAAATTTGAAAAAAGAAGTTGGAAAAGGGAGGCTAGAAAATAAGTTTGAAAGAAGTTTCGGAAAATGGTTATGCGCTTTTCGGAACCTTCTGAGCATTGCAATAAATTCAATCTTTATTTAAAAAGGGAAATTTGAAATTCGAAGAGTACTCGAAATTCTGATTGTGTTGAAATTACGTGAGAGAAATCAGCGTCTGGCACGTCGACGTCAACGAGAACAAGAAAGACGACTGTGGCGACGGCGACAAAACTCCGTCGGAACTCTAACGCTGAGAAAAGTTTTGACGGCTCCTGCGGCAGGACCCTCCGGCGAATTAATGAGATTCCTTTCTCCCTGTCAGAAAAATATTCTAAGCGACGCATTACTCTGTCTCTGTTCTCTTCACATTTCTTCAGGATTCTGTCCTCTTCGAATAATATCCTTAAATCTAGCATAGCTGCACAAGAAACTCCAACACTTGGGATAGCATGCTGTAATTTTAAACTCATTTCGATGTGGGATTTATGTGTCCTCGGAGAATAACAGACTTTCTCTTCTGGTGTTTTTCCTTTTTGGCTTTTCTTTCTCTCCGTCTTCCTTTTTCCTTCAAAGCTCTCACCAACCCGTCGTCGAATCTCGATTTGAATCCCATCCACCATCGATCCTTCTACTCGCTTTTTTCTCCAGGGGAAATTTTACTCGAATTAGTATTTTCCACACGGTTCGACTCGAGAAAATTCCGATATCGCTGGTTGCTCTAATTGACAATCAAAGCTGTATTAAGCTGATCAATATTTCACGGATATTCGTCATATTAACGATGCCTTTATTTCCTTACGGTATTTAATTTATTGCTTTGTAATTTAGGTGATTTATTTTATCGAGGAGGCTGACTTTTAGGAAAGACTCGTGCAAAAATTTTATTGCCAAATTTGATCTCTATTACAAGTGAATTCCCGGTCAGGCATACTATTTATGGCCTGATAGCGCTCCGATCAGATCTATATTGAAAGTTCTGCACGAGAACCTTTTCAATCTTGTTTTCTTCATTTTCATAAATGTGAAGACACTTTTTCGTAATTTATTTCCCGTTTAATTATTGCTTATTAATATTCTGCTTCAAAAGCAAGCTTGTAATTCTGACTACGCAAAGGAAGAGGAAAAAAAAGCAAACATCCATTTCAAGTGTCCCATTTATCTCCAGACAAAGTTTTCACTTTGGGCATTCAGTGTGGTTGGTACAGATGAAAAATGAAAATCAAGAGGAAACTTCATAACCTGGCTCATAAAGTCGCGTACGTTAAGCTCTTCACGTCCTTTCCCCGGCTCTTGAAGTCACCATTTCCACAAGTAAAAGATATTTCTTCTCGTGGATAACACGTGAATCGGATCCTGATGGGCGAAAGAGAAATTCCACTTGACTAGGCTGATGTCCTTGCACAGATCTCCCTAATTCATCAAGGACCTGCTCCAGTCTCTCTGCAGTTGGAAAGTTTTAAAGGCAAGTTCTCTGATTCTCTCGAACCTGTCGAAGTAGGTAGAGCATTCCGATAATGCCGAGCATAACAGCCAATCGAAGACAGCTGCCAGCATTTCATTTCGAAACTCGTGAACGCCGATCCTTCTGGATGGGAAAATAGTTGAATGACTTTAAAATTTATGCTGGTAATTAATTTTATAATTTAGAGGGTACTTCATTTTTAAGAATGCAAATCGAGAATATTTTTCAGAGATTCTAATGGTAAAGTCACCCGTCTTTGCCATCTTGTAACCACGTGTGTGATGCCATTTTTAATTCACTTTGTCTGAGGAGAAAAGAAGTCAGCGGTGGCTCGTTGAAGAGATATTTTAGGTATTTTTTAATTTCTCTCGGACCTCCTCTTCCTTTTCGTAACTGTCTTTCTCTTTTCGTTGGCCCTCTTTTATTTCTATGACACCGCACGGCGGATGGGCGGGAAGTTTTAAATTGGAGTTTTGACTGGAAGCATTGAAACGGACTTAATGTGATTTCGAATTGGTTCGAGGGTGAGCAGGAATCCACAGTGTTGGTGAGGGGATGCGACGACAGAAGGAGGGGACGAGGAAGGAGAGATCGGAAACATCCCTACTACCGACTCTGCAAAGGACTTCGAATCGCCGAAAGAGACCAATTGACTCGGTCGTTCCGACAAAGAATCGCTGAAACGCTTGGAAAGTCGTCCACTTTTATTTTCTTTTCTCTATCTTCTCTCCGCGAATAAGGGTGGCGGTCGGCGAACGAGGAGGACATTTGAGGGAGCGCCCGACAGGTTCAAGGGGCACAGAATCCTGCGACAAATTGAGCGAATAGCACTCCAAGTCTGGCGGACACGCTCAAGTGAATTTATCGCGATACACGAAGATGGAACAAATAGATATTTATTGCAATGTGAACGCCCGGGCCTGGAAAAGAATTAGGAGAGAAAGCCATGGTTCCTGAAGGAACTTTGGTCTGACCCTCACATTTAACCTTCGAGATTGAATTCGAAGCTTATATATACCTATATATATTTCTGTTGTTTATATTGTACAGTTCATTTTCAAGAAATTTGGAACTTTGGGAGACAATTACTTTTTTATTAAAGTAACAACTTCAAGTCATTCAAGAGCCAATCAGGTTTCGCTTTTGAATCAATCAACAACAGTGTATTCGAGATTTTTAAGACATTCCGTTAGGCCACTTTTTTTTATTCGAATTAATCATTGTTTGCTGCTGGATAAAGAGCCATGACTGGCTCGAGTGATCCGCCTTCCTGCGATTGGGAGTAACTGCCGATTCTCGATCTGGTTCAGCAATTAACCCTGAGCTCTGCTTTGCAAAAACGGATTTCCCGAAAGCGTGGCGTTAAATTAACGTTTGACGGTTCTGATTGGGTGGCGTCAACCCCATGGCGGAGAGTTCAATCGCTGGACCGGAAATCACAGGTGGGTCGATTTGATCGATCGTCTGTCATCGGAAAAGGCTATACTACAGAAATAAACACCGGAAAGTGGCAAAAAAAAGCCCCCATAAAAACTGCTAGGGGAGTTTACTTACAACATTACTTTTGCAATCCGAAGGAATAATAAGAACCATGATTTGTTAATTTTCTTCACGGATCACTTAAATTCCTTTTTCTTCCTTTTATATTTTTTCGCTGCTATTTATACTTTCTTAAATGTATTCAATGACAGTCAGTATGATAAAATAAGTGAAGATAAAAAAAGTAAGAAAAAACAAAGGTGTAATAAAAATAATTACAGTTGTCTGGATATATTCTCGAATGCTGATATGATTTTCTATATTTAGAGCCAAAAGACATTATATAGTCATGTAGAATAGAAAAGGAGAACGTACGATGTCGACTGGTTATAACACAGTGCTCACGGTTGGCGTGTAATATGGTGATTTATATTCAAAAAATACGATCCTTTCCAATTCTAGCGTTGAGTTCAAGATCCTGGCAGTTAAGGTCGCATTCCAGATGATCGATAAGGACCGATCGTTGGTATTCTGGTCGTTGGTAATCCTGACCCGAGAAATGACGAGCATCCGTTCGTCATCGAGTGTGGTAATTGATTAGGTATGCCACTTGCTCTAGCGAATTCGCGAATCTCATCCTCGGGGGCGATCACTTACCTACATGTAACTTAATCACGTATATCTGCATTCAGCCTAACTGATAGAAGCTGGCATTTCAGTTTACAATATGCCTTCTGCTTCAAGCATCATCTATCATTCAAACAGATTGCAGTTCAGACACAATCAGTAGTTATTTATTCTCTCGAGAGTTCCTGTTGCAATTTAAAAAATTCAAATTGCTTTTGTAATAACTTATCCATCATCTTTTCTATACAACTCGCGTAATGGTACTTGAAATGAAAGAATTCTAGTTAAATAAATAATTGATTGACATGCATATTTATAAATAGCACTTATCAGTGAATTTTTTGTACACTCTTATCGAGATTTTATTGCATCGGAAACAAACAACCTTAAGCTGCAAGTTTTCCTTTTCATATACCTTGCAAACACTGAATATTTTTTATTTAGCCGTCTTTTAAGAATCATTTCTCTATTATTGTCCAATCTGCGCAGGAAATTTCCCGACTTACTGGAGACACTTCCTGTTTCTCTCGAGGAAGTAGAATGTTTCATTTTCGCGAGTTTTTTTTCAAAAAGAATGAAAGCCAGCATTTTTAATTCTACTTTTTCTGTTCCAGTTCATTTTTCGCATTTTCTATTCTGTTTTTCAGTGATGTTACCTCGAAATGAACTCTTTAATGACGATGTTCTAACGTTGTTGAAAATTCTCGTAACCCAGTTGTGCTTCACAGAAATTAACATTCTCTTGTGTATGTAGTTTTAAGATTAAAAGTAAAAAAGGTTTCTCTCTAACAGTGAAGAATACTACAATAAAATTTAGATACTACATACTAAATTTATACTACCCAAACGGTTTTCCGTTTTGCAATTTCTAAAAGCTTTTAAAGCTTTTAAACTTGAAAGAATTGGTTTTTGAATGTATTTTCAACTTCAGGGCTCTGGAGCCTGTTGTGTTCACTTTTAAATCTCAAGGCATTTTCTAGTGTTTTTTGTTTTTAAAATACTTCGCGTTTTAAAGTACAACGATACCTCCTCCTGGGATTAGAATCTGAAAATAAATTTTTCTTTCTCTTCTTTCTTGTACTTCTTCTCTTGGATAAGGAAAAGTCGACAAGTTTATATAAATTTCAACGTAACTGATTGTAGTAAACTCAATTTACTACAGGGTCATCGAAAACATGGTCCCTTTATAGTCGAGGAGAGCATAAACGACTTGTGTCGTAATATTTACGATATCGTATAAATCGTTTTTTAGAATCCTTTCCATTTACCTGGGAACAGGACTGAAACTTGTTTTATATGTACATTATTCCTGGTATTTACGCATGCTTAAAGTTTACAGACATGTTCATTCACGTAAAGAAAATGAGACGACTATCCTCAATATGATACGGATAAGACCCAAGCGTCGTTCAGTCTACTTATCCTGAAAAGCATTGTATCAGTTACAGTCTGAGGTATATTTCAGGGTATTTCAAGGTATAGTTATGCTCTTGACATTTTGACGATAAGCTGCAGGAACGTTGGTGTGAAATGTAGACTCGTATTTGTAAAATGGAACTTTCACAGTTTACGATCAGATTCAAAAGGTTTACTAAAATATTTTTTTTTTTTTTTAAGAATTACATCATTGCATTTCTATAAATACTTTGTAAAATACTTTTACTGTTATTTTTACTGTTTGTTTTTAAGCTCTCTTATCCCGCTCTAATTTCTGGATAAATCCCTATATCAATAGTCTATATTCACGTGTACAAGTTTGGAAAACGATCGATGTAGTGCAAGATATTCGCCTTACCAGATAAGTCGGGAATTCTAAGCCGTAGAGATGCAAGTCGAAGATGCAGGGATAGGAAGGGAAACACGATAATAATCTCGCAATTTTACAGCAATGCTCCGTATTACTTCACTACTCGGACCTCCACTTCCACCAATATTACTACACTTATATGTTCCCCTTTATGATTCCATTTCTTTTTATTTATTTTTTTCTTGCAACGTAGTACGTGTACCAAACTGTCAATTCTTTTAAGCAAACTTACTCATAAAATAACAACTTTTTAATTTACAACAATTATTTTTAATCTACCTCCACATTACGATTTTAAAAATCACGTAGCACAATAATTTAATAATGTGATCGTGTTTACTTTTCAAGCAGTTGGAAGAAGAATCTTTTGGGAAATAAGAATTTAATATTGTAAGAAGGGCCAATTTCGAACAAGGAGCTCACGCACCTTATGAATTATGTAGCGAGGAAGGGCATTAATTCTATGCTAACGATATTACGAGGAAGAGATAGGTCACGCTCTGAGACTTGATAGCTTCTGGCAAGTAGTATAACCACACCTTCCAGTAGTATACGTACTCCGCCCCAAGAAGAGGTCGTCCCAGAGCGAGCATAAGGGATGAGACCGCCTTATCGGGGTTTGCTCTTCGGGATTTTCACTTCTACCGAACATCCTGTAAGTCAGGACGAAGGTAAAGTATCGTACGTGGAGATATATATGCGACCTAACCTACTTGAACATACTTACTCGTTCTTGAGGCAGTTCTCCAGTGTAGAACATCCCTCGCGAAGAAATACATCCAGATGCTTGTTTCATACCTATACTTCAAGAAGAGAGCCAGGAACTGAGCCTGTACTGCTGAACATTTCTCGAAAAATCAAGCATCTTTTAAATTGATACGATTTTCATTATTTTAAATTCATTTTTAATTGCTTTTTAAGTACACTGAAAAAAATGCTATTGAATATACACTGTAAACAATTTCTTTCGGAATATTCTTTAAAATTGTTAGGACCCTAATTTCTGCAGACTATCCGGAATTTTCCCAAATATGGTATGAAAAATTCCCGAAACGATCTTAGTAAATATTATTTCAAATTTTGTGAATTTTGTTCACCTTTGTTAAGGAAAATTCCCGAGTGCTCTTGAGAAATATTATTTCAAATTTTTTGAATTTTTCCCAAGATTTGTTAGGGAAATTCAGAACCCTTCAGACTTCATATAGGGAAATTTCTACACGAGAATTGATGATGGAAGTGATTTTAAATTTAAAACTTCTAAGCGCTCGTCGACCTCTGAAGCTTTGACGGTATGACGAAGCTCGTGACATATGACGTCACTTAATGAATTACTTTCATCACGCTACCACGTAAAGAGGTCACATGACGGTGCGTAAAACTCATAATGAAGTCATATCTGGGCGCCCTAACGCTGATTGTAACTTCCTAATGAATTTCAGCATTTTTATATTTCATACTGCAAAAGAAAGTACATGTATAAAACTTCAGCAGAGTATTAAATTTATTACATAATTTATGAACATTCGGTTAACGTTGATTCCTGGTAGCGACATTTATTGAAATTTGTAATTCGTCTCCGTTCTAAATTGCGAAACTTCAAGAATAAAACTGAAGAAAAACTTTTTCATAAAATTTCTCGGTATTTTTTTAAAATTTAAGTTAGTTTATATTATTAATTCCTGTAAATAGAGTAGATATTTTTCTTAACCGATACTCGGTGAATTGAAGCGATATTGGTTTGAATAACTGGCTTGAAAATTCATGCCGAGTTTACATTTCAAACAGAAGCAACCGCATTTCGTGCGCGTCGTTCCATTGATTGACTCTGTTTCGATGAAGTGATGGAAGGTCGATATTCTCGTTTCGAATTTCGCAAAATCGGGAGAGAACTCGGTTCGTTGAATGTCATATGTGTGCAGTGTGCACCCAATTCTGTTTTTCAATGTCTAGGATATTTGTCCTTGTTCTATAGCAATAGTTCTCGATTGGCAACTGATGGTTTTGATTTTGTTGATGGAAAAATAAATCTTGCACTTGACAAGAGAAGTATTTCGATTTTCTCCTTATTTTTTTTTCGATTGTTTACAATTTAATAATTAATTCTATTCTTATCTAGTTTTACTTCTGTTTTTATTTAAAAGAATATCCTTAATGAATCAGTGTTTCTCGCATTTTCATATAAAGCAGCTTGCACAAGAAAAAAAGAGTTCTATAGCATAGTAAGTATGAAATTGCATTTGTTTCGAAAGCAATTATACGGCCCACGGTTACGAAACACCTCGGCCATTTTCGACAAGTTAGGTACCATCGTGTCCGCAAATATCTACAGGTTGTCGAGTTTCTCGGGTACCTAGTTTCACGGTATAGAAGTGCCGCCGTCGACGGCGTAATTTATTTCTCGTTCAGGCTGAAGTTCGGGGATGAGGCACCTTTCATTCCAAACTTGGTGGTCGATGCATTTAATATTCTTGAATTTATGCAACTCCAATTACAGTCCTTCTCGTTCCTGTTTACCGACCCTTTCTATATTCACGCCGACATCTGCGTCTCTTTTCCTTCTTCCGCTAACTTCCTTCTCAGACTCTTCTTTGTACTTCGAGTCAGCATCCCATTTTCCCGTTGGCTTCTACCATACCTTTCTCACTCTTTCACTGCGGTTCTTGTGTTTATATTCACCCACCTTTCCACCACCAACGATATCAACAAACATCTTGATTATTCCGTGAAAGCCGTTCGGACTCGACTCGAGTGAAAAGTCACCCTTGAACCCACCCTAAAGTCTCTGAACCAAGATTCCTCACTCCCTAAAATGCTCTTTGCAGCAAACCAGTCATCCCCTTGGAGCTTTCTCTGTTTCACCATTCATCTCCTCTTCTTTCTTCGTGCACGTGTCTGCCAGCCTTAATTATTATTTAGTTTGAGCCAATGTAGAAATCCCTCTGCCTCTTTTCGTGTTTGTACAGCACACGAAATTAATGCCCTCCCATTATAGCGCAAAATTAAATGTGAGTTTGCATATAGAAATGCTGATTTATTCGTTTATTCTTCCACGGCGCGAGAAGCGTCCCAGAGGGTAACAGACGACAGAAAGCTTCGAATGGAAGAGAAAACCATCCCTGTGAATCTTCTTTCCATTATTCTTTGTCGACCCCATCCTGCATACCATCGATTCAAATTACCGCAAACTTGTTCGGGGACTATTGATTGAATACTCATTAACGGATGCTGCATTTTTCATCTTTTTCTTTTTGGCATAGTGGCAAAAAACTTCATTTCTTTCTAATTTTATACTACGTACATATATGTTTTAGCAGGGACTTTTCACAGACGTGACCGGGATCTTTTACATTATAAAAAAAAGAACATTGTGCAATTTTTTATTCTACTGAGTTATACATGAATTAAAATAAATATTTGCGCTTTACGTTAAGTATAAATTAAGTAGTTAATCGAGAAAATTGAAAAAGTTGATCGGGAAAAACCGGGAAATGACAGGGAATTTTAAATCTTTCGCCGAATCGCCACCCTGGTATTAGTCTACCCTCTAAATCTGAACTATCCCTATGCTCATTAATAAAATGAATGTATAGTGAAATGTTATTTTTATTCCTTTCGATAAATTCTATAGATATGATTAATTCGTATTCTCTCGCACCCTTCTTCATTTTCATCATTGAACTAGCCGCATCTAACTTTCTTGATCTGGATTACAAGAGACATTTGATTGGAGCTTATCGAGTGAACCACGATCGAAACAAGTTGAGGAGCCGATGAAACGAGCTGGAAACCGAATGACGCCAGGTAGCCTAGATCGATGTGTGATATGAACTCAATGAATGTGTTCATTAAAAAACAATTGGTCATTCCGCCGACTTAACTAATAAAAACCTATAAGCCTCCAGTGATGTGAAATAAAAAACAATCGCTTACATGATTCTTCCATGCTAAAATTTCTCCAATTAATATTGAATATTTGAATGCTTGAATATTTTCGGTTTTCGTATATAGCATAAAAAGTAGAAAAGAGCTTGATAGACAAATTGTGAGACTACTTTTATAAGCAATAATGATCATGAAATGTAACACTTTAGTAGCTATCCTAGAGTTTTACGACTTCCTGGTACCTCTCAAATATGCCATAAAGAACTCGAGATCAGTTCCGCATTCACCGCATTCGTCTCATTCATCTAATGTATAAAATTGAGGAATTATTTTCCTACTGAAAGATGCTAATAATTATTTATTTTCTTTGTTTCAGGTAAAAACCAGTGTTTCTTCCTACAAACTTGCTGAGCCTGACAATAGAACTGGTTGAGTACAAAGTAATACTATACAACCGGTTTACGCAGTAAGTAAGGAACGAAAAATTATAAAGGCCATCGGTGGCTCTATTCTTAGTCCTCGTTGTCTTGAAGACACTTCCTGGTATTGTAAGGACAGTTTACGGCATCCAACGAGGTACGGAGAAGATAGTAGTAGCAGTTTGCGTCCCGAAAGACGGTTTACGAGCTCAACAGTCGGGCTGTTGCCTCTTTACGGACCAGTTGTTAGATCTTGTGTGCGAAGGTTAGAAGGCTTCAGATGATTTACGCTCTCCGTTGACTTCTCTGGCTTCGATTAAATCCCTCCATTTTCGTTCTCTCTTCATCGTGAGAGTCAAGGTTGCTAAGAGAAGATTTTCACGACATCTCAAAACACCAAACAGAATCCAATTGGAAAAATGAATTCAGGGCTTATGAAAAGATTCCAGAGAGCTGAAAGAAAGAACTTGGGAACAACAATTCTTGGCTAAGGTGACAGAAACAAGTTGCACAAATCTGCCATGTCTGTTAGGGATCAATGCTGCATTTCAGAATTGATCAAACTATCTTTACAATCTTTCGTAACACTAGATGAGATTAATAAGCGAGTAAAACTTTTTTAATTGGAAATACAAATATAATTCTTTAGCAAGGTTACTCGCATGAGCTGAAAAGCTGATGCAGTTCAGAATTTTTCAGACTCTATCATTTTTCTCGTCGTTGCAAAATTTAAAGATGAGAATCCCTTCAATCCTGAAAAGGGCTCTCGAAGCCAATTCTTTCTCCAATTCCATATCTCTTCGGACAAGGAGTCCAGGGGGCGAGTGACGTGGCGCGATTACTTCAGAGAGAATTCTCGTTTATCTTCTTACTATAAATGACGCCGTTATTGCACGGCTTCACGGAGCGTTTGACATCTGAAGAGTAGGGGAGAAAGGAGGTTCTACTTTCTACTCTCGCGAGGATATATCAGGTCATAAGAACCGGTGCAGGCAGTCGTAGTTAACCTTAACAGTCCCATAAAAACGTGATGCTACCACCATCAGGAACCCGGTATAGTTTGCTTACTCGTTGCGATTTCGTTGGCTGTGAAAATCGTCACTCATTCGCAAAATCCCGGTAGCAGGGTCGTTAAAATTTTAGACATTTTTTTTTACCTCACAAACTGCCTCTTATGTCTTACTCAACGTTCAAATCGGATCATTTACAGACTACTGGAAATACTTTATAGAGTGGAAACGAATCGTATAAAGTCATGTAACTGCCGACGTAAAAAATCAAACTAAGAGTAAAATCCTAAAAGTTTTTAGAGTATGATCATTGCTACTTTCTAGTTTATCGCTCAATCTTGGCTTTATTCCCTGAAAACCGAGCTAAAAATGGATATTCTTTGCAGAAAAAAAAGTGTAAGGATTGAGATACAGTACAACCTCCCTAAGAGCGAACTCATGGGCGGTTAGGGGTAATAATTCCGAGAAATAGGGGGCCCCCACTACTGGGCCTCGAGCTCGGAAATTGCGCGTGTGTGCGAAATGTGTGTTTGAGTACGAAACCTCAAATAGAGCGAGCGGCCCGCGGTGATGAAAACGTAGCGTCTTTTTGATTAAATACGTATAAATACATATTAAATACATATAATATATTTTAAAAGTTCGTTACTCACAGAGTATCGGAAATTACTCTAAAATTATTTAAAATTTGTAAACTTTTTTGCACACAATATATTCAAAAATAAAACTGAGAATATTTCAACATGTGGACAAAAATACAATATATATGAAATACGACTGTTTATAGCGTACGTACATATTAAAAAGTGTACATATTATATGTATTTTAATTTAAAATGAAATTATAATTTTGTTTTCTTAAAAGTTTTATAAAAATAAAGCTGCCTTGTACTATATAGGAGTTAAAAGTATCAACAACCTTTAAAATATATTTACGAATTATTGTATGCAAATATAAGAAAAATAATTTTAATAAAAAACCATTTTCAATGAGAAAAAACTGAAATTAAGCTGCGCTCGGCTGCTCGCTCTTTTCGGGGTTTGCGCCCAATTCTCGAGGCAGCGTGAGTCACCGTGAGTAGGGTTTGTAGTGGGGGAAGCGTCCGAGCTCATCAAGGCCATTTTCGCTCTTATCGAGGTCGCTCTTAGGGAGGTTGTACTGTAAATAGAATTTTAATCAGTGATCACTTTATTTTAAGTTGAGAGCCTACAAATCGAAGGTAATTTTCGCTCGAATGGAAAATTGAACTCAGAAGGCACAGCTTTTTGTAATGAATAGAAATTATACATATAGAGACAACCACAACGATGAAAATCCCTATAGCCATTGGACATCTCGGCAACTCGCACCGAGATTCCACGGAGAATATTTCCGCGACCAATAGGAAGTGCCATGAGCATACCACTCTTGAAATTTCACAGCTCATTACGTACCAGTGGAATGCGGCAATATCTTCCTCGTTCTTTCTCTATGTCTCTCTTCCTCTATTTCTCTACTTCGTCCGCAGCTTCCTCTTTCCACCAGTCTATTTCACTTTACCTTACTCTTTCACACTCAACCCTTTTCTTTGCCCATAGTCAAACTGGAGACCGAAGAATTTGATATCGGATTATTTTTCCTTACACCCGAGATGGAAAGAATAAATGAAAAGAAGATGATTGGAATAGACTCTGGGGTATAGAAAGAAAGCATTTATTATGTAGGTCCTAAGAGAAATTTCTTAAGGACAGAGAACATCTGCGGAAGAGAGATGTAGAGGACTTCTGTAATTAAAGTTAATAAGCGTAATAAGAAATGAATCTGAAAAGGGAAATAGCTCAAAAGCGTCGACTTTTATAATTTCTTTCTTTCACATGACTGCTACCTTTACTTTTTTTTTTTTAACTTGAAAATTATATTATTATTGAAACTTGCGAGTATTTATAAATGTTAATAGTAATTTTATGACTTGTATATGTAAATTAATAGAGGAAAGAGAAGATTATACGAGAATATAACTTTGGATCCAAGAACTATTTGTCTCGAGCAGTGAATTATCGAAACTCTCGGAATTACATCGATGAATAATAACATTTTATGTCGATTTTCATACCCAAGTTTTACATCGTGTCTTTCTTTCGACATTTTACATAATTCCAACCATCCTTCGAGACCGCGATGGATCTTATCTATTCTATGAGATTATGAAGTTACGCGACCATCTGCTCAGCTCTCTTTTTCTAATTGTCTTTTTATTTCGTGAAAAGTTATGCAATGGTTTAATTTTCAAAAGAACTAATAGATGACTACTACAATTTAATTACAAAATCCAAAAGGAATGATTAAAGCATGAAATTTTAAAATCACAGTAAAAGCGCTTATTGCATGATAAAATCGTGATTTAGAGTCAAGAGTCCATTTAAAAGAGACATTTTTCTTAGGCTCTTTAAAAATTCGTTTTAGAACCTCTTTTCCGCTTTAATCTCAGCTTGCGATCTCAATTGCACAAGCCGAGTCAATAAAGTTTCAGATCTGCACCGGTAACGGTTAATTAAATAAAGTAATTGGACATAAAATGTTGCAGCTATAATAGTTAAGCTATTCTTCTTAGATCGATGCGTATTCTTCTTCTTTACGTTTTTACGCTCAAGAATTGCACTTTAATTGTCGCTTAAAAATTTTATGAAACTAAATCATATAAAAAAGATACAACATGATTCCAACTTGAAATTCATCAATTTTAGACCCTTTAAATAAATATCTTTTCAATTTTCAAGTTTGAAGGGTTCAGAAATCATGGGAGTTAATTGATGACTTTTTTTACAGTTTTATGAGTGAGACGACTTTTGAGCCAATCCAAAAAGTAAACCACCAAAATATAGAATTTCTATCTATATTTGCATAATTATTGTTTGAATGTTTAAACTCTTAGTAATTATCTATTTATACAATTATTATAAATCATTGTTTTAAACAAAATTTTTTAATCTATTTCGAAGTGAATTTCTGTTGTACCCCATATACAGAGTTTTTACGATGGCTTGATGCTCAAGTCGTTCGTAGCACTTGGCGATAAGACATGGTTGCGCGCGGTCAGGGCTGGCGAGCAGCTAAATCGCGAAGAACATAAGACTTGCCCGTAAAAGTTTTTTTATAGAGCTTTGACCTACGACCTACCTTGGGCTTATTCTCCTTTTCTACGAGCATGTAAGGATACATTTTGACATTGGTTGTGCCGATGATATTGCCCTGTAGCGGATTATTTTGTCCTGAAACAAGCACAGGAGTCAACTTCCGAAAATGATTTACAACCGGATCGTGACTAAAATGAAATTTCGTAGTAGTAAAACTGCTTCCGTGCGTCACTTTAAAAACGAGATGGTATATCGCAACCATTATGTGAGTGAACTTTCATCAAATTATAAGAGTGATAAAATGCTACCAATAAGAAAAATAAAAAAGTGATTTATTTTGCGTCCAGTGCTGCTACATACATCCTATAGAAAAACAATTCCATCAAGAGACAAGAGCTATAAACACTTCCCTTTTCTTTGCTATTGCTTAAAACACATTGCAATCAGTTCTTCTCGATTCTTCGACACATGTTCCTCATCAGAGTTCTGCCTCGCACATGCGTTTATGCAAGGTTTACGATTTACAGTTTACGATTTATAGTTTACGACTTGCTGCAAAGATTCTTCTCGTTTGAAGTCATGCAAACTCTCAGAGTTTGTTTTAGCGAGAACATTTGAATGAAGGCGTTGTGCATTGTTCTCGGCCGCCCTTGAGTTTCCAGATGCAAGCCAATCTTAGGGAGAAACAGAGAAGAAATTTCATTCGCATGCACCAAGTGAAGCGGTTGGTCGCGGGATATTGTGCGACATACCAATGAACGACCTCGCAGGGGCAGTGACTTTTCGAACGTAAAACGCCATAGTGCGGACGAGCATGTCCTACATTTGCTGGCTCGTAAAGAATCGCCTTGGCTGTTTGCCTCTTCGTTCCCTTACATACCGGGCTTTACACATGACTACGCGCCCATGGACTGGAAACTGGAGACTGGAGCAAATACATGGACGTTTTACGTACGACGTATGTTGCATGCACATAGTACAACCTGGCAGCTTAATGGATCCAAGATTTAGATTGTGAACGTTGCGTTACTAACAATGAGGTATTTTGCCTCTGAGCATTTTATCCTTTATCGCCTAGTTTGATTTATTGACACTGGAACTATGCACTTGCTTTACGAACTATTCAAACCTGTGCCGGTAACCACACTTTCAGAACAATAGAAGTTCAAATATGTAGAGCTCCTTTTCTGTTCGGAAAGAATTTATTTGCAAAAACACTTGTGGAAGAATGTCACCGTACTCAGTGTAGTAATAGCAGATACATATGTTTTGCTGGAAAAATTAGGTTTAGAATATAAGTAGCAGGGTGGCCAGATGTGAGGGAAATTTGTCTGAAAATTAGGGAAAAATTAGGAAAACGAAAAAGTTAAATCTTGTATAGTAGTTCAATCCTGAGTAGGATCGCAAGGAAGAAATTAAGTTGGATAAAAATAAAAGTATAATTTTTTTTTTTTCGTTAAAGAACTCTAATATTAATTAATTCATAACTCTTATTCTGGATTATTTTGCCAGGTGTTGGCTAATGTGAACGCAGCGACCTCATGTTAAGTTTTATAGAACCTTTCTTTGGATTAAAGGGTACTGAAAGAGGAACTTCAAAGCGAAATTGGCCGTGTGAAATTTCTCTCTGCAACAAAGTCACTCTCCTTCCTATTTCTTTTCTTTCTTGTTTTTCTCACTCTCGTTCTAGAATTTCCCTTTCATCTCCCTTTCTTTTTATATGCGATTCGCGTGAACCTGTCGGAAAGAAGGTATTACAAGACCATATGGCCAAAAAAACAAAGTGACGAAAGGCCTGTATTATACTGCCAGACAGGTCGTTCGGTGCGCGTGAAGATTGAATTTTTTACGAAAATAACTTTTAGCAGCTTTTTCGGTGTCGCTTTGGGAATTTCGAGGTTATTTCTCTTACCCGACGTGCTTTTCAGGAGCTGCCTTTCAGTTTTAAAATTTTTCTACATGTTTCATTTAAGACCCGTGGGTAATTTTAAAATAATTTTTACTCCAATGAATTTAGAGTAGTTCATTGACGATTTTGTAGCAGTATTAATAGCCTAATTGGCTTAAAATGAACGATTAGTTTATGAAAGGTTGTAGCAGCCATTTATGTTAAAACCATAGGTACATCGTAGTACGGACAGTTCGAGATAATTCGATATTGACTCGACTAAAAGCCAAGTGGTCACCCTTTTGGCTGTACTGGCAAAACTGCCATTTCACAGAGGGACGTTCTTGAATTACGTACAAGATTCTACAGAATTTTAACCAACTATTCACTAATCTAATTTTTAATTATCCTCATTTTTTAATTATTTAAAAGAATTTTGCGACATTTTTAGGGATTTTTTTTTTATTTTAAGGAATTTTATGGAAGCCGCAGATCATAGTTGCCAATTAATCAAAAATTACTTTTGAAAGCATTTACGATTGTCGGTCCATCTTCTACATGCTACCTCTAAATTTTCCGCTCTCCAATAATTTAAATCTCGATTTACAGTATTGGCATTACATAAATGGAAGTTTCAGTAGCAGAAATCCTTTGCTCGTAAAACAGTTGTCGCACGTTGAATATTCGCCTCCACGGATTTAAAAGTGCATTAGCGATTCCGTTTAGTTTTCAAGTGGAGATCGATAGCTTCAATGGACTTTCACACCAGTACATCCTTAAATGGCGCGAAAGATCGGTACAGAAAGTAGACCACGTGTAAGCCAACTGCGGATTGTCGTTAAGTCGAGCGAGCAGCTCAAAATTATGGCCCGTGCGAATCTCCGCCCTGCACTCTCGTACATGCGACACGGTTCGAGAAGTCGTAGTTTTCGCTCAAGTCGACATTGTGATTTATGTCATGCGAGCATCCGTGACACTGTTCGCCTCTTTTGGCTACGGGCCCAACTTCTTTTCTTTCTTACTCTCAGTTCCATTTTGTTTTTCACTTTGCTTCAACGGCTTCTTCCTACAAATTCCATTGTACATTTCACTGATGATAATTGTCTAATAGGTTTCAACAGCCGACGGAAAAATAAGGAACCTATATGTCAGAAGCTACGTCAGTTTTCGAAAATTATAGCCCGCATTGAAGAAGAGCCATACGGATATCTAATTAATGCCTCGAGTCCCGTTCAAGTGACTGGCTTTATGAAGCCTCGGAGATAATAAGTAATTCATGATCAACCCATTAATGGTCGTGCGCGACCCTTAAAGAGGGTTTAACGACGTATATTTTGCATCATAGGCACTCTTTGAGTGCCTCATTATAATGGTACTTCTCGTGCTGTTTTATGAATGATAAGTACTACCGAGAATCGACCACAGAACACGAGTGTTTAAATGTTCAGTGCTCTTTTACTTAAGAAATTCTTAGTTCATTCCAAATTACATTCATTAATAGAAACTCATTACAGTCTACGACAACTGACATGTTTGATCTCTTCAGCTCAAGTCTGCACTCAGGATCCTTGTAGTATTTGGAAGAAGAAGTTTAGATCTAGATTAGGTATTCTCAATGAGGATGGATGTCAGGAGAGTGTCAGGGCCCAGTATCAGTTACTAGGCATTGATATAGTTACTGGTATGTGTCTCCATCATGTCCACGTTAGGCCAAGAAGTCACGAGTCATACGCAGTCACGTCAGGTAAACGTGTGGTGCAAATCCTCTCAGCGTGTCATTCGCTTCATGCATGAATCGTATGAGCGTAACCATATGTACACGTATACGTATTACATTCCCATACTTGGACTCTATTCCAGCACTTCTGCTCTCGTATGACATCCATAATGTCTATCTATTCACTCGACCCAGCACTGCTTCTGACAGCGTATGAATTCCAACTTGAATATGTATTGTCAACGCCAAATTATTATATACCATGCAACTCGTCTCTCTTCCTCTCCAGTTCTGCGACCCGCACTATTTCTCTCTTTCAGTCCATCAGCTCTCTCTCTCCATTTCTCCCTCCTCGTCGTCTGAAGATCCAGTACCGAGGAACATAGTTTAATAACATCCGCCCTTAGACTCCATCGTTTCATTTGAAACACCGACATCAAATTTGGTCAGGGGAATGATCCTTATTTAACTATGTTTAGTTAATCGCTGCCAGGTTTGCAATCTTTTAGTTTGATGGATTTCTATCAAAAATCAGAGAGCTTCTGGGTTGACTCTTGCAGCCTTGTGATTTGCATCATCGCTCTATCAACCCGTCCTGCAATGCTTCGTTTCTCCCGCTGGCTGCTCAAATCGACACGAGTGTAGGAGACAACGTATTGACACCCTCACCCTCCACCACTCATCCTCGCCATTTATCCTGAATAGAAGCTCCAACTACCGCCCGCTTCTCCCTGCAAGCATAGACACGACGGATACATATTTCACGGTGAACGAATCGATGGTATATGTTTTACCCATCACGTATTCTCTCTCTCTCTCTGTGTCTCGGTCGCCCTTCTCTTTACCATCCCACCCTCTCTATTTACCCTTCTACTGTGTATACTCAGCACGCCAGACGTAATCAGGCACGTTCTAGCACGCATATCACGCGCGAATAAGGGTACAGTTCGAAACTTTAATGACAGGAAAATTTAAATTACAAATATCGATGCCAAGAAAATTTCAGAGGCTCTCTTAGAATTGAGCTGTAGAGAAAGCTAAGAGTCCAAGTTTTGTGAAATTAAAAAGTGATCAATCACATTTTGTATGTAGTTCTTTTTTATTGCATTACTATTTACCCGGCAAATCTTAAAATTTTTAATTTCAGTTCAAATTCATTCAAACGTGCAGTATTGATTTCATATACCTAACTTGAATATTAAGTGAACACGTTCTTAGCGTTAGTTCCGGCTACTTATTAAGACGCGTATGATGGTCGTCTACATTTTCATTACGATCGTGTTCCGCGCACATAACGCGGCTTAACTTGATCTTGATTGCCTATTACAAGAGATATTCCCTGCAAACGATGCTCGCAAAGTTGAAAGTGAACATCAAACAGCGACATCGAGATTTCGATTTATGACCGAATGTTTTCTGGAATCTGTGTTTGGAATTAAATATCGGCTGGGCAGTGAAAGTACTTATGTCACTACTCGTTTTCCAATTAACTGTTATTTTTTGACTTAAAAATGCATCATCCGAAATCGTTGATGGTGATTCAATTGATTGATGGTGATTCTATTGATTCAAATTCACAGTATTTATTACTTTTATAACTTCAATGCTTCTGGCTTCATGTTAGTCGCAAAGTAATTAAGAATTCAATGCACCTAGAAATTTCGGATCTTTCCTTAATTATCTATTAATGCACTACGTGGGAAGAGAGCAGGCTCTTCTCTCGAGTAGAAACGTCTCTACGCTTTCTTTTCCTTATTCAGTATCTAACGTCACGTCCCACTCATTCTCATAGTTACAAATTGCTCCCTAACGAGTCTGAATATATCAAGGTCCTTAACAAGATGACGTCACAACAATAACAAACAATTGTCGCATGCCTGTTCATCAGAGTTAGCTGCACCCTAACGAAGTCAGACGTGCATCGTATTATTGGCAAAGTACAATTGTGGAACTGGATGACTGTTGCACGAGGACATCTGCAGAGAAGTAGAGTGGATTAATCTTCAGTTAACCAGACGCGGCATCTTGAGATTGTTAACCTTGTCTTATGAGATGTCAAAAAGATAGAATTTTCAGTTATTAGTCTACTTGAAAGAATAATTTTAACGAAACATTATCTATTATAATTTTGTCTGGCGGAAAGCTTAGAAAATTAATATTAAACCTATCCACTCCTGCAGTTATTATTCTAAACCAAAGAACCCACCAATCCTCTGGGATTCACAAGTTAGCTTAGACCCGAGAATTATAGAACATGATCGGCTTTCCGTGATGAAAACCACGTATCTTCTAATCTTCTTGCTCGAGGATTATACCATCAGGAAGAAGTTTATAGTTATTCAATCTTGAGTTTCGCACCTCTTTTGGTTTTAATTCATGTGGTTTTAATTCATGAATTATTTCATCGATACGTTTTCCTGAGTAAGGAATCAGGTATAAGGACGAGTTTAGGACTGTCCTAAGAAACTGTAAACTCTCTCCCGAAGGGTGAAACGGAAGGAGAAGGACCTTCCTGAAATTCCTGGATGGTCTGCAGAGAGGAAGAACAAGATAAATTCGCGGGTTTACGGCGCCCTTAAAGTTGCGGGAATCTCTTTAACGACCTGGCAGGATGCCACCGTGGAACCTCCTGCGGGAGTTTCTGAGGATGCATTGACGTTCGTATGGTGAAGAGGATGAAAAAGAAGCGGAAAGGGACACCGAGTGAAACAGAGATAGAGAAAGAGTGAGTAGTAGCGGTTATCATTCATTTTCTCTCGAGTGAGCGAGTTCCGAGACGGCTCTGTTAATGACAGTCGCTCGAAATTACTGCGGAACTTCTCCTGGTTCTCCAGGTTCTGTATAGTATAGTCTATAGAGAGAAAGAAGTTACCGTAGAAGAACGGGAAAGAGGACCGGAAGATTATCTCCGCTGCCGAATGGTTTATGCTCGTGCATCTTCTTTTTTTTTGCTCTAACCTTCCTTTTCAACTCGTTCTCTCTTTCCAGCCACTCGCCTTGCCTCAGAACCACCGTCCTTGAGAATGCTTTATCTCACCGTTACCCCTGGTTCCTGCATTCCGAGATCGTTACTGTCGAACTTAATCTCTCTTTCTTTCGCCTTGCGCGTCGACCTGACTAACATCATATTTCGGAGATAGTAGATGTCCGTGAAAAGAACTCTCTTTCTTACTTCAAGTGGATTATTTTCTTAATCTGGAAATGGTTCGTATCTAGAGTTAAATATGTGATTGTACCTTCGCTATACATATATAGTAGTGTACTCGACTCCACATAGATAGTTTGAATTAATCAAAGACTACTTTCTTCCAAGATTTGTGTGGTCACCCTGAAAGAACTAAGATTGTTGGATTCTGGAAGGGCAGCATAGCTGATTAATTCCAGAATTCCGTGAAACAGCTGCAGTATTTTGCCGCCAACAGCCATAGTACAACCGATTTCTCTCCCGTATACGGTTACCAGTTTGCTTGGTGTTATGAATGAACAGAGTCGGCTTTGTGCAGCCTCCGCCGTCCCACCCACAACCTCCTTCCATCTACAACCTACACTACACTAGACTTTATGAGAGTCGTACAGAGAGGTTTCCACAAACTCATTGTAGCATCTCCGTCTGCTTCTCTCTTCCTCTCCCTTTACGTTTATCTATCTATCTGCCTCTCCCTCCTCATCTCTCAACAACAATCGAGCGCCAGAGGGAATATGATGGGTTGAAGCTGGAGAGAAACAGAAGCACTTGGTCCCTCAAGCCCTCCCGCTCTTGTCATTATTAAAACGTCGACCGTTGCTCAAACAAGCGTCGGTTGCGGATGCCTCCTTCAAAATATAGTCTGACTTGAAGGAGTTAAGAGGCAGTTTTTATACTTTTAAACTCCTTTCTATTTAATCCAGTTTTCTTCATTATATCTTCCTCCTTCTTTTATTTTCATTTGGATAAATTCATGAGGTAGTAAAGGTTTAATCATTTGACTTTTACAGACCTTGGGCAGATCTTTATCTGGCGCATTTGAAGTTATATGCAAAAAGTAATTTTGTGAAATTTAAAGTGATGTATGCTTTAGGGATCGTCTATAAACTACGTTACCAATTTATCATCTGGAAATGTACTGAACGTTAGCATATTGTAATGTGATACACAAATTTTTTTTAAATATCTTAGTGTAAAACCGCATGGCTCCGGACTATGACTCAGCTATGTAATTTACCGTGGCCTTTTACCGAACTCCCGTCCCCTCTAAACAAACCATGTGGTTTATGCAAGTTCCCTTACAGAGAAAAACGTTTAGAATGCTATTGTGATCGGCCACATAAGTGCAACCGCATTGTGAATTTCTACATTATAGTGCAGTTTCGCATTTAATGTGCCGATAGTAAAAGGACGACCTGAACTGCTTACCGTTGTCTCTGCAAACCCATAAATCTCCTAACTGCTTAAGCGTAAAGCTGCGTTATTTTTATCCTTTTGTCTCTATAATTCCCGTTTGTAAATCCTTGTAAATGCAATTCTGAATCGGTAGATTTGAAAAGATTCATTATATCGTTTTTCTGTCATTAGAAGTAAACATTAGTAATAAATATGTAATAAAAGTAATAAATTTATGAAGTGAAAGAATCCACAGTGTCATCAGCCTGGACTTATCTTTAATGAGGTAATTTAATCGAGGAATATAATTGCATATCACTGTGGGACTATAACTCTTCTGAAGGAGTAAATATGTGGTAAATAAGTAAATTGCATTGCATTTGCAACTCTGTTTATTCACCTGGGACTGGTTTTCCTTGAACTGAATAACTATTTGATGTCCATTGCACAGTGCTTCTCAACTGTCTGACTTTATAGTTCTGAAGAATCTGTTAAAGATTTAGCTCAGTAGCAAGCATTAGTTTGATTGCTTTTAAGTTGAAGTAATTAACGTTTCAGTTAATTTACATCAGTTTGCATAATTGCACATTTGCGAAATTTTATCGTACATTTTTTAATAAACAGAAGAAGCTCAAGGTTTTTCTATATCTCATTTAGAAGCTAGAATCGGTACTAGAGAACGTTTAAGCTTATCCAAAGCAAAACTCTGAACTTTAGTATCATATGTCATGATTAGTAAAATCGGTTAGTATTGAACACCAGAGTTACAGGTCCTGGGCGAGTCATAAAATTCCTTCTAAGTTATAATAATGCCGTTAGTCGAACTTGCCAGGCTCGACGAACTTTTAACCGTGAATAATGGAAGAGTCGCTGTTCCGACGCGATTATTTCCAAAGAGGAATAGCCTTGTGAACACCCTCAGCTCTCGATTCTGCTTTAAACCCATGTATGTCTTTGTCAACTTGATTGGGATCTCTACAAAGAACTGATATTTCTGTACTCTTTGTAGAAATACCGTTCTTGGTATTTTAATGTCCCTTTCAATACATACATCAATGACACAGGTGCAAGGAATCGATGAAGACATTGCTTTCAAGTAAACTAAGTAGCAAGCGTAAATTATGAATCGCAAAGTTAATTGATTTGTGAAGAATGTTGAAAATTTCATTTAAATTATTGTTTATCGTGATTATTACTTATAAAAAGCAGGAGAAGTTTTAATTACAGTTTACGATTTGTTGCTTGATGCTTGAACTAAATCCTCACCACATTATTTTCCACATGCACACAACGTAAACTTTTTCTGCAGCTATAAATGCATTCCCAAGTCGTATATTGCAGCAAAGAGGCAAAAATTCCGCATCAATTTATCGAAGTACTCACTTAGCAAGGAACCGAGACCACCAGCCGTTGCGTGTTCTTTACTAATGTTATTAAAATGTCATGAAGGGTAATTAAGGCCGATTGAGATGATCAAAGTCTAGGGATGTTCTTCGCGAGACAAATTAAAATGCAGGATGGGCTTCGAGATCTTGCAAAGAGACGGTATTAAAGGAGAAATAGGGGATAAGGAAACCGGGAGAACTCTTCCGCCTTTAGAGGATTTGTAGAAAATCGCTGCTCGCTTTAATGCGTTTAGCGGCGGTAATGTGCGTTTCGAAGTCGCTCCAGGAAAGGCTTGAAGAACTAAAGCTAACCTTGCATCAACTGTCGATCGTAACTCGCTCCGCGAATAAGGAAAACAGCGGGATTCACTGATCCTGTTCAGTGGCGGCAGTACTGAAATTTAGAAGGGCTACAGAAAATTTTCAACATTTAGAAGTGTCTAAGGGACTGAACTGAAAAAATGAGGAAATTTTAAGGACTCTAAGCAGAGATTGGTAGAAGGGTGAGAAATGGTGATGGAAAGGAAATGAATAAGGAGAGATTAGAAGGAAGAATTAAAAAAAATGGAGGTAAAATGATAAGAGGTCTGATTGATAAGAAGGCGAGAGTGATGAATGCAATTCTAAATGATGTAGATATGGAAGAAGAGGATAGTAGCGAATATGAAGAAAGATGATGTTAAGGAAAAGGAAGTGGAAAAAAGTTTTTGACAAAGGAGGCATGCTAGTGGATTTAAAAGAAGTTCTATAGAAGAAGTACTTCAAGTTTGTTTAGAAAGAGTAATCTAATCTTAAAGTTAGTCCCTCTATTCAGTCGCCACTGGTTATAATGTCGGCTCCTCGCATAAAGAAGTTCTAAATTGGTTCGATCGCAAAAGACATCAAGTCGTATTTCCTGCGATTGATAGAGCTGAAATTTGTAGATAGTATTTTAATCGCTGGTCAAGATTGATAGGAGGCTTGAGGACGTTTGAGTTAGAAACGCGTGTAAAACTAACGATCCGGAATGTAGACTTTATCGGATTCAACATAGTTTGTCAACTAGGAAGTGTGGTTAGACTTCGGATCGTGATCGGAGTCTAGCAACTTGGGCAATTCGTCCCTCGAGAGAGTGGATGACCGGAGTAGTAATAATTCATTAGCGTTAAGGGAATTGAGACGAGACAGGCGACTCAGGATAAAGAAGGTGAACAGATACTGGTAGCGCAATCACTAATCACATTTAAGAGATCGTGACACCCCATTTCAACTAAGCAGCGCAATTTTATATTTTCTCCCTCTTTTGCATGTCTTTATCGCTTCTCTCAAAAGGAAACAATCACTTAAACACTGATCGAGAGTTCTGGCTTAGAACAAGGTAACTATAGGGTAACTTACAAGTAGTTTTGGCAACTATTGTCATCAGCACTTTGCTTTACAGAACTTCGGTTCCGGTGATTTTCTCTTACGAAACTTCCTCAATGTAGTTAAGGATAAGATAACTTCTTGATGATGAAGTTTGGTTCCAGAAAAATTGAGATAGATATTGACTAGAGACTTGTGGTAACTTTATGGTTTGATCGGTTTTTAATCAATGACATTTTTCTGTTTCCAGACTTGCTACGAAATGGAGAGGTACCTGAAGGACGAGCCGAAGTTACAATCTTATAAAAAGTTACCTACGGAACTCGACACCGCACCTTGGAATATGTTCAGGGCGCCGCCTATATCGTGGACAGCGTCCACTGGTGCCACGAATGGACAGTACGAGCCTGCGATCAAAATGGAGGTGTGTAAAGGCATATATATATGCTTTCTAGTTTATGAACCAGGAAGTTGATTTAATTTCATTAAAAAATACGTTGGATTTTTGGAATTGCAGGTTACGACGACTGACGAAAGGGATCCTCTCTGCCTAGAAGATATCAAATTCATTCCAGGCGACCACAGTCACAATGGCCGCGACAGGGATCTTCTAGACCGGCATTTGGACTCCTTGTCGATGTCTTCAGCGAGTTCAGCATGTTCAGCCCTCTCTTGGGACAGTTCTCCTTCCCTCTCGTGTACGGCTCTTATCTTGAAGAAGGAGCCTAGCGAAGATCTCGAAGAGGATGAAGAGCATGAGGTTTGGAAGGTCTTAATCTCACATTGATACTAAAGATTTGATTTTTGGGTTGAAACTTGAACTTACAAGCTTTTTTTCATTTAGGAAATCGAAGAGGACGATGATAGTTTATGTGAAGGCGAAGGTCAAATCTTGACGCCACCATCGAGTCCTGAGTCAGGCCAAGGTCATTCCAATTCCAGTCACTCGTCGAGCGGAAGTTCGATGCTAGACGTACACAACTTGAACCTCCATGGAACGGGTGGAAGGAGTGCTATTGTCAGGGTGACTGCCACCAATGCCCAAAGTGTCGCAAGGTGAGATCCTAAATTGGAAAATGTCTAATGACTCCCGTGTTTAGTGTACTTTTATTTATTTTAACATATCTAAAATAGATCAGCTTTCTCGAGTTTACCTTTAACAAAAATTCTTTTCTCGTTTTGCAGATTAATCTCGGTAGCGACGAATGGTTTCCCAACTGTCGCGAGCACGCAACACGCACATGTAGGAACAGCGGCAGTTGCATCCGTGGTTACGAATAGGCACCACGCAAGAAGTCACGAACATAGTCCACCGGACACTAAGCGCAGGATACACAAGTGTCAGTTTCCTGGATGTAAAAAAGTCTATACCAAAAGCTCGCATCTCAAAGCCCACCAGAGGACACACACAGGTAAGTGACTAAATTCAACAGCCCCAGGCTATTCTATTTTCTCTCCATTGTCCCTTCTACAAAGTACCTGAAAAGCTTTCGTAAAGGCTTTAAATGCTGCTTTTTAGAAATCAATAGACTTTTCCATTATCGCGAAAAGCGGCCCCGCGACTCGCACAATATTCAATTCCACTCTTTGAAGTTACTCTAATACCTTAGTGAGTGCAACAATGCCTTTTTGCAGCGCTTTATTTGTTTTCGAGAATCGAGGTATAAAGAAATATAAAAAATAAATAGTAAAAATGTAAAATACTAGCTTTATGTATTTTTGTTAATACATAATTGGAAACGATGTGAACAGAAAATAGATCTGAGTGGTATTTTTCGTAAAAGCAAGTCAAATGATGGGTGATGGAATACTTTCCTTCAAGAATCAATTCCCTATTTGTTGTCTTCTTTTAAACATCTTCCCCCACGTTTTAAATAGTGCATCATTTTTTTTGTCCAGATTTTCACAATTCGGTCTCCATAAAATTAAAGTACTGGACCGGAGTGATTCTAAATTGTGATCGCAAAAATATGTAGAGAGCGTGCAGTTATTTTTTAATTAAAATCATACAATACTTTTATAATTGTTTAAATGAGGAATATTTATCGTACATCATATAAAATTTATATTCTGTACACAGAAGGCGACCTTTCACGCAAATTCTAAACGTTGCAGCTCTAATTGGATCTGTTATCTGTGTTTAGTGTCTCCAGAATATTTATCCCGTAAGTTATGCCATAAACGATGGCGCAAGCGCAAAAATGATTCGTGGGTCGTAGGCAGAGAAAATCTTGTATTCGCCACCCTTTTCAGCGTAAATAACGGTGCATAATTAATCAAAAAGTTGAATCGAAAGGGAAACTCAGTCGGGTTTCCATAGTTGCAATGGAGGCTTCGCGAAACACACACAAGTAAGAGGATTTGCTGGTGGTTGTCGGTAGGTAAAGGAAGACAAACGTGATAATAATGGCTACCCCTGTTAGCTGGAGTTAGTAGAATCCTCGGTCGTGGAGGGTGAAATGTACAATGTACTGAAATTAGGAAGGAAATTTAACGTATTATGGTGTATCACGTAATTAGAGATCGAAGATTAATGTTTACCACGTGCAGTGTTCATATTAAAATAATACTCGTACACAAATAGTAGGAATTCTTTCAAATGTATTACTTTTTCACGTTCTTAGCTGCTTAGACATTAAAGTTTGAATTTACGACATATTTGGTAATTCATTTAAAGGTAGTTTGAATAGCTATTTTGATTAGAAAGACTTGCTTTGTGAATACAAACACAACATCCTGGTTTCAAAGGTTTACCTCTCGAATGCTGATTATTGAAACAAGATTATTTCAAAAGCTCAGAGAAACCTAATTTGCCTCGTTGCAAACAGAGTTGTATCCGCAGACTGATGAACGTTATTCTCGAAGAATTTTAAAGCCAGAACACGATATTACCGAGTGTTACTCTCTTCCTCATCCTCGTTCTCATGTTCGCGGTCTTTGTGGTAGACGGCAGTGGCGGCAGGACTATAATTAACGACTCACACCCTTAGCAGAATAGTTCTCTCTATGTTTTTTCACTCTTTCCTTTACACTGTAACTGTGGTTTTTGTTGCACCATGTTCATCAATACCTTCAGCCGTGGGCAAAATTTCGATTTTTAGATAGAAACTTTGTAAGCAGAGATCTCTATACATCGTTTCAAAAAGTTCACTGACCTCAGGAAGTAAGATTTGTTAATAAATAGGCGACTATTAAAATTGGTAGTTTCTTGTTGTATTATTGATTAGAAACAATCGTATCAAGCATTGATTTTCCTGTTACTCAACAGTCTACCGAGAGACTTTTGAACTGACAAAATAAACCAGAGGGAATAGAACAAGCAAGAACTGAGGGTTGGAGGTGTCTTGAAAGTGCTTCGTAACAGTAACGACGAAGATAGATGAAATACTTTGATCTCAAGGCGAATCGAATTTCACGTTGAGCCTGAGGAGGTCGCTGAGGATCAGACGAAACGAGCAGGATCCCATCTTCAAGGCCATGAAGCTGGGCAACGGAGAGATTCGTTACGAATCCGGCAGAAAATCTTTTTCTTCCTACTTCCGTGCCTTAAGAATCTCGAGGGTAGATCTCAACCACGATATCTCAGTGCAAAATCCACGCAATCTGATTAAGTACTGTAATTCCCAGTCAAGGCAATATTCAATAGCTCCTAATTTGCGTCTAACAAGCTACGAGAAGTAGCTCTATGCCTTGATCTAACAGATCCAACTACGTTTGAACATCTGCTGCCATTTAGTCAAATATTTTATCACAAAGTCTCTAACTATAGCTATAGAAAAGCTTATTAGACACTTGTTAAAAGAAACTTTCTTTTTCATTCATGGACCTAGTATAGACGACTTTTATATCTCGAAAAAAAGTAAAAGGCACTTAGGTGATTGAAAATGGAAGTTTCACATTCGTTGTTGAATATCAAGTTACATGCAGTGCCGACGACCTCGGAACAAATCCTACTTCCCATTTTCCCTGAGGGAAAATGGGGATATCGACTGTTCCACGCACGTCGAAGTCACACGGCATATCGGGAGAGAGATTTTCAATTACAGACACTTTCTGCTCTGATATTCCATTCTCGGCACTATTGTTCTCGTGCACTGTCCCGGCAGGATTTTGATCCTTCGATACCTCTAGTATGAAAGACCTCTTGCTCGGAAATCGGTCTATACTCACAATCATCCTCTATTGCAAATATTGCAAGCGGATATGTTTGGTATTAACGTAAATAAATACGAAAATCTCTCTTTGCTGCTTTTCGAGCTCCCGTTCAATTTAACGACTCTTTAAGTTCACATGATATGCGTACTTCAGAAAGCAATTGCAGACGAGTAAAGCGAAAACATAAGAATATTGAAAATATCATTCCACTTAAGGTACTCCTCTCGTTTGACTTGGTGGAGATGCTGAGAATCAATGAAAATTTCAAAAATTTCTTCTACGAATTTGTCAAATTTCTTAAGTCCGTTTTAATATTTTTCTACCTACTGACTATCCTGACCAGCTACCTCTACCAATTTTGAATTTTACCCAAAAGGTCTTACATCACTATTCAGACTCTTTGATTAATGTAATAAGAAATCATTATATCCTCAGCTTTTGAGAGCAACGTCCTCTCGCTGTCTAGCATGCCAAAGATTGTAAGCTCTTTGATATAGAGAACGTAGGACTTAAGGGATGCTTAGCAACAAGATGGAACGTTACTCTCGCAAGCCATTCGAATCTCGGCTTCCAGGAATGAGTAGTCGCAGTGGCGTCTGGAGAACGATCGAAAATTTGTCGGTACATTGATTTCGAAGGATGTTCTTTCCAGGCATGATACTTAATTCTTAGAACGTGATTCAGACTATTTCTCTAATGCCATTCGTAAATAATGGTTTAAGGGAAGAGAATCCGTACTTATAGTCGCGTACACTAACCAAGTGCATCTGTGCGATTGAATGCATATCCTTTTACGTTAGACCGCAAATTCAAAGTCCTCTTGATATACCGCAGGCGCCTGCGGTCAGGTTACGAGAGATCCTTGTATCCTTGGCGTTCAATTTTATGGCTTGAGAGCAGAGTCAATACACTCCAGTCGAGCATTACGATTCAATGCCACTCTTAGTCATCAAAGAAAGAAGTTAGAAATCGATGATGCAAAACGTTCTCAGGTCGTTGTTCGTATTTTACAAGGACGAGAGAAATCTAGACATGAAACTTATTCTGAAAGTCTTTAGACATATCGCAATCTGATTGGATGTCTGAGTGAAGATCTGGTTCTGGCTCTAGTCATAAATTTTGGTTGTCCTTCGGCCGTTGACGTGATAGAAGGAATGCTATATCGCTGCATGCCGACAGACTTAATAAAATGCAAAGACGACGAGCGCACACGTTGCCTCCAAGGCGGACTGACATATCGACGCAATACCAGACTCGGCCCTCTCGACGTGCTAGGTATCCAGGGTGAGACGGAGAAGGATCGCCTTCTGGACGAGAGGCCAAACTCTATACTCAGCAACCGGTAGCAGACGTGGCTATTTCGAATTCTTTTCAAGTGAGAAAAAGCAGGAAAAAAGACAGCTAACATTCTTCGACATTTATCTAATGCAAAAAAAAGTCGTTGCAATTATTTTCCTTGCTTCTAAAGTATCTTAGTTCGTTAAATAGGTTTTTTTTAAATAACATCTTTGTACAAAGCTAGCTCTGAATTTAGAAAAAGCGAAAAGGACCAACACAAGATGAAAACCGACAATCGAAAAGTTATAATCGATCACCTGGTTGAAAGCACACTTGTTTGAATTTGGGAGATAAAGAGACAAAGCATATCAGGGAAAGTGGTCAAGCTTTTCAACCCAGCACATGTCGTTAGGCGAGCACAGAGGGACGGGAAACCCAAAAGTGGAGGGGCTAAAGCGTTAAGCCGTCTTGTTTAATATGGCTTTATTACATAGCAGGCAACGAACCGCCGGGGGCCATTATGTGGTGATAAAATGCGCGACGTGAGAGCGTACATTGTATTATATCTGCCAGTAGTTGGTCGTATGTGTGCTCGTTTCGATATACGTATAAACGTCATTCTGTGACAACACGTGTGTACACGTTAATGCAAGCTTTAAATACAGGTGCCTCTACCTATCGCGTCGACGGATAAAATCCACTATCGAGGAAGCGCCTGTTTTTCACGTTTCTAGCTTCGCTCTTCATGCAGACACCTGATGAAATGAAATAATTTTTAATGCAATTTCTATTGTGAGAGTTTTAATTATTTTAATATCAGAACTACAATTTCGATTACGTTACACGAAACTGATAAATTATTTTTTCAGTGTTTTATTATTTGTTATTTTATTTGAGAGCTTTCTTGCGTGGGAGATATCGCGTTACAAGGGATGAACGCTAGAAATAGGGACGTCTCTTCTAGCTTATGAAACGCATCTTGAGACTATTCTTTAGCTACTTTACTTCAGGCAAACTGTTGTAAAGATAAAAGTTTCTCAAGAAAGACTCTTTATTCTGTTTAACACGTGTTGTTTCTAAATTTGAACGCCGCAACCCCTTTGGAGTACTTGTCCTTTTTGCGTTTCTTCTGCACTTCGGGATCTCACATCTCGAGTGCTAAATAAATTTTCCTCCATCTCTGTCACCCTCCGCCCTTTTTGGTGTTCGTCACTGTCACGGGTTACTTCCCTCCAGCATCTAGTGTCGCGGTTCTGTAATACCTTCCTCACCAGAGGACACACGTTACCCTACCGCCATTTCTCTCTCATGGTTCAGGAATGGCAAAAGCAAAGATGGAAGAAGAGAAGCTGAAGTGGAAGAAGGAACGTGTACCGTATTTTCCGGGAAGTCGCGTGCCAGGAATGTTGGCCGGGGTGGATTTGGTTATGCGTTGCCACGTCCAGGTCGGATTTGTCGCCGTCACTGCGAGGAATATCTTCTGAAGAAAAAGGAACGGGTTACTGGTTTTGTTTAGTCTTTTGGACTCTCTCGCGCGTAACAACTTCGGTAGGAACAAAGTGCTGCATAAATTTTCTCCTTCGACGCGTGCAAAGCGGAAAAGATCTTCTAGCCTCACCTGCGCGTCGGATCTTAATAGGCCAGGTTGGCGAAGACGAATCTTCCTAGAAATTTATTGTCGCTCGTTCTTCTACTCGGGCAGTCGATTTTCTTCGACGCCTATTTACTCACCGAGAATCGAGAAATGTTTCTTCGCTTGGAAAATTGCTAGTGCAAAGTTGATGGGAAGCACTTTATACTCTCTGTCGTGACAAAATAATACATCATATTCCCTGTAGCTTCTAGAGAGAGAAGAACTTAGTAAAATCGAATTAATATTCTGCGACGAAGTAGAGAAATTTAAACATTCCTTTCGCAGTATGAAGTTGGTTCGCAGTGATGCTTTTTTTTTTAGCTATTTTATTTTATTTTTTGAAGAGTGGGTTTCTATCACTAATGTAAGTGATAGTTGGAGTCATATCTGTTGGCATTTTAATAATAATTTAAAATTGACGCACCAGTTTTGTTATAACTGTGATTTAAAGGGATGTTTTTTCACTAGAAGTTATTTTCACAGTGTACAAAAAATAACGGGAAAGAGGGGATTGTGAGCTATAAGGAATTACAAGTTAGCAATGGGTTCATCCTATGACGCAGAGTTGGGGGTGCATAAAAGATTCTAATTCCTGGAAAACGAGAAAATGAGGGATTGGAAAGTAAGGGTGAACTGTTAGCTAGAACCTGATCGCGTTTATTGTTGTGAGGTCGCCAAGCGATATTGCAAAAAGACCTCCATCAGTGGTGAATCATCCCTTCGCGTTGGTGGTTCGCAGTCATTCGCGTAGTCTCGGGGAGCCATGCCTTGCCACACTACTGCAAACTCCCTCAGCTTGTTAAGCTCAGTAACATCGAGCCACAGGTGGTGACCCTGCATTGTCTCTCTCCTTCGTGGCCTCATCAACGTCGACCCACCTTCTATATATTGCGGGAATGGGTTATTTACGGCTTAATAATGCGCCAACTCGCAGCTTCCTGGAACCCGGAACGTGACCCGTGGCTCGTGGATTTCCAGAATGTCGACATGTGAAGATATCACTCGTCACTTTCCAAGATTTCGTCAAGGTTCAAATACTTTATTAAGCCTTCCAGTTTTCATTATTTATCATTTCTTTCTCCTGCACATGGGAGTGTGTCTAATGGAAAAACATACGCAACAGAGACTTGTAATAAAAGTCTGCTCAGAGTCTGTGGAATTTTTCACGCATTCTGCCTTTGGTCTGCGTTTATCAATATCTGTTTTTATATTCTTGTGACTTTTGAATATACATCATTAAAATCACGGGCAAGGCCAAGTAAATTTCTGTTAGTGGTGAATATTTTTAACAATCACTTGCAGCAATGATACAAATTATGACCACCATCTGAATCTTTGCTATCCAGCAGTCTCTAACTCTCTAACCCCGATTTTTTTTCTGTTTCAGGAGAGAAGCCATACAAATGCAGCTGGGAAGGTTGTGAGTGGCGATTTGCACGCTCGGACGAACTGACACGCCATTATCGCAAGCACACTGGCGCAAAACCCTTCAAATGTAGGCATTGCGATCGTTGCTTTTCACGTAGCGATCACTTAGCGCTACACATGAAGAGACACGTCTAATCACGTGCTTATTAACCTCCTCGAGTCCGCGAGAAAGGAGTCTCGGAGTGACATCGATTTCGGGGAAGAGAATCGTGCGTGGACGTAGTTATTGTTGAAGGGCCCAAAACGGATCTCATTAAGTAGCTCGTCCCGCAATGCACGGTCAAGCTACGTGATTCGAACTCCACTCGAATCATTCCCGATCGATGGATCACCGGATCCTTCGTATGCAAACAGCTTCCGTTTTGCGATTAAGCTACACTTGATCGCCTAACCGTTTCACGGAGAATACTGCCTCTCGCCAGGACCCGGAGCCATAAACCTCCAAATGTGATAGTGTGTGTAATGAGCAATGCACGCTGTACTGTCCAACGTTATCGATCTTCCTCGTCATCGTCATAGCTATTCTCTTCTTACCGATACCACCCGCCATAATTCTCAAGACGTATGAAGCGCCTTTAGTCGTTCATCAAGTTTCTTATAATTCTTTCAAACTAAAACCTAACAATCGTTACTTACATCACAAAATTACTTCTTTTCTCTTTTGAGTATTGCAGATTAAAATTAAAATCATCGGTAAATGATTCTTAGGATTCTAATTTGAAAGAATCTATCATGTTGAAGAATTTAATGTTGAGTTGTGTTAAGTTTTGTGACTTTGCCATAAATCGATCGCTTTTACTGTAGGCAAGTGCCATAAGGTGACGTTAGGCATCCTTGAAAAGTCGCAAGATTCTTAAGAGGATGTTGCATCGATCAGATTTGTGTCTTTAGTCAGTTTCGTAAATATGGAAGACCTTTAGCTTATCTTTTCAAAAGTCTGGAATAAAAATAATTCTATTTGACGGAAAAATAAAATCAAGAGAATCTATCATGTTTTGAGTTCGACGTCTTCTGCATTCAAAGATTAATTCTTATATTTGCTTAGAGAAAATTGATTCTATCATGTTTTGAATTAGACGTTTTCTGCATTTAAAGTTTCATTCTTATATTTGCTTAAAGAAAATTAATTCTATCATGTTTTGAGTTAGACGTTTTCTGCATTTAAAGTTTCATTATTATATTTGCTTAAAGAAAATTAATCCTATCATGTTTTGAGTTAGACGTTTTCTGCATTTAAAGTTTCATTCTTATATTTACTTAGAGAAAATTGATTCTATCATGTTTTGAGTTAGACGTCTTCTATATTTAAAGTTTCATTCTTATATTTGTTTAGAGAAAATTAATTCTCAAGGATGTTTTCAGGAGGCTTAACGCGCCCTGAAGTTCACCTACAGTTGAGCGATTAAACTTTCGTGAAATCAACGCTTGCACGGTTCTCTAGAAGAGACCGTTAATCACTGCCAATTATAAAGTTAAAACCTCAAAATACTTTGAAGCTGATTAAATTCGATGGATTATGCAATATCCACTTTGATTTTTGAAATAAGCCGATGCGCGAAGGCGGAAATTTTCTATGATTCAAATTTATAAATTAGTAGCGAAAATTCGAGATTTGTTAATTGATGCTGCATGCAATATTTTTTCTAAAGCGAAAAAATATATTGTCGTTCTATATTTGCCTTGTTATAAATTTTAGTAGTTTGACTATGTGTTTTATATGTGTACAAAAATGTATGGGAATGATGATGTTAATTGAAATTAGTGAAATCATTTCAAAAGCAATTCGCTGCATTAGCATTAGCAATAAATTAATTACTTATAAAAAAATGAACAAAGTCATGCTTTAGACAAATTAATTGGGGTTCGGAATCGCGTTCTTGTCCCGGTTCTCAACGCAATGTTGAAAATATTGCGGCCGGCATTGAGATTAAAAAAAAGTTATCTAAAATTCTATCAACTGTCCTCTGCAGGTAGTTCGAGTTTCTCTCCGTCGCTAATCGTATATACCTCTGTAAAAAGGACTGAAAAGAAGTATTAAACGAAAGTTATTTTTATCTAGAATACACCAATACAACAATCACAGCCTCGGGTGCCAAATAATTTTTGAAAAACATTTTGTTTATTTGTGGGTGTAAAACTCGGACGAACTTGTCTTGATAACACGAGAAAGTTATGGCAGCCTTCGCGCTTATCGGCTAACAAATGTTTAATTTGATCCATTTTGCAACAATGGGAATTGGGAAGGCAGGCCAACGGAAAGGATGATTTTAACTAGTTTCCACCGTTGCAAAGTTTAACGCGAGCGCTTGTCATCCGCGTTGTAATCATGTTGCGTTTGTATAGCGGGGACATTTTCATGACCTTATTACGTCTCTCGCTCTAACGAACTTTCCAATTTAATTCGAGAAATTTGTCAAACAAAGTTTACTCCCGTCAACTTTGGAAGCTGCTCTTATGTTCCTTCGTAAACACCTTCTTGTATCGTTTTTGATGCAGTGAATTATCTTTGATTATTGAAAGTTACGATTCAAATATTTCTTATTACATCAAATGTTTTACGTAAATCTTTCATTTTCACTTACAATTAGTGATGCCTTTTTTATATTTCGTTGATGATTGTCATTGAGATCTCTCTCCTGCGATATTATTAGTTATAATCATTATGATTGATGTTACGTCTTAAATTCTATTTCCAACTAAAAATGTTGCTTCTAAAGCATGAAATTGTGTTTAAAAAAAATGTTTGGAGTGGCGCGGCCAAGCAATAGTTTGATCTTTGAGTTACATAATTAATTTACGTCGTATTTTCTGTTTACAGATATTTATGACAATGTTTTGTTCGAAAATGAGTTATGTATTTAATATAGTTACTTATTAAAATAATCAAAAACTTTTATATTTTTCTATTGATTTATACATAGTACAAGAATTTATTTTAAAGCTGTAATATTCTGCCAATAATTTTTATTGAAGAAAAAATTAATAGGAAATTTTTAATGAGATTTGGATTCAAATAATCCTCGTCATAAGTTTGATGATCTAGATTGACCAAAAATTAGAAGTACTTTTAGAGCATATCTACATAATGATAATAATTTCACTAATTTAGTTTAATCTAGTTTTCTTTTTTTTTTAAACATAATTTAGTATAATTTATTTTATTAAACTTAATTCAAATCATTTATCTTTAGCTTTTTAGTTTTAATTGTACCATCGTCTTTAAAAAATTATTTTTCTACGCATTAAATCTTGCAGTACAAATTTAGAATACATCATATTTATGGCGTATAATTTAAAAACACATCTCCTTATTTTATTGTAAAACGAATATACCTAAACACCAGAGTTAAGTGTTTAACATTTAAGTTAAGGTTCAAAATATGACCGCCAAGAAGGAAGCTACTTACGTTTCTCTGTTCCTATTTCTTTTCATCTTTTTGATTTTTGAAGCTGACTGGAAGTTGTGAAAATTCTTTTCTTAAAATTTCTTCAGGTTGTGAAGTGCTTGCAAGTCGCAAAATTACAGACGTTTGAAGTCCCTTTTTTCAAGAGTGAAAGTTTTCATCATAAGGATCAAAAGTAAGAAAATTTCCATAGAAAATTATTTTTCTTTCAAGAAGTTAATTGAAAATTATTTCTTATCCTTCCACTTTTCTAACTGCTAATTCAAAGTTGTAGGAACGGCATAAAAGGCCAGCTTCTGAAAAATGGTATGAACAAATTAGTGGAGTAAAGGTGAAGGGAAAAATAGACGAGAGCGAGAGATAAAATTGGGAAAGAGATGACTCGATAGCGAGAAAGACACAAAACGAAATGGGGCCAGTTAGCGTAATCGCGAGTCTTTCCATTTCATTGAATCACCAGTAACTCTCAATTCCTGATCGATCGATCGATCGATCGAATCATTGGTTGGAAGAGGACACGGCCGAAAAAAAAGCGACGATGAGAAGAAGAGAGAGAAAGATAAAATATAGAATATGTGTGCGTTTGTATGCCGTGGAAGGAAAATAGAGAGAATGAAATAAATAGTTTAGTATTGCGTTTTGTAGCGCACCCATCAAAACTAATCTGTAAAGAAGACTAACTTTACCTGAAGCGAGAAACAAAACGAAAGATAACTAAATTTTTAATGTTCAGTGGCCAAATAAAATAATTGATTCGCACGTAAACATAATCCATACGTACCTATTTAAAAAAAAAAACGTGCCAGCGAAACGCGTCTGAATTCACAATTTTTATGGGAGCCTATATAGGATCCTGTTTATACGATTGCGTGGGTGAGATATTTAAAAAAAAAATAGCGACAAGCGAGTGAGTTCAAGAGAGCGAGAAAGGGAACATTTTACGTTTGTATATCGTGCAATCTTTCTTTTTATCGGTGTTTCATTCTTTGTTACCATGTTCACGATTTATTACTGATAGTATTTACATTTTTAGGAAACGAATTAAGCCAGACGTCTTTTGATAGCCATATTGAGATCATTGATGTCGCGTTGCTTCTCGAAATGTTCATGAAATTTGCTTTTTACGAATCGAACCACCCGCTTATTACGCAAAATCGACAGAAATTTTTTCCCCTGGCGAGATTGCATTTTGGTTCGTTAATTGAAGTAAGAGACAAAAAACCGTTCACAAGCATTTCGAGAATCTCGCAATTTGTAGATATTATATGTGTACGCGAGAGAGGAACGCATTGTTTTAAACGATAACCAATTGTAATTATATGTAGCGTAGCTAGAATATAATTAGCCTGATAGATAGACCGATAGATAGGCAGAAGTTAGATAGACGGATAAATCTAGATCGACGGAAATGATTAAAAAATAGTTATGATAACTACAATAAGTACCTAAGGACTTTAAGGAAGCTTTTGGGGTTGCGATTTTGTGCCAGATTCGATCTAGGTTCGTCTTGTAAAAACTAATCGTATAGTTTTTCAGGTCTCATTTGTTCTTTTAGGACAAAATTTAGTTTCAATGATAGTTTTGAAACCAAATTAAACAATTCACCATTTTTTACATTTATAAACATTCCGGATGTATTGAAGATATTATTTTTTCAACAAAAAACAAGCAACGTAAGATTTGGAAAACTATTAAACGAGAAAGAAGGTGCTTTTTCGTGTTTCTGGTATACAATGATAAGCAAAATAAAAGCGATCAAGTAATGCAAAAATAGCAATACTTGGAGCCAAATATGAAATTTGATGTAATGCGTCGTCCGCACCCCGAAGTGGAGTCAAAACCCATGGTAATTGCATCCGACGTCGTCTCAGATATTTTCAGTCATGTTGTATAGTAATTGTAAAGCTAACGAATGTAATGATATAATATACGCGCAAAATACGTGAGCAGACGTGCACACTAATATACGAACATTTACCGAAACACATTCACACTAGAAGGTAGCTTTGTGTAAAAATAAATACGAAGTGCATGTATGTAAGTACGTGTGCATTGTACAGAATTGAGCGTAATTTTCAGCCCCAAATGACGAATGAATGAGGCTTAGGGGAGAGTTAAATGTCGGCGTGGTTTATCACTCCGCTATAATTAGATATATATATATATATATAAATATAAATAAAGAATATATATTATATATAATATGTATCATTAAATTCGAAGCAAAGTATGAAATTAAAATATAGAAAACGAGATTATGCAACCAATTATTCACGTTACGAAAAGTATTAATTATCGAATCGTAATACAAGGCGTCGTGATCGTTAAAAACCGCGCGAATCGTGTTCGATATTTTCGTTTTCTCTTTATGTACTGTCGAGAGATGTTATTTTATATTATATTATTTTTATTGTTTTTCAATGTCTTGAAGTCGAAAAGTTTTCAAATAAATTTTATTTTCCACCAGAACTTATCATTTCTTCCTTTCCCGAAACGTTACTTCGAAATCGAAATGGATCCGAGCACCTTGTATTGCTGAAACTTGAAGCCACTACAAATTAACTGATAAAACTAATATTATTTTCAGAAGTTCTCGATAAAAATGAAGATATAATTTTTAAAAATGATTAAGTTTAATAGTACTAAAATCACACGACGCATAGTGGGCCAAAAAATGTGGCCCAAGACAAATTGGTATATAACGGATACTTTCTTTGTTAAATTAAAGACGTCTTAATTCCAAAGAGATTTGTGAGAGTAAATTCTGCAGGATTATAAATACTTTGTTAAAAATTCAAAACAGAAAATGGAAAAACTAGTATTTTTATGTACAAGAAATGAAAAATCTAGACTGATTTATCCAGGGATTCATTTTTGGCTTCACTCTGCCTTTCTGTGAGATAAAATTAAAAAATGAAAGTGAATGTGAGTGAGTGAGAGAGAAAAATGGATAAAGTGGTATAAAAGAGTAGAGTGTGTACAAGTGAAGTAGGTAAAATAACGAGAGAGCAAAAGATACACTGTCTAAGAAAAGAAAGAAAAAAGGAGGCATTTGAAAAAAAAAACATGAGATACATATATTTTTAAAAAGTGACCTTTGGCATTTAAAGACTTGTAAAAATCGTGCAACGAGTTAAGTAAAACGTGGATTAAGGGCGCAATTTATTAAGAGGCGTCCGTCCTTCCCGTGTCTCTGCTTCACATACCATTTCTGGTACCCCTAACATACATCCGATCAAATGCATTCGTTCATAGATTCACCTAATTATAAAAAGACGCCCTTTGAAAGATCATTCCACCAAACCTTGCACAGAAAATTATCTTTTCTTGGGATGTTCAACATTAAAGACAAAAAATATGTTCTATTGAACCACCTAATGACCATCAATACGTGGAGAGAACTGGGCATTAATTAATATACCAAAAATAATTTAATTACAAATAGAATCTACATTTCTCATTTTTTTATCACAGATTTAAAATCTTTTAAGTGTATTTTAAAAGTTGTAATTAAAATATTTTGTACCCAGTTCTGATGCGAAAAGGACTTTTGTATCTGGCTGTAAAGAAATTAAAGTATAATGTAAGAATAATAGGAAATGTAGTTAAAAATAGTAAAGTATACGTTAGATTGAAAAATTACAGGGTACATGGAAGTTTGAAAGAGGTTCTCTTATTAGTTTTTACAGTGATGTAATTACGTTTGTGGTTTATTAATAGTTCATATTCATAGTCAAATTTTTTTGATATTTTAATTCATTTTATTTTAATGAGAAAGAATCATCTTCAGTTGGTTTCAAGGAAACAGAAAATCTTAAAAATACGAAATACTAGACTTAAGAAGAATGAATTATTTTTACATATACCTGCTAGAGCAAAAGCTTAAATTCACCAAATAGAACTAATTTTTTCGTCTCTTTAAAAACTAGAGAAAAGATAGATTCGAAAATACAATTTTAATTTACAAATAAATGAGGACTATAAATAAACAGGATTCAGATCTTTTCTCTAGGCTAAGAATGGGCATCCCTTTATTTTTAAATACAATTGTATTGAAAATTGATAAAATGTAAAATTGATAAAATGCACTCTGTTCAAAATTGCAGACACTATCGATGGACTGATAAATATCGAACTTTAAACTTCAAGGCCTAGAAGAGAGGAGTAGGCTACATTGAAAAAATTAATGATTGCTCTTAAAAGTAATTTGTCATATTCTATTTAGTGTTTCTGAAAATTCGTACCAACATTTTTAATCTTAGGCAATTTTAAGAGAAATCATTACTGATAATTTTGTAGTGAATGTGGTCAGCTTTCTGATTGAATGCCTCTGAAACCAAAAGTTAGTCTCATATTCACTATTTATGTCACCGACACGATTCACAGTAGGATAGTGTTTCTAGGGATTTTATACTCGCTTGCAAAAACGATCTATGTTCTAGCTAATATGGTATATCAACAGCGGGGATTTAAATAAACGTTTCTTCTTGTATGCAAAGGTTTGCCTGAGGGAGAATGCAGCTTAGATAAAGTGTAAGGATATAATCTTAAGGGACTTTAAAGGTGTTTCTTCACCTTTAATTAAAATTTAACTTTAAAAATTAAATCCCAGATTTGTTGCGTGGATATCTCCCGCCTAGATGGAAGTTAAATTTCAATTTCAGAGAAGAAATGGACTCCCATTCTTTAACGGTCACTGAATATGCATGGGACAAATTTTGTGTTCTTTTTTTCTTGAAAAAGACTAGATAGATTGATAGGCAAATTAAATGAATTATCCTATCTTTCTTATTAGTGAAGTCGTATTGAGAACTTGAGATTTGATTAAAAATGCTTTCGCTTCTATAATGAACTATGATGATAGAACCGTTGAAGAAATGTGGATAGGGAAAATGAAAAAGAGCGAGAAGCGGGAAGAAAGGCGAGTGATCGATCGACACTTTCGAAAATTCTGTATCTCGCTTTATGTAAATTAAACATTAACTGTTTGTATAATTGTGAATAATAGATATGTACGTGTATTAAGGGAGTATGTTGTATTTTGTACTGTGGACCTTAAATTATCAGAAGTTAAAGAGAGATGTAAAGAAGACTAGTCTTAGAGTCTTCGCTGCACTTTCGTATTGTCGTTAATACGATATAGTGATTAATTAATATGTGATACTGAAGAAAGGGCTTATGTGATTGTTGCACTTTCCTCGAACCGCCTCCTTTCTCTCTTACCGTCTTTCCTAGCTTTCTTCCTGATACTATGGTTTTCTATTGCAATGATATTACTTCCCTAAAAATTTAGACTGAATTTTTGCCATTCTATTATGAATTTTGGTTTAGATCCTTTCAATCTTATGAATATTCTTACAAAACTCACCCTCAAGTGATTTCATGATAAGTGGATTATCAACAGCATTAAAATAAATTGTAATTTTGATGGAGTACGTTTTCCTAGTAAAGGCAACAGAAATGCTGTTCTATCAAATTGCATGTCTGGCCTAATTTTATACACGCAGGCCTACTGATTCTAAGAAAGGATCTAAGGAACAATCAGGATTTCAGTGGAGAAGGGCAAATTAAAAATATATACTAAAGGTGGTCTCGCATATTCTCGAGGTGAAAGAATTTTTCAAAACCTTGAGTCTTGAAATACATATTCTTGTTCCTTAATCTTAGCTTTCAAGCAAAAAGGAGTATACCTTGAAAAACAGATAAAAATCTCAATATCAGCAAAGATTAACTAAGAGTATAAATACTTTATTACTTTTATTTAAATTTACCACTAAGAAGGTAAATAAATCAAATGGATAAATACTTGGATTTGACTCGGCTAAGTATTTATATTCTATAAATGTTCTATAAATGTTCAAATAAGTTTTAAAGTTTCTTTTGAATTACAGTAAAAAAAGTTCATAATGTAAAACATGATATGAGGTGCATGAATACTGAGTGGTTATGCTTAACGTGCGGAAGAGTGAGCTTGGCAAAGATTTAATATTCGATACGAAAGTGAGGGACTGACAATTAATTAACCGAGAATTGTATTAAGAAAAAAAAATCAAACTTATAAATGTCTAAATCAAGTGAGAGTGCTAAACTAATGATTCATATATTACATGTATATTGCGATTTTTATATAAATTGTCGATTACTTGTATTATTGTCATTGTAATTATTGATATTATTAATGTGATTATCTCGTTATCGATTTTACATTAAACTTAAGTTGTTTATTTGTACAGAAAAGAAGAAAATGTGCAGATGACATGTGTGTAATCTTAGCAGTTAGCTTAGCTCGATTTGTAAAATTATAATCAAAAGATTAATTTATTTGTTAGAAACGAACGATGTGCGCACAGCAAATAGATTACTCCTTTTTTTCTACGGTTGGGAATTATTTTCACAGAGGGAGAAAAAAAATATGAAGAGAATAAGGATAGAAATTAAATAAGGGAGAAAACAGAGATGCTGAAATTACTAAAGCATAAAATTTAAAGAAATAATGTAAATTAAGTTTTAGATTAGATCTTTAAAAAGGGACTGCTGTAATATTGAAAGTTAAAAAAGATATTAAATATAAAGGAGATTGCAATAGAGTGAAAGGAAAAGGTAACATTTTGTAGATTAAATTTAGAGAAAGGAAAAATTACAAGGATTTGAATTAAGTAGCAAATTAGAAAAGATTAGGAAAGATTTGTAAATGAATTAAATTCTTTATAATTAAGAATTTAGAATCCTCTGTTGTAATCGATTCTCAGCCGAGAGAAAGTCAGAAGAAATGCTTGAGAATTGCTAAAGATGGTTTTATTCCATAAATTTCCCGATACATGTGATTAGTAGGTACTAATTGCCTGAGGAATAGCGATCGGGTCAGTCGTGGATTGTAAATATTAATTAATTATGGAATGGCGAAGCGAGATTTCAATTCTGCAAGTGACTTTTTTATCTCGAGGATGTATGAGAAATTAAAAAGACTTCATTAATTAAATTTCACAGGGCTTTTGAATAATTCTAGGCAATTTTTACTCTAAATTCTCAAAGTTTTTGAGTGCTTTGAAAAATTTTTCAACTCCCAAGGTATACTGACCCGTCCCTAGACAGACAGGCATTATTTTTATTAAGAAGTGGATGATCATTCTGTGGTAATAATCTATTGTTGTTCATGAACTGATACGCTTCATTCGATACGATAAATCGGTAGTAGAAAAAAGAATTTCAAGACTCTTTCAAAGACTCTTTGCTAACTAAAAACAAGAAACGTAAAGATTTTTGCAAATTTGTACAGTATGGAGGTCTGTCGATCGAACGAAGCTTTTTCTTCCTCTTGTGAGCGGTTTATGCGTGCGTGTGTGTGTGTGAATGCAGGCATGTATTGATAGAAAAGTGATTAGGTGTAAAATATGACTCCTTCGATTCCAAGAATGTCGCCACCAATCGATTGTATTTTCCTTCATTTTTTAATTAAATGAGTGGTACGCACAGCCTCCCCACTCTGATCGCCTGAGACTGATTGAGTCTACATTTTTTTTAAATTAGTAAGACAATTCCTTTAAATTGTAGAACGAAGAAGAAAAAGAAGAAAAGATGTAAGGAAAAAAATAAATAGAAAAAGTCGAAGAAAATGGTACAGCAGAGCAACTTTATGGCAATTTTTCTTCTTTCTTTTCTCGTGCGTTGAAAGCTTTCGTAATGTGTTTATATAATTTACGCACGTACGAAACGAAACATTCATTATTGAAACGTATGCTCTTTTATAGGATTCTTTTATAAAAGCAGAAGTTGAAAATGTTTTAAAAATTGTCTACTTTTACACATTTTTTAAAATAACACGCATATGTATATTTCTCAGTGTACATTATCGTCATAATATGCACAAATTATGTAATTATATGTATATATATATATATGATTCTCATTAAGGCGACCTTTATTATTATCTTTAGTATCTATATCTTTGACTAGATTGAAATGAATAGAGGTGAGTGGGGTAGGCGAAAAAAAAGCGATGTAATTGCGAATTAGGCGAGGACAGGGGAGGCTTGCGACCGATGTAAACTTCATCTTTCATGAATAGCTTGTATTTCTGCTCAGTGCAAAATAAACGTACGTTCCTGTTGAAAAAAAAAAAAATAAAAAGCATGTACTTTTTCTTCACCTGTTTCGTCCCCGTTCCCTTATTCCTCATTATACATGCATTTTATTTATATAAGTTGATTTACATTTTTCAGTGATTATCACACTGTAATAATTAAGATAAGACGTTAAAATGACATAAATTTCGGAAGCAGAGAATGCTATTACGATCTCTATGTAACATTGAAATCGGCTTCCGATTTCAAAGCTTGATTAATCGATATGTCCATCTCCTTTCGGTAGGATTGCTATAACTTTTCAACGATGATTCGAAGGAATAATCTTCTGAATACATCTAAAACGAAGAGCTGTGCGGTGATGCGAATAGAGAATACATTTAAACGTTGCAAATGCACACACCGTAGGCTGGATTTTATTGCGAGATCACCCCTAAAACCATAACCTCCTGGAATAGGTAGCCGTGGCGTTTTGTCATCGTAAACCGTTTTATGCGAAATTATAATGTGTCTTTTCCCTATGGGCCGCCTCTGAATGCCTTCAGATATTGAACCATTCCAAGCGAAATATAAAGGGACACTCCGCGCTTTTCATTCGATCGACCCATAAACGACGCTTTACTGTCTGTCCCTTCGCTACACTCATCAATTTATTTTGTTCCTCTCATTATTCCTGCAAATGCTCGCATTACTTGACATTCTACTCTTTTTTGTAAATGCAAAAATGCGGAAAACAAATGTTTGATGCTCAGAAAATTCAAATTACTTCAAATTTTCGTTTTTTATTACGACTTATCTCTGTGGATATATAATATTGACGGCGATTCATTCAATAAATCTACGTAAAATTCTGAGATTAATGGTCGAGATAGGAAAGCATATTAACTACTGTCGAGAATGCAAGAAATAAGCCAGTTAAATAAAAGTTACTTTTTGCTATTAGGAGAAGGGAAGAACATAATTTCACCAAGCGAAAAGCAATATGTGTGCTATATATAATAAAGAAAGTTTCAGAGATGAAGGAAATATTCCGATATTAACTCCCTTTTATTCTATATTTGTTTACCCTTCCACATATGCTATATTTTTCCAGGGTTTTACTGTTTTTCAAATAGTATTCAAAAACATGTTTATTTGCAATGAATATCGGATGAATATCACATATTGTGTGTTTTTCTCAAATAGAAAATCCTGAAATCAATAATAAGAATTAAAAGTATCACGTTCTGAACAAAATCCGTTCCATTTGGCGTTGCATTGTTTAATAACGATTACGTGTCAACGCAAAATGGTTTATTGAGGGAAAAATAATTTGAAAGGGAATATAAAGATTAAAATGATTGCTATTCACATTTTTTCATTCTGCAAATTTTCAATTGATTTAATATGATCAACAAATACTCATAATTGTTTCCCGTGCAGAAATTGACTTATTTAGCCCTATTTAAAATGGAGTAATGACGTAGGATATTTTATTTATCAGTGAGAGCGTGACGCATCTTGAGGGGTCCTTACCGGTTTTCCAAATAAGGACCACACTAGAACAAGGGTAAACTGGCTAAGGCCCCGCCAAAACCTCATCAAAATTTCTCTACGAAGATCATTTTTTCTTGATTCAAAGTAAATTTGATAATATCCTAAGTTCCCCTCCCAATTATCTCCTTATCAAATGACATTTTAGGAAATATTTCGAACATCTGACTAAAGCAGATAATTAATTTTACCGGACAGCGCACATCGGCATAACTCGATTTCCATCTCCGATCTCGCATTCTAGAAAAGTTTCGTGAAGCGTGTCAGATGCAGAAAGGCAAGTTCTCGAGAAGGGTTCCTATTCCTTTATAGGTGAAAAGGGGTTGCAGGATGGTGAAACGCATTGGATAGGGATGAAAAAGAAAATATCGGGTATCAAATATCCGCATACTGGGAGAGCTGAGAAGAGGTAGAATTAAATTCCGACGAGACACTTGAGTGTGGTGGCTTCCAGGGGTGGTATGGCACGCAATAGGAATACGAGAGACGATCTGAGAGAGAGAAAAGGAGCTACAATGAGAAAGATAGACAAAAAGGGTGATAAAGGGAGCCAAAAAGTGAAAGAGGGTAAAGGAGTCAAAGGGAATGTGGGTGATTCGAGGTTGGACGTCTGAAAATCTTCAATCCCATCTGGACCATCGCATCTAGAATATATATCTACCGCCAAGCAAAGCCGTCCAGCGATGGCTTCATCAGATAAATTCGACAACGACATCACTGAAACTCGTCTAGGATTTTGTGGTAGGGCGCGATCAAGTCCTTGATAGTCAGAGTAATTCCTCTCCAATTGCAAGGAAGCTACTTTTCAATGAAATCTTCTTCAGAAATCCGATGGTAGTGACTTGGAAATTCATTCTACGTATACATATACTGAACTTGGATATTATTCTGATTAGTATTTCATGTTTGTTTTCATAAAATAAGAACGACTTAATTTTGGTATCATGTTTGTAAATAAACACATCGATCGAGCTGCTTTCTTTCTCGAACCTTAATTTTTTTTTGTCTTCTCAGGAAGGAAGCCGTTTAAAGGTTTTACCTCCTAACCAAACCCTGGCTATATTTTTCTTACAGCTGACTGCTCAGTGTAGTTTTAGATAGCGGAGAACCTCACACCGCGAAGGCACTCTGAAGTTCATCTGCTACACGCTAAAAAGGTCTGCAATGAACTTGTCCAAGCCAAAAGTTACTTATTTTACCTGAAATAATAATTTTTATTAACTTGTTTAGTATTTTAGTGTTGTATACAATATATATTTGATAAAAGAAGAGAGAAAATAATGTTTTAATACATGAAAAGCTGTTTGAAAATAAAATTACAAAACTATTTTGTTGGTGATTAATTTGAAGTTTCCTTACGAAAATTTTTATGCGATTTTGGGAAAGTGGTCGGTTTAGAGTCGATTTATTATTATAATGACCATGATTAGCAGCTCCTGGTCATCATTATTATTACTCTCTCTCTCTCTCTCTCTACGATGTTTGCACGCTAATGTCTTGAAAGTAGGTCCTTCTGAGACAAATCGGACTTCTTAAACGGAGTAGAAGACTCTCTCGGCTCGCAGGAAGGAAGCCGTTTAAAGGTTTTATCTCTTCTCCAAGCTCGGCTATATTTTTCTCTCAGTTGGCTGCACCCTGCGGTCTATGCATCTCTCGAAACGAAGATTCGTGTGCGATGAAAGCGTTCCAAAGAGTGTACAAGCGAAATCATTCTTCCCGAAAGAAGGAAATAAAACCAGCCTATTTCCATAACAAGAAAAAGTTTATGAACATACTATAAAAATATCTAAAAGTAAAGTATACTTCCATGAAATCCCGAAAGCTGTTTTGAATATTATACAACATGGTATATTACAACAGATATTTGTATCTATATAACTCGTACAGAATCAAGATTAAAGTTGCCAACTGATCTTACTGAATTTAAAGCTGATTAATATCTAAATTAAAATTATTGATGCAAGCAAACTTCGCAACTATAAGACCTTGGTGGATAAGAAAATTTGTTTTCTCGCCTTGTTCACTGAAAGTACACCACGTATACCTACATGGAATCTTGTATTTTTTATGTGGTTCGAATGTCAGTCCTGCATTATGGAGAACAGGAGGAATACTTTGCTGGGAATGATATTAAAGAAAAGACGACACATGCTGCCCTAAGGGAAACGTAGAGAAGAAATCCCTCTCCTGGTTCGCATCAAGTTGTCGAAAGTTCGAAGGAGACATCTAGTACGCGAGGGAACGGGAGATTTCTTCGTCGTAGTGTGGATGGTGATAATATTTTCCGCTAGTTCGAGCAACCGCAAGAAAAGTGTGTTTTGAAAAGTCAGGCGTTACAAAGGTAGAAAAGTGCTCGAGGAGGACGAAAAGAGGTGAAACAAGATGAACCCGAGGTTTTCGGCGGACCAATGACAGCAGGTCACGTTCCATGCCGGTAACTTGGCCGCCAAAGCCTCAGAGATATCAAACTTTCAACCTGATACTTCGAACACCACCAAGTTCCGTTTCTCACTCTGCACCTAAACTCGACTGATCAGCCGCTATTGTGATCAGAATATGGTCCGATTCGGTACCAACTGAACTGCTTCGAATTATTCGAGATATTCCGTAATATTGGAAGCAACAACGAGCAACTTCGAAAGTTAGTCAAGTTTCTAATATGGAAAGTCTATATCTGAATTATCAATAGATAGAAAAATACAGTAATTTTCTGTCGCTGCAATTGCCAAAAAGTTAATATAATCAGTTTTTTTAAACTCATTAGGATTTTGCACAGTAGGATTTCATTTTATTCATTTTTATGACTTTCTATCTAAGCTAAGCCTTAATCATTCTCTACCAGCAGTACGAGTGTGGAGAGTGTTCTATCATTCTGCAGGCGTAATACGTCTGATCACAGACAACTTTTTCTACTTAAAAGCCGACAGCAGAAACGCGATGTGACTTCTGAACCGGGGTTTCTATATGTTTTTTGTTTGTTTTATTTTGTCTAGTGAACCATATCAATCGAAATTAGCTTTTTTATAAAAAGGATAGTATCAATTACCGTTAAATATATATCAATGCAATTTTTGTTTCTAGAAGTAATAATATTTATTCTGCAAACAATGTCGTCAAATACCAATAACTTCAATGCCAATTAAACTGTTTTCAAAAGGTACTAAACAAATCGAACATTTATCGCAAAGCACAGGACATTTGCGAAAACAGATCGCTACTACTCTGAGGACTTGTTCGCATAAATTCGCGAGTACACACACCCAAAAGTTTCACGAAATTCTGTATTGCAAACTCAAGGCTTGCTCTGCCTCTTGCAAGTTTCAATTGAACCACTCATTTGCTTTTCATGAATCCGAAGACGGAAAGGTATCATTGAAATGGATAAAAATCAGAGCCGCGGCAGACACTCATATCTCAGAAAATTTAATGGCTCATCAAGGGATCATCAGACTTAAAGAATACACAATTGCATCTTCTTTTTGTCCAATTCAAAGTGGTGAAATGAAATTTATCGAAAATCTCGCATACATTGATCTTGCAAACTTAACTGTCTTTTAAATGACTTGAAGTTATATGAATTAAAACAAATAATTATTAATATTAAGTACATTTAATACTTTTCAAATACATGTTGTCTTGTTTTTTAGGTGGCTTAGTGTTAGGAATTCCAGAGTAGCGAAATGTGAAACTGCCTGCAAAATGAGTCCAAGCACGTACTGCATACACAAATGTGTATAATTTGATATTACAAACATGAACTTTTGAACCTCCGTGCGTAAATTATATCTCTCGGAAAATCCTTTCAGGACTGTTGTTTGTACACGTTCACAACTTTCCGTGTTGTATTATTATTTGGTGGTTATAAACGGACTCGAGTTAAGACTCGACGTATTCTCGATGTATTCTCGGTACTCTCGAGTTCATATTGCAGACTACCTGAAAAATACGACTTGGAGCGGTATAGGAAGAAGTACAAACGATACGGATGAGGTAGAAAGAAAAACCTATCTGCAAGACGTCTGTCGTGCTTGTGGCAGCGGCACAAGGGATGAGGGTGGAAACTGGAGGGACTCTGGAAAAGCAGGATCCAGAAACGGTGGAAAGGTGGTGGAAGAGTAGACGCATGTATTGATTACCACTCTTGCTGGTAGCAGTTCCCGGAGACCGGCTGTAAGAAATTCGCCCTCCCCGTGTACCAACCAGCCAACCAACCTTCTCTCTCCACCTATTCCTTTCGATCCGTTCCACCAATCTAAACTCCACTCTACTCGCTACATTCGCTTTTACTTACCTAACCTTCTTCTTCCTGTCTTTTTATTGCCTTCAAATTACCAATTACCTATTTCCAAACCTGTCTCGGTCTTCACAAAAATCCCAACATCTCTCTAGCTTTCAACATTTAAAGAATTTCAAGTAGATTGAGTTTAGAGCAATTTTTTCAAAATAACGCAAAATTCGCATCATCAAGATTTTAGCATTTGCAAAGCTGTAGAAGCTTTAGAAGATTAGAAGCTTTAGAAGTTTAGAAGATTTACGTCTTGTTTTTGGCGAAAAAAATGATACTTTCTGTGGAAATGTCCTTATTTTGAAAGTACGAACCTCAGTGTAAAAGACAGTCACACAAAGCTCTTACAAAATTCAAGAAGCTTTTAACGAGAGGTATATAAATTACAAACACAGGAGAAATTTTCGACAGATAGTTTCTAGAAGATAGTTTCTCCTTGAAGATTCAGTTCCGGCAGGATACATCGTTTACAGTGCGTTTCTCATAGAATCATCGTTTACGAGGACATAGTCTTATGCATAAACTCAAGTAGTAGTAGATAGTTAGGCTCGTATTACATTTTACGCGACGTTCCGCATTAATTTATTATCCAGCGTCGCGTAGCCGCTGCTACAGGACCCTCTAAGGTAATTATAACTCAACTCCCGACACGCGAAACTATGCAAAGCCAATCTAAGCTTGGAAGCAAGCCTTCTCCATCTAAGTAAGATTCCTTCCATCTATACCGACGTCTTAGATAACGAAGACCGGTGTCATGATGGATCGATCGTTCGTTCCGATTACACGACCTCTACGCCATGAACGCGTATCCTCAGGGTATTATATCTACCTTCCTGAGTATTCAGAATGAAGACGACAATTTTCCTTACATTGGAACATTTTTACTACAAGTTTTACCGATAAAACAATTATTTTTTAAGTGTAACTAATAGCAAACCAGCACACGCGCCTAGACGCACTATAAGCTCAACAATAACAAAGGTGCTTGTGAAATTGCTCACAAGCTCTCATCTCTGCTTAATGAAAGATTTTTTACCATCCACAAACATTGTAATTAATTTTTCACATTCTCATCAGGGAGAATGTATTATTTATTTCAAGAATAAATGTAAATGAAAGTTGAAATGCTATTAATAAAGTGAATGCCTAAAACGATCAAACACCGAGATCAAATTTTATACAGCGTTTTCTCTTGGGCAAGTCGTAAGATTAATGAATTTTTACTCTGAAAGGAAATGGGTGGTGCGATATTAATAAAAGCCATAATTAATGTCGCTGCGAATCTCTCGTAAAATGTGTTTAGCGAGGACTCACCATTTATAGTCGCCTGGGGCTCACAAGTCAATTTACATGTACATGTAAATCCCATAAAAAAAACTCGAGTGAGTAAATATTTTCTAAAACCAGACGATCAAAATTTATGCGAGCTTTAAACAAACATCGCGAGTTACTCGAGTTTTTTTAGGACCGGTGAAGTAAATTTTTAGCATGAAAGGAGAGAAAGAAATACAATTAAGAAGTGAGGAATCTAGAATTGAATAATTGATATTGGAAATTGCTCAGATTTACCTGAGAATATATATTTAGGATGTTGCAGTTGGTGTTCTGTATACTTTGTTGGCTTAACTAGAAATGCAAATCTCTGAGTTTCAAATTCTCGTCCAATTTATCGACATCTTATACGCATTGGTCACCGGGTGGGGTGGCCTAAACCATTTTCTCGATTTGACTTACAGAAGCAGGATTAGTGTCCGCAAGTCGGTGGTTTGCTCTCGTCAACATAAGCCAGCTTAAGGCTAGCTTATTTAAAGAGGAAATCTTCGGGAAGGTTTTTGGCTCAAAAGTTAGTGTCGTTGGGTAAACTAGAGGTCCATCCAACTCCTCGATGAAAAAGTACTAAATGATTTCTGCTGCGTTTAAAACTTGTTCATAATTTGGAAAAGATCACTGGCTTTAGATCAGTGGCCTTTTTTAAAGAATGTGGATATTGTGATGTGTTTGATCTTTTTTATTACTTATTTCATCAGCTAAGAAATGTATTTGATATGACTAAAAGATCACTTCTTGGTTCTCAGATGTCTTATTGTAACTCAAGGTGACTATAGTATGAAATATAATAGGGATATTGTTCAACGCATAAGTGTTAATGGATATTTCAAGAATGACCTAAGATTCGATAAAGCTAGATAAGCTCCAAGTTTCTTTATTAATGAAAGGAATCCTAGAATAATGTCAATTAATATCATTAATATCAGTATCATAAGTAAAAAGCGTTTTTCATCAACGCTAGTTTAATTAATTGTACAATTCGAATCGTAAATGAATTTTAAAATCTAAAAACACAGCTTAACAACAGTCGATTAGATTAGGCCTTTGATATAGCAATGAAGAGATTAGTTTCACACTGATTAAATACTTTTTCAAGCTTATCAGGTTTGATATTTGACCACTAAATGTTGCGTTTCCAATTGTTCTCTTGCATAAAATATTTGTGAGCTGCATTACAAATTGACGAATATTAAAAAATCTATTTTTAAAAGATAGAATATATTTTTTATTATTTCCCAAAATTCCATTGCATTATTGTTATTTCTGTAAAGATAATCGCAATTAAAGTATAGATTAAAGGCGCTATATTGATTAGAAGAGTTTATTGATAGAGGTGCAATTCATTCATTCCATCTGTGCACTTTTAAATAACCGAGTCACGTATAATGCGAATCGCGTTGATTCAACTTCACCGGGATTACAGACACAGGATATTGCGGGGAAACGCGTTACGCATCGCCCATATCGAGAGAGCTCGTTTTATATGCGATCGATTTACCCCATTCGCCTCAGAATAATAGCTATGTAAAATGACATTTTCACCAGCACAATTGTAATAAATAGCTTTATCTCCACTTTTCTATATCTACATTAAAGTGAAGAAAATTACAATTAATTAGGATTTTTTTGCACATCTTTTAGCATCCATGAAGATTGTTGTTCTTCTCTACGAATAAGTTTTTCCTGTAGTTCCTTCACTCAAGTAATGCAAAATATAATGCAAGAAACGTGATGTCCAGTTTGCTTCTGACTTGGATCCGGTAAATAACTCCACCTTTCATTTCTGTAGATCGCGTATTGGCTGACAGTTGTTTTCCCTGAAACGCTGACGTCCGGCGCAGACCGGAAATTGAATTTCTACCACACGTCGTCACCATGCTACGTTTCTTTCTCTTTTCGCTCAGCGAATTCAGGTGTTGTGCTTGGCCCTTCGAGGTTCTAGAAAATGTAAAGCGTCATTTTTTAATGACTTGGCCCAAACGAAATTTAAAAAATTGTTATCCTTCCTAATATTAAGATCTGGCAGGTTTGACATAATAACTTGGTAATAGCGAAAGACTTCGAACTTGGTCCATGCAACTAGTGGTAGCGAATGAATGGTGATGTTGATATAATCGTCTCGAAGTGTGTAAGTAAATCGACTGTGTGGTAGAAATATCTACACGTGCCCTATTTTGTTCATTTCGCATACATGTTTAGTATTTGTTACGGATAAGTTCCCAATAAAATGGATCAGTGAGAGGATCTCAACCTCTTCAGCATAGGTCGTCGCTAAGACTGTCGACTGCACAGTGCACACAAGCCTTGAGGTCACAGGAGTTAGCGAAACCCAGACATCGGACGTCACTCATTGGTTTGACCCTCGGGAGTTTCTATACCAGTTCCTACTTCAAAACCGCAAGAAGACCCGGTGGTCGTTTACCACTGCGAACCTAAATTTCCTTACAATGAATTGCCATTACAGCGGAAGGGATAAATCCGATTCTCGAAACAACTACAGATCGGTTTTCTTTTTCTTATTTTGAGGCAATTTACGGGATCCTTCGAAGGTAACTCTCGATATTTTTCCTCAATGTTCAGGAAAATTATATTATCTCCGAATAGACCGAATGAGATCACCATTAAGAGTTTTTCTATTTTTGCCTGTCCTGATTCTCTCCATTGCCTTGGTAAAAAATTAAATAAGCGTAGCAAACAGAGAACATAGAAAAGTTCGTTAAAGAAAAACAGTGAAACAACCATGTTGTATATGGAGCGCGATGGAAAATGGAAGCGAGGCCAAACAAACTTCCTTTCTTTCGGAAACAATCAAATCTTGCTATAGTTTTTCATTGTGCTCTCGGGAAGAAAAATACCATCAAAGGCGTTAGAAATTTGCTATTTATTTTGGTTTTGAATGTTTGTTTTTTTAATATTCTTATAATGCCGGGTTTTCCAAAATAGTCAAAAGTAAATTGACTTCAATATCCTCTTAAGAAATTAACAATGTGACTGTCCCTTTGATAGTTTATCTTTTAATGCTATATTGCACCATTATTGATTATAGCACGTTATCTGTAGGGATGGAAGAAAAATTATTTTTTAGATTGTGAAACACTCTATATATTTTTTAAAGAAATCGACCGTTCGAACGTTTCAATCAAAATCAATGTTATCACACAGATTATTATCGTTCGTGTTTATTTGTATAGTATGTTATCACATACTAATACACTTTGATCTGAAACAGGTGATTTTTTCGAGCACTTTATCTATGTTTGTTAAATTGACAAGAGCTTGGTGTTAATTCTGTTGCTTGTGATAATTATTTATTTTGTTTTTTTTTTTGTAAATAGATTAATTATAATAAGAAATATTTAAAGAGTAAGATGAATGTGTAGACGTTAATAATAATACCTATATAATGAGGAAATATCTCTATATTCAAAAATTTGCACTAATGAGTCGAAGTTTGCAATAAGATGGCTTCAAAAGGTAGAGTTTCGGTGAATGTACACTTTCCATTTTGCGCGTTTGCCTTTTAGAATACAGCCTCCTTTCAATGGAACATCCTCTGCTTTAAAAGCCTCTGTCGTCACCACCGAGACGTATTCATCTTCCTTCTCTTTCTTATCACCCTTGTGAATAACAATTGTGTGGCTACCAGACTCTTTACTAAACGACACATACTTCATTATTTTTTTTCAACAGTAAGCTAACAATTCGCAAGTGCGTCTTGCGTTTCCTTTCAAGTTTGTCGTAAATAAAATATTTTTAATTGAGCACTGTAAAATAGTCTAGAATAGTGATATGAAAAAATAATCGAATTGGTAAAAAAGGTGTCTTCTGTCTATATAATGTATCATTCCAGCTGCGAGTTTGGAAATTAAGCTTGATTATATAGATGTATCAAAAAATAATCCACTGTAATACCCAGATCATTACTTCTTATTCGTCTGAGCGTGGGATTCAATAACAAGAAAATTATCACTGAATCAATGATCAAAGTGCAATGAGTATAGTATTTGATAACATTCGCTGTTGCAATTTTTTTATTGAGCGAAATGAAATATTGGTCTTGTAAAAACGTTAAAAAAAACGTTTCAATCAATTTCACTATCAACAACATCTTGGTTTTATTAGCCACCCATAAATTACATAACAACTTTTAAATAGAGCTAAATAAGAAAATTTCTGTACGGATAGACACAAAGGTAAACTGCAAAATCTAAAATTGTCAATTTCTTCTTAATTTTCGCATGAACTCTGGCATTTGATAGTTTTTAAATTTGCCATTGCTAACTTAGGGAAAGATAAGGATGGAAAGGAAATGAATGCTATCTGAAAAGGAATTAATATGGAAAATTTTGTTCCAGACTTGGGCAATTACGTGCAGTCGTCGCTTTAGAAAACGGTGAGAATGCGACGAATGCGACAGCGACATTAAATCGCCTAGGGAAGGCATTGTCATAAACCGAATGAAAGTGCCGATGGTCACGGTTATTCGGGCCGTAAACCAACTTTGGATTTCACGAGGGTACATTTTCTTTTCACTTTATTATATATCCTTCCATCTCTGCCCAATCTCGTTTACGACATCTACCTTAAGGCGATTGAAAGACCTATCGCTTCGACGAAGTGCACCTACGGCTTCTAAGTTCTAGGGCTCACCACCTCTATACCAGGATCAGCACTATCATCGCCTTTTCTGTTTCTCTGTCGCTTTTGCGTACTTCCTTTAGTCTTCTTTTCACCATCGACCATCCTAGTTTTTCTCTTTTCATTTCATCCGATTTTATTTATTCCATTCTTCCATCTCAGAAACCCACAAAGGTTGTAAGTTTACGACACCCCACGGATCCGGTCCGCTCGTTCTTCATCCTTTTCGACGCAGGTTGGAAGATCCGGTAACACCCGGGAGCGTGTCTGTATCGCCTACACAGCCTCCTATCTACCACTTTCTATATATTTTCTTCTTTCCTGTAACCGAAACTTCGTGATCGGAATAACAGCAAAGCGAGATTTTAATCCTAGGCGAAGACGTGCCAACGCGATTTTGATTCAAAGCACACGGGACCTCGTGACGAGCTCGAGCTGCAGAAATTCTCGTGCTTCATTCGAAAAGATTCTTTATACGTCTCACAAGGATTAGATACCAGAACTGAACTCTCTTGACTAGTTTCCAAGCAGACTCAACTTTTTTCTGGAATGAGTTTCTCGCGGAAATTGTTGTAACGGTGCTTCCAATCATGAACAGAAATACATGGATGCAGATCATAACTTTAATTGAGAAAATATTATTGTAACAATACACGAGATCTACTATAATATATATCTCCTCCTAGTCATGACTTTTTTAATCATGAAAGGCAGATCAGCTCCAGATCTGGGCCTGTCTAGACCCTCCAGACTAATTTCCAATTTAATTACTTTACTTTTATAAAAAAGTTTTCACAGCTTCCCAAAAAATTTCAGAAGAATGAAAGCATGCTTGTGATTTGCATGATATGAAAAGGATTGATGAATACAAATTACATTGTCCGACTTGCTTTAGAGCTTAGACCTAAAGAAAAGGAAGACGTATAATACTTTGATATATCAGGTCATAAGTACGATACGACTTGTGGTTAAAAAGGGGAACGGTCTTCAAATGGAGAATGAGATGAGTAGTAGGAAGAGTGAAAGAGATGGAGAGAAAGCCTCCGGCATGACGTTGGATAGGGGTGCGAAGAAGGAGGAGGTTTCCTAATCAGCTTACTTCCGTAGCTTCCGCCTTTTGTGCTCGAAGCTCGTCCCGGATTAAGCTATTGTCGACGCCGGTTATTATGTCACAGAATGCGAACGAGCTACCGTTGGATAAAGTACACAACAATAACATGTGGTTCCATGCAGATAAACTCCATCCCGTTATAATAGCGAATAGTCGTAGAAAAGAGCAAGTTCGACCTCTCTAATGGTAGTTCTTTTGATTAAAATTGGATTTAAATCATCGATGACTTGATTCATTACACGACGCAGGTTCAAAGTTTTATTTATGCATGTGAGGGGGGAGGTTTTTTCCCTTGAGATAAATGGCTACTGTGAGCTCGTGTGTTGAAACGAGATGAGATTTTAACGGAACACCCTTGGGACTCTCTAAGATCTTTCACTACTGCTCTGACGAACGACCTGCAAACATTTTCAAAGGACTGACAAGTCAGTTTCACTAAGTTAATCTGACAGGTGGAAAGATAAATAATTAAGTCACGTACGATTGATGTGCTTTCCTTTTATTTAACATTCTACAAAATCTAGTTTTTCTTTAAATATTTCCCTGTCTTTATATAAACTTTTTAACAGCAATTGTTTTGACAAGGAAAATAATTCGAAGATAGTTTTCAAAATCAGTACATTCTCACAATTCGCGCAATTTCCAAAAAAAACAATCAGGTTTTAGACAGCAATGTGTTCAATATTTTCGAGATAAATGGTAGCATCACTTTTTTTAGATAGGAAAAATTGAACTATATATATTCTCTCTTTTCCAATTTCATTTTGTAACTATGATGGCATAGGAAGATAGATACAATATATATATATATATCTGTATAGGGATACAACACCCTATCAATTTCTCTCATGTATATTTACATAGTACACAGGAAAGCACATACGCTAACTTCACAAAGGGTCCTTTTCGAACATCCTAGGCTACGGGTTAGAGCCTTAGTCGCAGTCGACATTAATTAATGTAACTCGAGGAATACGAATATAATTACTTTGCTCGAGTGGCCAGAGTTGAAAGTTTGCTCGTTATCGAAGTGTTACATACACCCCTTGCAGGAGGCATATGGAGACATCGATTATGTCTTTTCTAAAGAAGGGTACGTCCTATATTATTATTACACTTGGACGTAAATCCGCAGCTATGAATATACTCTATCGTCACTCCGTCGCCAGAAGAATAGATTTCCGGTTGACGTTAAACAACCTTCAGCGCTTGTTTAGTATACGAATAATAGAAGTTCTAATAAGGATCAGAATGGATAGAAGGTGGCGAGACTCAGTGAACCTTCGACCCTTTCTGAAATCTGAATCGCTGATCTGCTTCCCTTTGATACCAGAGCGGACATCGGAGACTTCGGAAATTTTCGTTTATCGAATCATGGTCATCCAGTGAAACTTTGACAGTAAATTCTCTAGCGATTTGCAATTCTATAGTTAACTTTCAGTACGACACAGAGAAGTCCTTAGAGGCTTACAAAGTCGCAGTGAATCAAAGCTTCAAAGGAAACATAGGGGAATTTGACTCTTTGATGATGAAATGTTCTGAAGAAAATTTTCTTCTAATTCCTAAGGATTCAATTCATAAAATATATCAATTTGAATCCAGATTGTCTGCTCAAATCGTCTTGCAGTGAGCTATGCTGATTACTATGTAAGTAGGAAAGGATTTTCGATTGCAAATAAATTGAAGGATGCGATCTGATGATCTCGGAATACTTCTAACTCTAAACATGCTGCTTCGTTACCCAACTTTGGAAGTTTCGGCGATTGAACGGGAAAGCAAAGGGTGCCGCGTGTTGGAAATGGCTTCGCTCGCCGCTCAATAAATAAGAAAAGACGATGTTCGACCAGGTGGCGCTAACTTTTAAAACGAAAGTATAAGGACTTTTGCCTCCACTATAGAGTATAAGCTAAAAGAAAATCAGAATCGAAAAGGGTGTAGATATACAGAAAGCGAGGAATTAAGTTTAACTGCTCGAGAACGAGGTTCTAATTGAAATTATTTCAATTTAATTAATATCTTTGAAAACCCAAAGCACCAACGCTATAGCGTTTAAAGAGTTCAGTAGATATACTATTCTCTCAGTAGTTTAAAGCGCAACAATGATATTTTTAGGAGGAACTTAGTCGCCGAATATGAAATTTCTCACTTGAATCCTGCTTCGCTTGCAGCTAAATGTCCCGTCTTTTTCACTCTTAACTTTTTCACTCAATATGGAATACAACTCAAGAAGGGCTGCCCTTGGTAAGGGCTTAACGCAATTTCACGGTGTCTTCTCCTCCTTCAGCTCTTGTGACAAGTTGCGAGATGGCGAGAAAGACGCCGGAGGCAAGGTTCCGACGACAAAGGAACAGAGTAATATGAATTTTTAAATGCGTCACTTGTGCTAATGTTTTTTTTTTGAAAACGAAAAGATTAACCTTACCTCTTTCACTCCACTCCAAGCTTCTACTTGTTAGAAAATTTATAAATGACTCTGATACTTTTATTTGACAGGTACGGACGAGATCTTCGAAATTTTTACGCAAATTACATTCATAAAAATCATAAGCAATGAAATTCAATTTAATGAAATGTCAAGAATTTTTCTAGAAAGATCTTCTTTGATGATTCGATAATTCCTTACGCGATATGCGCCAATGAAGATATATTTAAACAAAAGAATTTATAAGATCTCATCAGATGTTAATAAATTACAAAATGTGAATCACAGTTATCAGGATATCATTTCTGAGAATTTATCATATCGCGCAATAGACAAATTTTCTTGAAATTTTGAAGAATTTTGGGGTCACGATACAGACAAGTATCATTGCTTTAAGTTTTATTGTTAGAAAATTACCTCCAGAATCATATTAAATTATTTTTCTTCGTCGAGTGGACAAACTTTTCTACGATATTACAGTAGCACGTGGTCGTAACGATCGGACTTGTCGTTATTGGTAATGGTTTGAAGATTTTCACAGCAAAATCAGAAGTACCAAGTAGCGTAGCGATTCCGCTGGCGTTCAAAATCCCGTTTAAGAATCTTATCAGACTCTACAATTGTTTTACTATTAATTGACTATTAATTAATAATTCAATCTTTCCATCAGCTACATAATCCTGATTAGGTGTAATTTTGATATATCTTTTGCAAGATCAGTAATAAAAGCGATAAGATCTGGTTACCAGGTGGATATGTATATGGAAAATTCACTTTATATGAACATGAAGTGTTTATGCTAAGCGAATGTTCAACTTAATAACAGCCGATTCGATTCTGATAATTAATACTCGATATCTAATAATTTAGAATAATAAATGAATCATTTCAGGAATAGTAATTTGTAACAGTCTTATGAGTAAAACTTGTCGTATTCTTAGATTTTAAATTAAGACAGGAATACAAGATGTGCAACTGATTTTTGAAGAAATAAGCAAAATTCTTGGATTTTGTAAAAAGTGTACAGTAACTTTATTTCAATGGAGGAGTATTTTTTTTGAGCCAATTGGTGTCCTACTTAGATTGGAACCTACCGAATCAGAGTTCGTATTTGAAGTTAAGGATCAAAGGACACTTGTAACAAATCCTTCGCGAGTAATCGAGGTTACAAGGCTAGGTTTTACTTCAGAACACTTAACTCTATTGCGATTGGATTCTTGGTTCCCCACTCTCGTTTCTCTCACGTATCCGACGTGGTGGCTTTCTTATACGCGGAAACCTTATTACAAGCGACGATAAAATACTCCAGGGATGCAGTAACATTGGTTCTGGTGAAACTCGCCTTATCGCTACTACTGATACAAATCGAGAATGGGTCTCCAATGAAGTTGAAATGAAAGAGAAAGAATAAAAAAATTGGAGACAGAGAAAGAGAGAGAGAAAGAGAAAGAGAGGGAATCCTTAACAATAATAAGAAGAACTTACTGGAAGTGAACAATCAAGCAACATGAAATAAAATGAGAAAAACAGCTCAAGAACCCTTGAGGAATACTTTTTTTATCAAATAGATAGCCAACAGGATAACAAGTATACTCTATAAAAGGGACATTGAACCTAAATCAATGTCTTTTATTTTATAATATTTTATCTCTTACTTTACTTTATTATTTTATTTCAAATATACTATACACTAGCAGAAATTTATTTGGCGTTATCCGGGATTTTAGGAGATTTCAAATGACTTCAAGAAATTTCACAAACAATTTCAAAATATCTTTAAAAGGTCATTAAGATAAATTATTTATGTAGCTCTGTAAAATTTGGTTTAAATAGGTTCAAGGGCGTGGAAGCCTATTCGGAACACACACATACGGATATTATAATTTATATATATTATATATATATATAGATCATTGTGATAAACTCGATGTGTCAAAGTTTCTGATGATTATCAATTGCGCAACATTTAATTAGATTAGAGTGGAATGTTAATGTCAACAAGCGACACCTTCAATAATAAGCTTACCTAATTTGAAAACACTAAAAAGAATTTTAAATTATTGAAGAAATATTATGAACTTCAGTTTCTGTGTTTCTTTTTTATTTCTGCTGCGTGCTCGACTTGAAAGTTATTATTGATAAGTGTACAACTGTTATCAATGATTGATGTTTAAATAGTCTTCTAAGTATTATTCTATTATTTGAGTGTTATCTTTTCATAAGGGATTAAAGACTAGCACTTTTATTGTTTAAATAGTTTTTGTTATATGTGTGCTGAAAAATTTATGGATGCTAATGATAAGGGTTTCGGCCAGTTTTAAAAAGTGACTACTTTACAGAATGAAATGCAATTTTCTGTGATGAAAATTGTGTGTAACGTGCTAACAAGGGCGAGAATGGCAAAGTAGTGATCCGAGAAGAGGTTGCTTATATTTCAACGTCGAGGTATCCTGTTGGTCGACGAGTGATGTGGTCGGCAACCCTCGTACATCCGGTCGTCGCCAAACACACAGTAGGTCCCTGTTTGTGCAATGGCCACGTTACAAGGTGCGTAGGTGGCCTGCTTGGGGTTGACTGGCCAGGGGTGACTGGCTAAATGCAGGCCACATGAGTAGATGCGATGTTTCAGGCTGAAACACGATACCAGAGTCAGAGAGGATGGTAATTGGTTTAGCCAGACCTCAGCGAAGGTGCAGTTAACCACTAAGGAAATCTCCAGCTTTATTACGGTTCGAGGTTCAACCCCATCTTCAGCTTTTTGTTTTACCCTTCTCGTGCATGAAAATTGAGATTTCTCCATAAAATTTAAAACTCGTTTCTCGTTTCTAACAGGGTTATACCATATTTACAACCGTGGAAATGTTGCACAAAGCATCAAAGCACAAAAGTCATAGAAATTCATTTTTCAAAGAGTAGAGATTAAGTACATAAAAGTATTATTTCGCTTACCGAAATTGCATATCTGAAATATCAACCTAATCTTATCGACCGTAGCCAGATGGAAAGTGGGCTACTGAATCAGGTCTCAAGATCCCACCGTTTTGGTATATAAATCATCGATCAATTGGTCGAAATTAGTAGCTACGTCTCAGCTCACGGTGAGTACTGATTTCATTTCATTGATTTTTTATATTAAAATTTTTTGATGTAACCTATCATATATAATTACGAAGAGTAAGGTTCAATACAAAATTTGGAGATGTTTTTCATTAAAGTATTAAAATCTGTGCGGATCCAAAGCGAAATACGTGTTTAGATTGGCATATTTTCCTCAAATTGAGCGAGAGAGAGAGAGAAAAATTCTGAGGCAATAATCGAACACTTCCTTATTGCACTCTGTAAAATACGTAAAGTATTTTATAAATATTAATCTTTTGTTGGTGAAATTGGTTGTTAAATTATTAATATTAAGCTAATACCCTATTTCAACTGTCTGTTAAATAAAGTAAAATATACATGAAGTATTATGTCATCTTTCAGATGATGTTAAGACTCGCACTCCTCCTGGCTATAGCCGGGGTTTTCACGGTCCAGGGTATTCCAATCAACGATGACTGGAGCACTTCATCCAAAATAGTGAATTCAGATCCTACCAGAGGCTTACATGAAGATTACCTTGACTTCTTAGCTCTAATCCCTATTGAAAAAATTGAGGAACTAGTTCTGGAATATGTAGCCAGTGATGAAGATTTCCAATCCACTTTGGAGTACCTTCTCTCTGATGACTTCAAATCCCTGATTGTTGAAATTGAATCAATCGAGGAAGTAAAAACCTTCGCTAAGTATTTGTACGACTCTGGTCTAGATGTTTATAAGGTTGTTAACAAAATCCATGACTTTTTGGGTCTCGATAAAGTCGTTCCACCAACAAAACGATTTGGAACGTCGAGAATTACAGGAGGACTTCCCGGTCTAATTGCTGATGTCAAGGCTATCCTTCCAGTCGACAAAATTGAAGCCCTTTACAAGGAAAAGTTAGAATCATCAAAAGATTTTGCAACTTTGATTCAACGTCTTGGATCCCCCGAGTTCCAAAAAATTGTCGACACCGTCTGGGGAAATGAGAAGCTCCAGGAGTTGATCAGCAGAGCTGAAGCTAAAGGCGTTGATGTAAAAGCCATCCTTAATCTTATTACGGAAATTCTGGGCATTCATTTCCCAAGCCCACAACTTCGTTCAATCACCAGAGGCTTACACGAAGATTACCTTGACTTCTTGGCTCTAATCCCAACTGAAAAAATTGAGGAACTAGTTCTGGAATATGTAGCCAGTGATGAAGATTTCCAATCCACTTTGGAGTACCTTCTCTCTGATGACTTCAAATCCCTGATTGTTGAAATTGAATCAATCGAGGAAGTAAAAACCTTCGCTAAGTATTTGTACGACTCTGGTCTGGATGTTTATAAGGTTATCAATCTAATCCATGACTTTTTGGGTCTCGATAAAGTCGTTCCACCAACAAAACGATTTGGAGCGTCGAGAATTACAGGAGGACTTCCCGGTCTAATTGCTGATGTCAAGGCTATCCTTCCAGTCGACAAAATTGAAGCCCTTTACAAGGAAAAGTTAGAATCATCAAAAGATTTTGCAGCTTTGATTCAACGTCTTGGATCCCCCGAGTTCCAAAAAATCGTCGACACTGTCTGGGGAAATGAGAAGCTCCAGGAGTTGATCAGCAGAGCTGAAGCTAAAGGCGTTGATGTAAAAGCCATCCTTAATCTTATTACGGAAATTCTAGGCATTCATTTTCCAAGTCCTCAATATCGTATAAATCGTGAAAGAAATCTGAAGGACGATTTGAACGACTTTGTTGCGTTAATTCCCAGTGATGCGATTCTTGAAATTGCTTTGGAATACCTAACTACTGACGAAGATTTCCAGGCTGCCTTGGCGTACGTTTTATCTAGTAACTTCTCAGGACTAATTGTAGATATTGAGTCTATTGAAGGAGTTCCAGCTTTCTTGGAATATCTTCATGGATCTGGCCTGGATGTTTACAACTTTTTGAATAATATTCACACCATTTTGGGACTTGAACCCATTTCCCCACCACTAAATGCTTTACGGTTTGCTAAAATTACTGGAGGGCTTCCAGGATTTATTGAAGACGTTAAGGCCATTCTTCCTATCGAAAACATTGTTGCTTTGTACGAAGAGAAATTACAAAGCTCTGTACCTTTGAAGGATCTTCTCGAGCGTATCCAGTCTCCTGAATTTCAAGTGATGGTAGATATTCTAATGGAAAACGAGAAGCTAGTCGACTTGATGGATAGAGCTGAAGCCAGGGGTGTGAATGTAAACAGAATTCTTGAGACTATCAGCAAAATTCTTGGCATTAAGTTACCATCTAGGCCACAACCTATACTTAGGTCAACACGTTTAGTGAATGAGGATCTGATCAAAGATCTTAAAGATATTGCAGATCTAGTTCCAACAAAAAAAATAACTTTGATTGTCTTGCGTTACGCCGCCACAGACAAAGACTTTCAGCGAGTGATGAGGTATATGTTATCTGAGAAATTTCACACCCTTATCCGAGATGTAGAAGCAACGCCTGAAATGGAAGAATTTCTAAAGTATTTCAATGACATCGGACTGGATGTTTACACGTGGATTAAAGTCTTCCACAAAGTCATTCAAATGGATAATTTTAAAGTTAGGAGGTCATTGTCTGTTAAAGGCGGTATCCCCGCGTTGATTGAAGACATCAGATCTGTTTTGCCTCTTGAACAACTCTATGCTCTTTATGATGAGAAACTGGCTAATTCCCCAGCCTTTGCTGAATTCGTTGAACGGCTTCGATCTCAAGAGTTACAGAATCTTATTAACGCATTGGCTGAAAATAATGAAGTTCAACGACTATTAGATACTTTGGAATCCATGGGAGTGGACGTTGACACCATCTTCCAACTTCTGTCAGATTTCTTTGGTATCATATTTCCTGAACGTCCCCACAATTAGATGACTTTTCAATATTTTCTGATCTGAATGTCTCTTTTCCAATGTACCTTTATTATTTTACAGATTTCTGCATTATGTATACTTAGTAGGTTTTAATAAATTTGTTTCATATTGAAAACCTATTAATTCCCTTATTATTTACCCGGGGTTAACAAAAGGTAGAATAACTTTCACAGTATTGTAAATGTGTATCGATATACACATCTACAAACAACTTCACGTTTTATCTTGTCAGAAAACCAAGAAAACCATAGAAAACTGAAATTGACTGAAATTTCCAGCATGTATTTGTTACTAATTTGGCAACGGCAATTATAAATTCAAAGTTTAAGTAATGAATCAAGTATATTTATGATCTGCTTTAGTTTGAATAAAAATAGGAAATATAAAATATAAAACATAAAAACTCGTAACCTAAATGGAAACAAAATCCTCTTTGAAAAATTACAAATAGTAACTTATATTTACTACGATAAATTATAGCTTATACTGCATAATAATCATGTAAGTTGAAAGATTATAGCATCTTAATAAAATAATTGATAAAATCCCGATGATAAGAAAAAAACTGGTCTTTAATCAAATTATTAGATTACAAAATGTTTATTCTGGATCAATAAAATTGATAAGAAACAGAAGAGCAAAGAGCAAAGAGTCTTTATAAAGCAAAGATTTGTCTACAAGAATTTACCAATGGTTTTTTAAGATGGTAAGCATTTTTTCTATAATGAAAACTTATATAGTTATATTAATTAAATTAGCTTACACTAATTTTTTCATCCTTTTCAAAGATGAATGAAACGGCAATAGTGTTGGGTGTAGTGGCAACTGTCTCTATCTGCATCATAGGTTTTTCAGTCTATCGAAATGGATCACAACCAAATTCAAAAAATCTGAAGTCCTATATTTTTCACGACAAAGGCAACCTAGAAGAAGATCTAAAAGATATTCTTGCAGTTATCCCTTTAGAAGAAATTTCGCACATTATTCACAACTATGCTACTTATGACAAGCAGATCAGCGAAACTATCAAATTCATTAACGATATGAAAACCTACATTTCTGTAGAGTTTAAAAAGTTACCCTATACAAAATTTTTCATCAAAGTTTTGGATCGCAGTGGACTTCAAGTTAAATATCGACAAGATCAAATTTTAGATTTTTGGAATAATCTTCCGGCATATGCTAATGATAATCCTCGTGCTTCATATGGTGGTTTCACAAAGATGATAAGGTTAATTATGGAAAAAGTAGAGAAAGAGGAATTACAGGCACTTCTTCGTTATAAATTAAAGAACTCAAGAAGTTTTAGACGTTTTCTTCGACTTCTGATAAGTACTGAATTTGTCGAATTTTGTCAAGCAATAGAAAACAGTCGCGAACTGCAGAGACTTTTTTATTGGGCTAAAGAGGCTGACATCGAACTCATTTTTGCAGTTGAACTTCTTGCTTGTTTATATACGTATTTGACAGTAGATCTTCGACAGATTACTTCGGACGGGTAAAAGATTTGGAATCCTGTAATGACCTACATACTTTGTTAATTAAAACCTATAAAATTTTCATTGTGCACAACCATAAAAAGTTTGTTTAAAAATTATCAGGTACCAATTATTTTTAGCGCCGACTGAATTCGTTTCGCATGAACTAGTCGACAAAAGTGGAAGCAAGAGATGCCATTGTCCCATGTCGTAACCGAGTAAGAAAGGAAGTCTGAATTTAATAATGTAGAGAGTGAGGCTAGACATTTGGTACACACTGCTTTTAGCCGTCTTCAATATCTGAGTAGTTCAGCAACTGTATTGTCGATACTGGGTTGGGTCTAGTGAACGAGAGCAGACTACAGCTTGGCATTGATATTAAAAATTACACCATGTAAATAGAAGCATTAATATGTAATAATAATCTTCGTTGTTGATTTATTCACTCATTTATTCACAGCTTTTATAGTTTATTTGACAGATTTTAAGGATTATTTCTTAGACGTTGTACTAGTTTAATATAAATTATTTCGAATATTTCTATTTGCACTAAGATTGAAAAAATCGCAGAAGAAAAAGAAAGTCCATTTTGTCGTCATCGTTGGCGTGAGTCTTCATTGGGGGAACTATGTTGAGCGGCCGACGAGTCCTATTTCAATTTCAGCAAGTTAATTGGAATTGTTTGCCGCAGACACCACGAGCAGTCTGGTACCCTCTTACTCTCACCGCCATATACCCTTATCGTTCTCCACTGCGGCTTCAAGCCTACACGTCTAGAAACCTTCATGAGCTGAATTAATTCAACATTCAAATGCTTTCCTGGTCCTTACCAGCACTGCTTATTATGTGTGCAGAATAATAAGAGGTATTTTTTGTTCTGATCGAAATGCACGTGATCCTATTATTATTATTTTACGAACCAGGTTAAAATAATATTCTACTTTTATGAACTTCAACTTCATGAAATAGCATTATTAGTAAATCTAAATTCATGAATTTTACATTGCATGGACAATTAAATTGAATAATATCAGGTTCTTCAAATAAGCATTTTTTCTATTTAAAGGCAAGTATATTTGAACAATAGTAATCATTAATAAAAGTAGTCAGCCGGGCGTGAGACAGAAAAGGATAATGATATAGAAAAATTCAAGAGAAGGGGTCAGTAGTACAGCTCAATATACGGTAAGACAGTAGTAAAGCTCCATGTTCAGTCAAAAGTTCGGATTATCATGGAACAGTAGTAAAGGTGTGTGTTTAGTCAGCCAAGACTCTTGAGTAAGCAAGGACTTTTACTACTGACTCCACAACTGGCTGACCATGATGTGACATTTTCTACTAATAAATAATAAAGGTAAAAGAAGAATTAATCAAATTTGTAATTTATTATATCGTTAATATTAATATTTCTAACGTTGGGGAAGAGGGGTTTAGTAGTATTTAATCTCTCAAGTGGAACAAAGGATTATTTTGTTTCCCATGAAGAAAGAATTTGCCGGAAAATCGCTGAAGTGAGCCAGCCGTGACGAGGAAGACATTTAGAAGTAGGTAGGTAGATTCGCTTACTGGGTTTAAAAGTCAAGTGCCAAGAGCGCAATAGAGATTGGGGTTGGAGGATATGGTTGAAACCCCTTCCCCTATAATATTCGCTCTCTCTATCCCTCGCTCTATCCCTTCGGCTTTCTCACTTACTTGCTTCTTGAGGCCCTCCACTTTATCCTTTCGATTCACCGAATCTTGACTCACACTAGGTACATATTTCAATTGAATCACTCGTGTTTTCCATAAATTTTAGGGTTTTTTTAACTACCACATCCATGTAGTAATACAAACTCTATTATAAAATTTTAAAAAATATTTCCAGACAACCCTATAATGAAGCAATCATTTACTCTCTCACTGGGATTGCCCGACTCAAATAGCAAGCTAATCGATGAATTTCTCGCTTTCCATTCACAATAAGTATTGGAATTCCGTAATTGAAGACGTCTACAGCATATCAGGCCATCGTTTTCAGGATCTTACCCTTAAGCGTTCTCGAAAGTTTTCAAGAGCAGAGGAAAAAATAATGCAGAAATATATATATGCGTATTTATTTTTAAACTTTAGAATAAAGATGAGTCTGAGCAAGATTTTTCTTTAATCCGGTCTTTTCAATATACGAAGTATTATACTAAGAAGTAAATAAAATATGATAAGAGTACCATAGAACGATCGCAGTGAGTTCATGAGAGTAATTCTGTGTTTGATGCTCCATGGTGCTCAAGGTAGCTGATGTTACCAGCGACACACAAGCGTAATACCGGATAAGCCGCAATAATGCAGACCCGTTTCTGTGCGTTCATGCAAAACCGGTGTGGATGTCGATGTTCACAGGAGCTTGAAAAGCTTAAAAAGCTTCAATAGCCTAGCGTCCATGGAGATATAATCCTTGAACAGGTGCACGAATCATCGCCAATCGCTCTTTTTACCATTGATATTTTCATATTGATATATAGATGAAAATTTTAAAAATATTTAAAACATGAGGAACTTAAAACATCGATTCAAAACAGATTTTCCATGCAACGGGATTTACATTTTCAGTAAACATATTTTCATATAATTAGACATTTATGGGACAACGATAAGTTAAGTAATCAAAGTTAACGATCTAGTTAAGTAATCAAATATTGCAAATAATTAATCCAGAATGGTTTTTTAATTTTGATGAGGTGTTGACCAGTTTTTCCTACGTGGGGTATTTACCAGTGAGAGCGTGACGCGCCAGGTGGGCTCTTTGCCAGTTTTTCAGATCGGGGGGATGATTATGTAACTTTTTCACTTTCTCTTCCACTTTTTTGAAATTTACGTAGATTATCTTTTTTGTTGACGATTTGATTATTGTTAAATCGAGATTTACTTTTGGTCAGTTCTTTCTTAAGTGTACCTCTTAATTCAACGATAATCCTTGTTTATTCCTGGTCAGTAGTAGAGGGCATTTATAGTCAGCCGTTTTTCTATAGACAATTTCTTTTTGTTTTTTTTTTTTCCCTTGCCGTTTTTAAAAAAATTTTCCAATTGCCAATGATGCTGAAAGTGACAAGTTTATGTTTTCATTTCTCTCGAGGGATTTTTCTCGGGTGAAATGCTGGCTCGTCGTAAGCTCACTTCCAGCGAATGACGAGCACAATGAAAGGGTGAGATCCCCAAGGGTAATTAGCGTGAGAAGCATTAAGAATACAAGAGGCAATTTCACCAGCCATTTTTCACAGTAATCTGTGGCATTCCACGATAGTTGCTACCGATGAGTATCTTCATTTCACCGGTCACCGAATAATCCCTTAGGAGAAGATACAGAGGGACCCCAGAGTGACGATTTATTGGATGAAAAAATTATACATATTTTTTATATTTTCAGATTTGTGACAAGATTTTTTACTGTAGACTGTAGTCTAAAAGATCAGTTTAAGTATTACTTAATATTTTCCGAACCATAATTCACTAGATAAAGAAATAGATTCGATTATATCCAGAATGAAAAAAGTGCGACACTTCCATTTATCTTATTTGTCTGGGTTTTGTACACATTCACTAAAACACAATTTACAATTTAATGGAAAAGCCGAGATAAGATTTCTAGTCGACAACTGTTTCCCCTGCAAGAAAATTGTGTTTTAGCAACTAAATGAGAAAATGTACGTTAGAATTGTATGTGATGTGAGAGCCCATTAAGCTTGCAGACATGACATGGGCATACGTTTGAAGTACCCTCAGAAGAGAGAGTTCTTTTTCCGGAAACCGCCTGAATTTATTTTCGCAAGCAGTGGTGACTTATTTTCTTGAGAAATCGTCAGGTGTCCCGTTTCGCCGAAAGCTTCCAAACATCGTACTCAAAAGTAAGACGAGGATACGAACATACACGTACAAGGATGGAAAAGCGAGTTTGCATAACGGAAGTGCCCTCGAATCGATCTATCGAAAACATGTAACCTCTCGGAGACCTCTTTGGCCTCCCATGGGAGGACTTTCAAACCCAAGGAGCAAGCCAAGACTGACTAAAGGGGTTTGCATCCTATCTGCTCTACAGATCCAGAGCCAAACTAGAAGTAACCTGCAGATATGTACCTTAACAGATCGAATACCGCGATGGCTATGAAATAGGAAAAATGAATTTGCTCTATATGCTCTTTATCCGTCTGCGCTTTTTCTTTCTGCTCATTTCTTTTCTTTTTTCCTTCCTGTTTCCCCTCTTTACTCTCTTCCTTTCACATGCGTTGGATATTGAATATTCAAAACTTTTCTCTCATGGAAGAAACTTTCGTATCTCGTCTGGGAGGCTTCTTGCAGTTGGCTTCCTCCGAAATTCTTTCCACAACTGCGGATAGCTAAATATGATGAATTCGAATACTAGAAGAAACGTATTTCCTTCGATTTACTGTCATATCTTGCTTCAAATTATGAAAAATACATTATTCCACTTTAGATTCCAGCCAAGTCTATTTCAATACACATTTCATTCTTTATTCAGCAATTGAGGTCAAAGGCTATGCTTTTATTATCCTTCTTAAGGATTCGTAGCCCTGAACAGAGGCCACTATATACGAACGTTCGAGTGTCCGCACGAAAAATATTTGGTACCCGTATTTGCTGAAAATCTTTGAAATTTACCTTCTCTAAACTCATTTTGATCATGTATGGCATCATTTCTGTCTATACCTATTTTATAAACGGTCACCCAGTGAATAGATTGCGGAAAGTCATGTGTGAGTGGTTTTCGCCGTTGGAATTCCAAATTCCTGACATCATCATCGTGCTGACATCAAAGCAACGCCTCCATGTTATTATGTTAACATACTGCGACATTTACTATACATTCCCCTTGCTCTAGCCTCAAGGCTAAGTGCGTATAATTACCCTGTTCCGCGCTTACATGCATTTTCCTCTAAATCCAACGCCAGTTCTCTAGTTGCAATTTGTAGTTGTGTACCTGCGTCATTCCTGATACCTATGCATACCTACCATTTCGAGTGTAGTGCTTTCCTTAATATATAGTAGATCATTTCAGAGAGATGCACACCACTTACATTACGACTGTGTAAATTACAAATTAAACATCTATCTTGAAGAATCCCATATAGAAAACTATATGTATGAAACTATATGGGAAATCATTTAGTTATCTTTCTCTTTCATATATACAATACATTTTGTTGTAGAAGTTTTATTATTAGCTTTTTTCTATTGAATCTTTGCTCAATTCTGCGCCAGCTAAGCGAAAAATACGATAAACTCACAAAGTTCTTTGGCGCGTCGGTACAGTCGAAAAATATTTACATCGCGTTTGGGAGATGTACGTGTAAGTCTTCTTTCCATCCTGCTTCCTCAATATCTCAAGATTTGCTGCACGCCAACATCTTTTCCCACTCCATGTTCTCGTTTATACTTCGACCGTCCTATTTACGCAAATCAGCCGTAAACTCTTTTCGTATTCTTTATTTTCTTTATTTGTTTCTTTGCACGACTGAAGTCTGAAAGTGGAATAGATTTAAGAAATCAAGCAGCTGTCTATACATGTGAAGTATAGACACCTAGTTTTATAATTATAGCTCAGTATTCAACAAAAAAAGAAAGAAGCAAAACAACGCATTTATTTTAGCAATGTTTCAGTTTCAAATAAAAGTCTATTGTGTTGTACTAAATACTCATTTATGGCTTCACAAGTAATGTTAGCTTTCTCATTGTTATCGAATATGAAAAGCCAGCGTCATTGAATAATAAAGTATCACGTTTCACTTGTTAAAAGTGGTACGCAGTTTTCAAAGTTAAAGCTGCATTTTGGTCTGCAGAATTTCATTTCGAAAAATATTAAGCGTAAAGAGATCCTTTTCACACATATCCTACAGTGAAGGAGAAATAAAGCATCCAAGCAATTGCAGTTCGCCATATAAGTTCGCTTGAACTGGCGATAAATCCGAAAATCTCTCCGAGAAGAATTTTCGATCCTTCTTGATGAAAGCATGGTGAGGGTTCCGGCTCGATCTAACTGGTTGCAAAGAATGTTGATGAGAACGCAGCCCTCTGAGTACGAATTTTAATAGACTCTAGGTCTCAACACTTAGGTTTTGCTTCGTCAATAGACTCTTCATTAGACTTGACCTTCGCAAAAACGTAGATTAAGTTCGACATTTTTTTGAGTTTCCTCAATTTAATTTGGCTGTTACAATTTGATTCTCTTGATTTTTAATTTACCTCAAATGCTACCTGTATTCCATTTAGGATTCAGTCCAATATAAATCTTAATTTGACCTTGGATTAGGACTTCAGATTAGATCGAAATAAAACTGTTTTTCTATTCTAAACTTTCACCAGGGAAAATTATATAAAATACATGACGAGCTATAATTTCATTTCAGTCTTTTATCAAAAATAGTTAGCTTGCACAGGTTTTGGGCGAAATAAAATTCTATGGCTACCTAAAATTTCTCCTGCATGAAAATGGAAAAGAACGACACCATAAAACAATGCAAAGTATAATTCATTTACAAAATTAATTAATCAACGAAAGACAAATGTGGCTGTGAGCTTTCATTTAATTATGATGCAACGTGGTTGTATAAGAAAAATGGATGAAAGACTTTCACGTGTATACGGAGTAATTAATTAAACGTCCCTGTGTTGCCGAGAGTACGAATTGTTTTTCTCACGCAACATAATCCTTGTCCGTCAGTTTGGGCGATTAATTCCAGATATTTTTTCTTTTACCAAAAACTATTACGTGATTTGAAATACACTCCTCTCCTCATTTCTCGCTGTTTCATCATTCCTAATGGTTAACGTTTAATAAAAAATGTTTTAATCTTTTCAGTCAAATTTGCGCAGTAATCTCGTTGGGAAAATGATAATTTTCTTCAAAATACAGGAAGTGAATAGCCAAACTTTGATAAAATGTTAAAACAACAGGATGTCTATTGGTACTTTTGCGAAAACGACCGAACAAAAAGCTCGATAAAGCAGAGGGTCGTCTTATTCGTGCCCATTTGAACGAGATCGATCGCTCGCAAATCCGGATTATCCTTTCAGAGGTGAAATAGGTGTACACACAAAGCAATTTGAGCATTGTGTGTTCCAATAGATCAGTCAGTAAAGGAAAAAGTCTCACATTAAATCCAAATGTTGCAACTTTATGATCACAACGTAAATATACGTATTTAATAAATTATCTTTATCTTCAATCTTCATCGGATTTTCTTCTACTTCGGAAAGATACTTATCTGTTAATAGATATTTTTATTATATTTACCCTGCTGAGAGGCTTACAAGATTTAATGATACTTTTATAAAAAACGAATAACAAAATGAATGGACATGAGCTTGAGAAGAGTGAGAAGCGATATTCTGAAGAGGTGAGCTTTATTTAGTCTCGCTAACTTATAACAACTGTGTCTTAAGTATATAACTAATGCCTCGTGCCCTTCTACAAGGATGTTAGCGAACTTTAATCGGCACTAGTCGATTCGATTACTAGTTGAGAACGTCGAAACTATATAATCGGATTACCTTCCAAGATCCGTAATCTGCATTCAGCTTTATCACGACAAACCATGCTCGACACTGTGAAAGTTCTTCATTCGAATTTTATATCCTACAACATTCAACAAGCTTTATCTTTTCTTTCCTTTTCATAATTTAACATATTCGTATTATCAACATATGCAGACGTTTTTATATCTTTTCTACGGCTTTTTATTCTGTGATTTTATAGCTATTGTGATGAAAGTCATGCAATCTTTTACTTGTAATAAAATTCAGATGAGGTTTACATTTCTAAAGAACAAAATGAAGAACTGTATGTATAAAAAGAGTTCTCCATTGATTTCCGTTTTGGTCCAATAAGATATCTCCTATTCCTCTCTGATCGATCACCGTTTTCAGAAGAATACCTTCCCACTTCGTAATCGCGGGCGAACAATATCCTCATGCATAAATACGACGTAACAATAAAAATAGTCCAGAGGGGTGTTAGAAAGGAGGAGGGGTTTAAGCGGAAGGCAAGGTTTCGAAATCCGTCGATAACCTGAGAATCAGAAACCGATATATGAGATTCGAACGTATATGAATGATTGTGCAAACGGTTTTGTGTCACTGCCAATGCCAGTAAACTTTTCCGAGGAGATTGTGATATATCACTGCGAAATCCCTTTGAAAAACATCTACAATAACATCTACATATGTAAAAATATAGATACGCTTTTCAATTCTTTACTAGTATATCTTCACTATGTATATAGCTTCAATTATGTATATTCTTGGCAAAATTTCAAAATCTAAAATTCGAATTTTACAACTCGTCTCAAAGAAAGGATAATATACAAGTTCATAACTTTCTGTATACTATTACTTAAATTTTTTAAATATCTATGTTAGGGAGAGAGAAAATCATCAAAGAACCCAAGGAGTCTTATAATAATATTTAATGACAATAAAAAATAACAATTAATTATATAATCATAATAAAAACTATAATAATTACATTTTTATATAGCTTAACAGAGAACTTTTTAAATGTTCACCTTATTAGAAAATATATTTATCACATTTAAACTCCAGTGGAACACGATACTCATTGTTTTCGCAGTTCACAATTGTAGTATAAAAATTTTACTAGATTTTAAAATCATCATTGAAGATGCAGGTGTATTTTTAAACAGTTTTTAGTTTGTATATCTGTTTATAATTAGGAACCTTTTTAAGCGCGCCAAAAACTTCTTTCCACGACGAGTCGCACAATGAGAGAAAGTGCCATCAGAGACAATACACAAATCACAGCAACCAGAATGGTGCCATATCCTGGAAAATAAATAGTTTTTTGCAATTCATAACCATTAGAATGGTCCTTATTTTTATTTTATTTATTAAGGAAAACAAACACAAATAACTGCAATATCTGCATTTAATTGAAAAGGAATTGCCTCTTCTAAAAAAATTTCTTTTTTCCTCAAGAGGGTAGTGTTTGGGAGATATTAACATCTCTTATACTCACTGCGAGGGAGGTTGAAAACTTTGGCTATTTTGAAATTTTCCGGGGAAGAAGAGCCTGAAGCTGACCTAGTAAGATATTCTTTGTAAATCCCGTAAGCAGTCAGTGGAATAGCATTCGGGGAATGAGTTCTACTACGATCAGAACACGTTTCGGTATTCGATGAGGTCAGGCGTTGCTGAAAGCTTTCTAAAGGAGTTTCTGATCTGCACCCTGTTGTGTATCCAATATCCGGTAGGAATTCGTAAGACCAGACATGATTATATGGTATCAATGCCGAATAAGGTGGTGGATCGTCGTCACCAGTAATGGTTCCTCTCACAGATAGATCTTCGCAATCCGTACAACATCTTGGACAAGAATCTTCTGAATTGTGGGATGAGCTTAGCCTCGTTAAAGCTTCATGGATAATTCCATTTGTCCCTGAATTGTTCCCTTCACTGATGGCGAGTACGAAATCCCTCTCGGTGTCCACCCTTGATTTCGGAGAATGCTGACCATCTCCTTGTCTTGACAGAACTGCAATTTTGGAATTTTAACTGTTTGAAAGCTGCATACAAGTCTTCTACAAACTGTTTACAACTGTTTTATAAACGAACGTGTACCAATATCTGTTACATGTTTTCATAATAACTTCATATGAGTCATTCCAACAGTATGCAATCAATATTGCTGCAATATATGATTACTCTCTGCGTCAATATGTTATTTAATTCAAATAAATTTTATCATTAATAACTGTAACCAGTATCTTTTTCGACTAATTTCTCCGTAATAATAAGAAAAAAAAAAGAAACTGGTTACTGATAACAAAGATTTAATTAATGGCAAATTGTCAACAGCTTTCTTATCTGTATAAATTTATCAACAACTCGAGCTTTATTATTAACAAAACTCTTTTTTTAAAAAAGCGTGCAAAATTCCGTCACTACTAGAAAATACAATTTTATAACGCGTCACATCACTTTCATCTATTCAGTAAGCAAAAATATATATTTGCACATTATCGCGTACGTGCACGATGATGAGGTTCATCACTTCCGCGAAGGTCAATATCGCGATCCAAGGTTAGCTTTCCTTGCGTGATTTGAAACGACCAGGTCCACGAAAAGACTGAATTTTTTCTAAGCAGTAGAACTTTATAATCCTGTTCGTACCTCTTTCCACTTGGTTCGACATGCCCCATGCTACTATGTACGTCAGATGATAGCAAACTGTCGCGAATTTATGCGTCGTGTTCGTGACCTGACTAGTGAGCGGTTAACTCTCGCCTCTTTAAACACCGAGGACGTTCAAGCACCAATGATAAGATGCGCAGTTGAAACTCGGCGCAAAAGTAAACATTTTCTCGCTTGTCCTCGTCAAGATCTCGCCAAGTTGAACGCAAAAATAATAAATAAAGAGCACCAATCTCCGACAGTCAATCGCGATCACGTGACCCATCGACTGAGAGAATGTAAAAGATCTGGACAAGTTTGGTCATCAAAATGCCACAAATAGTCACTTATGACACAGAGGCCAAGGCCGCACATTTTTTTTTACACCAAGGCCGATTTCTTAGAAAACCAGTTTGAATCAGCATTATAAAACAAAAGCCGAAATTTTGAACACTTTTTGAACCTTTTACTTTTCAAACTACCTTGTCATTAATTCTGTTCCGTCTGTACCGTCTATTAACAGTAAAAAAGAAACATAAACCTCCCTTAAGAAACCGTTTTGTTAATTATGATTAAAAAAACAGTCCGACGAGACGTTTGAAACTTAAATAAGTCTTCTATAGTAAGTCTTCTTTAATAAGGCTTCTATAGTAGACTTTCCCAAAAGAACTTTCAAATGTTTGGACCTTGTTCCACTTTCCAAAATCACGACCTTTAAATTGGAAATAAATTCATAATACATGCCACCAAGAACGCAAGCATAATTGTTATAAAAAATTTTTTTTTTACTCTGTGAAAAATCATGTGACATAAAGTATTTAAAAAGTAATCATTATTTATAATTATTTGAAAGTAACTCTTTACTGTTTGTTATTCTATTGTATATATTTTATTAGGTATGGTATACATTGGCTTGTGCCTGCTTCTAGAGCTTTGCACGTACGGCCATGAACAAATAACATAAATGACAATGCACACTCGGTATTCCCCAGCGGTCACCCATCCAAGTACTAACCGTGTCCAACGCTGCTTAACTTCAGTGATCCAACGAGAACTGGTGCTTTCAGCGTGGCATGGCCATTGTCTTGTATATTTTACGTTTCGAACATAAGCTTTCCGTCAAATATTTCGTAAAATTCGGCTATATCAGGAAACGCTCGATTGGAAAGGGAAAAGTCCAATCCCGTTTGCTGATATTGGCTGAAATTTTAAAAACCATGTCGAATAAGTGCATTATCTCAATTTAACGATTTCGGCTAAAGTTGTGTTTGCTCATCGTGTTGTATCACGTAATTAATGTTATCATTAAGATGAATATTTTATCCACTCTGCACGCTTACTCATATTCTATAAATTAGTAGCTGACCTTGCGGTGATATAAAATCTACACAAAGAAAAATGATTAAAACTTGTACATATAATTTTCTCAGAGACATAAGTCACTCGTTTAAAAATGTTTTGTACACGTATTTATTCAATCTCGGTTCAGATTTTTTTTTTCGGCACATCTGCACGATTTTTATGACGCATTACACATTGAATCTTTATTCATGAACATTATCTATTCTCACCGTATAAAATAACAATAATACTTATTTGAGCATTTGCATATATGCCAGTTGCAGATTATGAATAAATTATAGTGTTAAGAGAAAGACTTTACGCGTTTTTGAGACACGATTAGGAAATAACCTTTTGCCCCTTTTTGAATTTTATCCACGTCTCTAAAACCTTTATACTTGAAATTTTTCTAAGATAAAATTCCTTACAATCCACCAAAGGTTCAAGTAAGTATATAGTAGAACGCACTTTGAAGAAATGGCGATCGTAAAAAAGGATACTTCCTGGGGCAAGAAGGGTTACCCTTGCTACATGAAACTATTGCAGCGATAAGTTTCCTGCGTATGCCTCACACGATTATAGAACTGCAGAAGGTGCTTGTAAACTTTAAGTCGTGAACGTGCCACGTACGAACCACAACTAAAATGGTAGTTATATGCAACATGCTAAAAGGTCTGAACTCAGAAAATATAATGACAAAAAACAGTTGCTTTTATGCTTGAACTTTTTAATTAACTACGTTGTGAAATTTTTCTGAATCAGTCATAGTTGTAACTGTGAGAGGGGCTCCTAATTGCATTTTATGCAAATCTTGTCTAAAAAAGTGGTGAAACGAAATGTCTCGAAAATCTCGCATATATTGTTGTTGCAAACTTGATTAGATTTTGAATAACTTAAAGAGTTGTAAGAAACAAAAGAAAATTGCGCGCGTGTTGGGTTGCTATTGCATAAGGAATAAATCAACTATTTATAGCTACACTTTAAAGTTTATAAAGTAGGAAATTTCTACTTGGTAAAACGATTTAGAGTTAAATCAGTTTCAGGATAATTTGTACAATTGTGCATTGAATAACTAAGGAAATGTTACGCTTGCATTTATCAATGCCTTCGTCACTTCGGGAAACCGCAAGATCGTATCGTTCAGCCTAGCTCGCTTTTATTTCATGGAAATTAACGGCAACCACGGAGTAATTGTCGGGCATTAAGCTCACAGAACGTAATTACACCGGACAAAGAGTCTCCCCTGAACGTGCAGGTTCGCGAACGACGAAGTAAATACGGAAATATAATGGGACAAATTTGTCGTTCTGGACCTTCGTTATCGGAACCATAGTGAGGTAGCGAGCTTCCCGAGCAATTTAAAAGTCTATTTGTTTCCGGATAACGTCAGAGAACGAGACAAGCACTTGTAATTCCTGTACAACAGCAACGATTAAGTCCCTTCGCTGAAAAGCTCGAAGCAAAATGACACCAAATGTGACATTATTGAATCGAAGAAGGTGGCGATGATTTTTTCTCCAAACTTGCAATAAAGGTGCAAATTTTCCACACCAATGACGTGTAGAGTCAATGCCCGTAAATTGTTAGAAGAGGATTTCTCTATTTGTACCCGTCATAAAATGTGTCAAACGAATTCCGTTTATTCAATTCGTGAACACCAATCATAATCAATAATGGGTCGTGAATAATTTCTATACATTTGGCTGCACACATACTTTTATATGTCACGCATACACGACGCTTTCGTGCAACCGCTTGCGACAAAATTTCCACGTGGATGAATATACCTACATCCGTTTGTTAATGCAAAGGCACACCATATTTCCTCGAACATATAAAACGCTTTTGTCGATTATATTGTTCGAAAAAAACCATAAAGGCGAATTTCTTTGAATCTCTTTAGTGATATGTCTAAGGCTAGAATAAAGTACATGCAACATGTCGCATTAAGATACAAATTATTATTATTATTATTAATATAGGAATTATTATACACTTCTGTGCTTTATGCAAATTGCACTCTGTAGAATTTATATGCATTCTATGCATGAATGTACACAACTTCCTACGGAACTTGCGAAAGTGACCCAAGATTGGTCAAGCACATCTCGATCCAATGCACATTGACAATGGCACTAAATACCATCTTATTGGTCGCACTAGAATATTCATGAAGCGATTCTATTCAATCCTACCCTATCCCCTATATAAGGGATCCTTCATACATTTGCGTACATTTTTAGGACTTGGAATTTATTGAAGAAATAAATCCTCTATCTTTTTCTTGTTGCCAGTTTACCAATTCTATGTTTGCTACAAACCGCTATAATTCCTCACAAATCATAACTGAATGAAACAATAACTGATGATTTTTCAATATGCCATCAATTTAGAAATGAAGGACACTTGAAGACAAAAAATTACATGTTCCACTTCAATACAGTATCCATATTCTAATTTGCCTATCACCACCATGCACATTTTTTTTATCTGTAACACTCCAGTCGCCCAGTTGGCGCCAAACCATCGATTGCACTTGGCGCCGTCCCATTTTTCTCTCCTCACTTTGGCACAGTTACCATGGCGTTGCTTCTCAGAATTCAAATGGCGAAGGAAATTGAGAATCATTGATCGCGCTTCGACCAATTCCATTCGCATAAGTGATTCTCATAGAATTTGGAGCTCCATAGAACAAACCGCCCAGCAATTGATGCTTTTAATGTTCGCGAAAGCTTATCCGCTGAGAATTCAAGGAGAGAAAGAGTCTAGATCGAGATCAATGGTAATTCAAGCGAAAGCCTCCTCTTTTGCCAATCGTATTGCAGCAAAAAGGTTCCGTGATTTTAAATTCAATTTTTCCTACTCATTTCAAATGAGATACAGTGCTCGAATTTCAAATGTTTTTTATAATATGTAATTAGAGGTTTCAGATGATTAAAAGGCCAAATGGAATAAAAGATATTTTGCAAGCTTTGCTCTTATTTCCTTCTCGAATGAAATCACAATCAGATGAAAATCGCTTTTAAGCTTTTAATCGAGCTTTTAATATAAAACAGTTCATTCAGAAAAGCGAGAATGGAGGTCTTTTTTAGTATCGCATGGAGTTAGATTCCAAGTAACGAACCTGCGTTGTAAATCCTAAATTTTTTTATGCTGCGTCCGGATATCCCCCGACATCATTCTCGTTCTTCTTTCATTTCCTCGAGGCCGTATAAACGCGCGGAAAAAAAGCAGTTACGGCAAGGCAGGAACCTATCCAAGGCCTCGAACGACGCTAAAGCTCAAGCTCTTTGCCATCCTAGATCGTAACATCGTTCTTCTCAAGCGATACAGTTCTGTGCCTACGACATGCTGGCATTAAAAAGAAGTCAGACCCGTGGCGAGGCGGACGATACGAGAAGTAACGCTCACATATCGCAGCCATACAACACCATGCGAGTATGAAACTCGCAGATATTTCAAGTTTTATTATTGGTGCAATAAAATGCTCGCTGACTGGGTTATAATTTAAAAGATTGAGCGTTCAACTGGAACACCTTCGCTACCATAGCAGGAAAACCGTTATAATACACGACACTTTTCACTGCAATATTGCCTGCTGTTTTGAACCTATCACTTCTGAGTCGACGATTTCTGTTTATCGAGGCGCCGTGTTTCATCCTTTCAATAAACATGTGCTGAAAATATTATTCTGAATCGATGCTTATAAAAAAATAGTAAACACAGGTTTAAAAAATAATGATAACTATTAGAGTAAGCGAAACAGTTCTTTCAGTTCAGTTTGAGTTCAATTGCGTGGAATTTTAAAAGAATTCATGAAATTTTAATAGATTTTGAGGAGTTCTAAGGGACTTTAAGAGATTAAAATTTTTTTCGTAATGTTTATTTTAATGACGTCAAAGTGGAAGTTTACTTTAGCCGCTCACTCATTCGCTCATTTACCGAGCATATTTACTCTAGTTGCAGTTTCAAATTGGAATATTTTTAAAATTAAATCTGATATTTCTTTTTGAATTTTTAATTTGACATAATATGGAATTGGTACTCGGACAAAGGTAAGTTGTCTGCTGCGTTTTAGGTGCAGCCTGCCATTTCTGGTACGCAGAGTATTAAGAAAAAAAAGAGAGTCGTTAAAAAAGCTTACTTACTCTGCAGTCTAAGCCCTTCCGCGCAATTATAAAAGTGGTTCTTTAGTTAGGGAAGGCAAGAGTATACGTTTTAAATTCAAATGCTACTTTCTTTATGTCTCTCTGAGAAGCTTATATATTTCCAGATCGTCTGGAACTCATTTTCCTGAAATTTTTTAAGACACGGCTTGGAGAAACTATTACCATAAGTGCGAGAGGAAGTCGATAGAAAATCCCAGCTTTCTTTCTTTCTTTTGTTTTAACGTAAATTCTTGCGTAGATGAATGGAGCGAATTTTCTTTCCACTTGCAAAAACTTATTGAGTTTATTCGATTTTCTCGTTAACACAAGCTATCAACTCCCATTCCTCAGTTTCTCGTAAAGATGTTACATTGAACTCAAATTAAACACTGATTGTTTTCGTGAATAGCGCTCGAAACTTCGTTAAAGTGTTCTCCGCTCTGTCCCTAGGTTCGATTTACGCGTCAGCCAAACTTCACACTATTTCTAACTGCAACACAGCGTGAACAAAGACATGTTCTGGGAAAGAAACTTTTAGAACCCTTCTCAATTCACTAGCAGAAACGACGTTGAGCTAGCTGTGTTAGAACGAGAAAATACTTGCTTATTGAGAGTTAATTGTACTTCTAGCCGTGTATTTCTAATTAAAGAAAAGACTAACGAAAGGTCTAAAGTACTTTGACGACAGCTCGAAGAACAGGACAATTCCAGGCGGACGAATTTCATGTCTCCTCGTATTTCATTGCACTAGGACTAGGTAATCGATCCAGACCCGTGTTGAGCATGTGGAATAATTCCTGTCGCAGACAGTATAGGTAAATGTGGAATTTATTACAAGCCGGTTGTGCGAGCGGCTGCGACGTAACGTGAATCTACCCGGATCACTCGACGACAGACACGTTCGTCGGTATTTGCCCCGGGACTTGGGGTCTTGCCGTCTTTGGCTAATGAACTCATGCCAGAGAACTACCTAGTTCGATATTCTGGAGATCCTCTTTTGTTTGTCTTATCAATTAACTTTCTTAGAATTCCAGACTTGGTTGACGGAATCGAGGACGATTTGAACCATCAGTTTATACCAGGGAGAGTCGATTTAATTACATTATCCTTGATTCTACGATGAAATCTATAAAAACATCTCACTATTTAGATTTATCGAAAAGATCCTTGGCAGAATGTTTAAGAGACTTTCAATCATTTGTATGTAAAAGTAAAACTATTATATAAAGCCTAGGGCGCTTGGGGAAAGAAGGGGTTGAGAACTGATCTGTGACTACGGGGATCGAATAGACGTCATTAGGGAGCTAATATAACGAGGCAAATAGAGTAAGTATCGGACTGGTAGTCGTGTCAATTTGAACCCTTCTCGTTCCTTCGTTATTGGGAAGAGAGAGACGGCATGGCACACCACCTACAATTCCGCTTGCGGGCACTGTAATTTGCTGTATGCATGCATCCAAAGATGGATAGACACGACGGGGCAACCCTGCAGACCCTAGAGATCTATGGATTTATGCAAATGCAGGCAGTTAGAGTCCTGAACAGCCTCCGCCGTTGAATAATGCGTTGATAAGATAGGAACGCTAACGCTCATATGCCGCTACCTATCCTACCATCCGCCATTGATTTGTCACCCTTCCGCATTTGGCTTCACCTCCCACTCGTGGCTAACTGTCCTGCAGATTTCCCCCTTCTTCCCTTCCAGTACCTCCTCGTGCTCCTCTGTACTCCTTGGCCTCGACTGGAAGCACTCGAACTTTGTTTGCCTCCTACGTGATCCCAAACTTTACTGATTACACCGTGAGGATTTCTTTTTACGCCCTTTCTATGCGGTTCTCTTCAGGATATATACGGGAAAAGTAAATTTAGTTTTTATGATATGAAAGTCGTAAAAAGGCTTCAAATGTTTTAAATAGAAATGAGAGGATTAAGATAATAATTTTGAAGACACATCGCAAATTGTATATGAGAGTTATGACGGAAATTTTCAAGGTTTGTGATAAGTTTTCCGTTGAATAGAAATGCATTCTCCTTCCATGATCAAGAACTCCATGATACGAGTGGTAAAGTGTTCCCCAGATTTTTCAACAGTGTCACAGGCATTACATTATCTGCGGACGCATGATAAAAATCTCTGTTATTTCTATGTTCATTTTTAATTCTTCATAAAGGGAGGAAAGAAATTCATTTCTTTGTCCCGCTTCTTTAGTAATATACATTAAGGAAGATTATCTTGAGACTAGCTTTCAAGTCCGGTTGCACGATATGCAGCCTTTGAATGCGAATGGCAGAGATAAAGGCAAGTGAAATGTATTAGTCTTATTATCTACAACGTTAAGAGAATGATTTAGGTCAATTATTCGTTAATCTTTTATACTTTCTCAGAGAAAGCTTTAGGATGAACAATAATCCTTTCTAAAAAACGCTTTTGAATGGCTTGAAGTTGTAAGAAGTAGTAAATCTATTGGAAGCATTCCCAACTGAATTATTATAGAACTATAGTCTAACTATAAAAGTATATCAATTATGCAACAGTTGTATTTTGGTTTGCTAATTAAGAAGGATGATTTCAATCAGCTGCTCATTAGAACAGCCAATCGACTAATAGCAGTAATCTAGTCGAGTTTGGGGATAAGTCTGTATAACGAATTCATAACACACACACTCGAGAAATTAGATTAGGATGAATACCGCATGTGCAACACTGCCAACTGTAGATTAACCTATTGCACATCGAACAGCTATTAAGATCACCTTTGGATAAGTCAGTGTCGATATATCGGGAGTCCCTAGCTACTCTCTACCTGTTTGTGCACATAATGTATCTGTTAGATTAATGCTGCTCTCATGTTCGAAAATCCAAATTCAGATATTCCGACGAACGAAATTGCAACGGACAATGTAATCGCATCAGTGTAAAATGAAAGTGCATCACCTTGTTCCGTTAGGATTTTTTCCATGCTCCTGAACAGTCTCTAGCGTTTTCATTGTTCCGATAATTGAAAATCATTGTCCTTTGCATCGATCTGGTGTAAATAAGAATATCTAAAATTGTTTCAAAGGGTTTAGTACTAATGAAAACGATATCAACCAGGCCGTAACTTTTCAAATTTTACAGAGAGTTTTTTTAGTTCATTTAATCCTAACATGGTTAGTTGGAAACGTAAGTGCATGGACGATTTGAACTAGTACTCAAGATCGAAGTGAACGTTTGTTCCAGTTCACGGCTGATTCGATTCCGCGTGATTGGATCTCGTACGGTTTTTATACAACTCGTAAAGAACCTGCTTCCGTCTGATCTATCCTTCTCCAGGAGTGTGTCACGCAGTAGTAAACCATTCTGTCGTCTTTATAGTCGAATCTTTCTAAGCATAACAACTCAAAGAAAAAGTTCATCCCAATCAGGTTTAGCGAAGAATTAGGACGCTATTTATTTTCGCTTCGGAGGCTAAATTAAGCGCTGAAATACCTGTAGGTTTCTAGTTAGTGGACAGTAGGTCGCCCACCTGTTTGGTGATCTCTGTAATATCATTATTACAGGATCAAAACTATCGATGTGGAGAATTCTCACGAGGTAAGCGCATTATAAACCTAAGGATCTTGTGCAATTGCTTCATACGATTATTAAATACATTTTGATTATCGACGATGCTATTTGTGGGTATCAAATATCAGGGGAAATGTTTCTGAAAGTTATGTTTTTTAAATTATAATATGCATAGAACTTCATCAAACTTATTTTCGTAAACAGGAATTAAATGATTCAAGTGAATTTCGTGTATAAAAGATAGTATATACAGGACGTGCCCCAAAAGCTTTTTTTTGACTCCTTTAAAATCGGCGAGAGTCACGAAATCGAAGTTTCTGTAGAAACGAGGTAGAATTAACGTCCTCGAGAACAGGAAAAGGAGTAAAAAAGAAGAAGAGGTAGAGGAAAAGAGAACGTTGAGTCGTGATTCCTATCCACCGTGCTTTACGACGTCTGCCAGGGACCAACCGCCACCACGTTAAAAGTATCGTGGTGGTCTTCTAAACCGACTCCCCGGTTCACCAGTTCACCAGTTCAATCAGGCGTTCAGTGGGCAACAAACCACCCCCGTTAATTGGACCCGACCGAGTCTCGCTTTACGACGCAATCGAATCTTGCACTGCTCTTTCCTCTTCACAAGTACTTCAATTCTCTCCCGCTTCGCATTCGCGGCATTTCCAATCGAATGTAATGTTATTCAAAAATACATGGAAAATAATGCGGGAAGGTTTTCTGCAGTCTTCCTCTCCTTTGGTCATATGTCCAAACAAATGCGAGCGCTTTTTAAAAATTTAGACCGACGTCTGACTACAAAATACTCGCACTACTGAACCGCAGAAGAATGATTGTAAAAGTTGTAACAGTTTTGTTTGAATACAGATTGATTTTTAAAAACGGTTTAAATTTTTACGGTTTATCGAGGAAAAAAAAAGAACTAAGAAGTGTAGTCAAACTCTTACTCGAATGTCTCTGATGGAAACAGAATGAGTAGTTAATTAACACCTCCCTCAACTCTTACACCCACAACCTTTACCACTTGCTTTCGTATTTCACTTTTCTTTCCTTCTCTCCTATATATCATACTTTTATAAGTCGCTTTACTTTCACACTTTCTCCCATGATTTCTTCTCTTCCTCTCCTCTCGAGACCTGTAACTTCTTCGTAATTAAGATGCTTTCAGAAGAGAAATAAAGAACACTTGACCCAGCCGGTACCGTCTCATGCATTTTTAATTTAGATAATACCCTCCAACTTGCTCAAGAATGAAATAAGACAGGAATAAAATACCACTTACATCTCTACTAAAAGGAATGAAGATCTATTTTCTTCTGTCTCATATGTACATCCTCGGTAAGCATTGTAGAAGCTGGCACAGTACAAATTTTTATATCGAATTTCAATATAAAAATTCGTTAACATGAGGAATAAAAAATAAATACACTTGGAATTTTTATTTCTGCTTTAGTGCCAATAGTTTTATGCTTTTTCCACACTAAAGTCGAATGCTGTTTCTATATCTGTAATCGCATAATGGTGGTACAAAATAACAAGATATGGGTAAACCATCGTCTTTAATCCAAGACTATCGATAACTCACTGCGTTGTTATATCCTACCGGTTATCGATTTTCGATCGAGTCATTGAAGCATGAGAAAGCTGCGTACGATAATGCCAGTGCTAATATCGTAAACGACAATTCGTTCATCGCCTCTCACTTCCGATCCCGCGCCAGACAGACATAATAACTGCGCGCGTTTGCACCTTTCTTTAGCGAGGGCATCACCACTATTTTTTTATGATATCGCACTCGCCAAACCCAATATCAGATTTATATCAGTGCGACATAGAATCCTTTATAATTTAATCATGAAGAATCATAATACTTTGATTCAATGTATTAAAATTTAATCTATTTTCTTGTCACCTATGTGGTCATTCATTTGACAGGATATGCCATAAACCATGAAATGGAAATGCACTGTCAGGTAATAAAAGGTGAAAAAAGAGGGTTGAAACCGTATGGTCCAGAGAACTTGTCAGGCGATCTGATATTGCTAATTATTCTGTAAATTACACCATGACGGTTGGCGGACAACGTGCTGGGTTTTGGTTGATGCCTCGAAGCGCATTTTCAACGGATGTGTTGGCGACGAGCCGTCTACGCCAAAAGCCACGAATGCACAGGATGAGGGAGCGAAATAATACCGTTGATGTGGTAAAGCCGATGGGCCGGAAATTATTGCTAACAGTGCAATAATACTGTTTCATAGCCAACTTGAGAACACAGAAAATAAATCACAAACAGGACATGCGAAATTCGAAGAGTTGCGATTTTATATGAGAATATAGTTAGTCATAAAATCGATTTTGATTCGATGTATCGCCTTGTTTAACTTTACTGCAATTTTCTATTTGCAGAGTAAAAATAAGTGGTTCATAAAACAAGCTGAAGTTCAATGTCTTTCATTTTTTGTACAAAATTATGTATGAACACCTTTTCTGCTCTTTAATTATGTCAAAAGTCAGGATTACTATTTGACAAGTTTACCCCGCGGTGTACATTCCCACTGCAAGAGGAAAATAGAATTGGAGATAAATTCAGCCGCAAATCAACGACTGGACTTGACCAGCAATCAACGATACTGTCGATCAATCATTGGCGTAGTCATTAATTAAAAGCGGAATTCACGCGAATGAAGCGGCAATGAACACTTAACCGATTCAGTCGTAGTTACTGGCTAACACTAGCAGTGAAGTAGACTCTGGGTTTGGGTGGGACTCGTGGGCACATCACCTATGTCGAAATCTGCAGGAAAATGTCACAATTTTTCATTTACTTTAATCGAAAAAAATTGATTTCTTATGTAAATAATGCTCTACACTTCCCCAGATGATATTTTCCTACAGATTTCGACGTTAACAGTCGAGTATGACGTAATGTTGGATAACTCAATTTCGACGTCCCGAAAATTCGTCCTAATCGCCTGGTAATTTCCATTTTGCTCGTGCCCGATACTGCTCTGTAATTTGATGAATTAATACCGTCTATGCTAATACGCTCCTAAAGCTTTCCGCTCGTTGAACAGTCGCCATAGATGTACATTCATCGATACTGAAGGTAACGCAACAATTACATACATTCCGATTAAGATCATATCTCGTTGGCAAAAAATAGAATCTGGGGGTTATTTTTCATCGCAGGTCTTTAAATTATCAAAATTTAAAGCTTATGTAAAAAAGTAAAAGGTTTCTTGTGTCCTAAAGAATCAAATAATCTAATATTAATACATTTTATTTTAAAATATTAATGGTAAACAAAAATAAATTTTCTAGTGAAATAATTTTAAAAATTATTATTACCTATCCAAACTTAATGCTTCCTCTGTATAAAGAAGAAAATCATATTTGTTTCCAGAAACTTTTGAAGGTTGGGAGATAAAAAAAATCAGAGGTCGCTAATTTCTTTCGCAAGCGTAGAATACAGAAAGGTAATAAAATAAAAAAAAAGATAAAACAGGGAAGCATCATTCTGCAGCCTGTATGCTTGTAGATATACTAATGCATGAAGGAAGGGTAAATCTTGGAGAAATCGAAATTGCAGGTTTTTGGTGAAACGTTGGACTAGTCGAACGTGACCAGGTTCCGAAAAATAGGACAGCCTTCTCGCTTGCCAAGATAAATAGGATATTCCAGGATAAATGCTTACCTACGTGCTTTCGAAGGGGTATATCGACTGCTCAAGACTACTGCTGCTCGACGCGCTGTGAATTTACGTGAAAAAGAGACCGCGGAGTACTTGGTAACACCGTAACTTGAATAGAAGCTCACCTTACGAGTGTGTGACTTCGCGAAAGCAGTTTGTGAATTAAATGAACCGAATAATTGCTCTAACTCGTGTTTCAACGTCTAAGAATAAATTTACTCGTTCTTCTATGTAAAAAGAGATTTTTTTCTCCAATTAAAAGCTCATTTGAACTTTTTATTATGCCGGTTGATTATCTTAAAGTACGCAGGGCCGGCGCAGCCCATTTTTTCCATGTATGGATTTACGATAGGGGGGGGGGGGGGGTAGACCGAAATTTTTTTCTTAGCTTTTTCTTTATTTAAAAGAAAATGTTTTCCTTTATACAACATTTCTAGATATAAATTTGTTTAATACTTTGAAACAAAAATCATTCTCTTTCCATACATTAAAATTTCCATGTATGGATTTATCCATGGCATCCATACTGTCTGCGCCGCCCCTGAAACCATGTTGTTGTCAGCCATCTAATTTAAATAGACTTTCTCCAGACACAGTAGAAAAGGTCTGTAAGAGTCAGACATCGAATTAATATATAAAAGAAAAATCCGGATAATTAGAATATAATTTTGCACATTAAAAAACGTGTCTGAACACATCTTGCCTTTTCTACTTATGCAACTTAACAGTTTTTCACTAATGGCGCCAGTGAGCCCTTAGTAGTAAAACCATGTCGTTGTCAGCCATCTAATTTAAATAGACTTTCTCCAGACACAGTAGAAAAGGTCTGTAAGAGTCAGACATCAAATTGATATATAAAATAAAAATCTGGATAATTAGAATATAATTTTGCAAATTAAAAAAACGTGTCTGAGCACACTGTGCTTTTTCTACTTATGCAACTTAACAGTTTTTCACTAATGGCGCCAGTGAGCCCTTAGTAGTAAAACCATGTTGTTGTTAGCCATCTAATTTAAATATACTTTCCCCAGAAACAGTAGAAAAGGTCTGTAAGAGTCAGACATCAAATTGATACATGAAATAAAAATCCGGATAATTAGAATATAATTTTGCACATTAAAAAACGTGTCTGAGCACACTGTGCCTTTTCTACTTATGCAACTTAACAGTTTTTCACTAATGGCGCCAGTGAGCCCTTATTGTTAGTAGTAAAACCACGTTGTTGTCAGCCATCTAATTAAATAGACCCTTAGTAGTAAAACCATATTGTTTTCAGCCATCTAATTTAAATAAACTTTCTCCAGACACAGTAGAAAAGGTCTGTAAGAGTCAGACATCAAATTGATATATAAAATAAAAATCTGGATAATTAGAATATAATTTTGCAAATTAAAAAAACGTGTCTGAACACACTGTGCTTTTTCTACTTATGCAACTTAACAGTTTTTCACTAATGGCGCCAGTGAGCCCTTAGTAGTAAAACCATGTTGTTGTCAGCCATATAATTTAAATAGACTTTCCCCAGACACAGTAGAAAAGGTCTGTAAGAGTCAGACATCGAATTAATATATAAAATAAAAATTCGAATAATTGGAATATAATTTAGCACATTAAAAAACGTGTCTGAACACATCGTGCTTTTTCTACTTATGCAACTAAACAGTTTTTCACTAATGGCGCCAGTGAGCCCTTATTTTTAGTAGTAAAATCACGTTGTTGTCAGCCATCTAATTTAAATAGACTTTCCTCAGACACAGTAGAAAAGATCTGTAAGAGTCAGACATCGAATTAATATATAAAATAAAAATATGGATAATTAGAATATAATTGTGCACATTAAAAAAACGTGTCTGAACACATCGTGCCTTTTCTACTTATACAAATCAACATTTTTTCACTAATGGCGCCAGTGAGCCCTTAGTAGTAAAACCATGTTATTGTCAGCCATCTAATTTAAATAGACTTTCTCCAGACACAGTAGAAAAGGTCTGTGAGAGTCAGACATCAAATTGATATATAAAATAAAAATCTGGATAATTAGAATATAATTTTGCAAATTAAAAAAACGTTTCTGAGCACACTGTGCTTTTTCTACTTATGCAACTTAACGGTTTTTCACTAATGGCGCCAGTGAGCCCTTAGTAGTAAAACCATGTTATTGTCAGCCATCTAATTTAAATAGACTTTC